>OY744537.1:14197742-14280242 GCA_963556195.1 Sepiola atlantica | reverse complement strand
GGCACTAACTGGTCTAGCCGCATTGAAGAGCTGTGATACGGCGAAACAGTCTGTATGTGGATTACTATATGAAGCTCCCTCCCTGGGTAGAGCTTATTTGTAAGGATATCGCCAACTGCCATTAGCTTTAAGGCATATCTCATTAGGAAAATCTAATTCTAGCTCTGGCACTTGACAATGTTTACATTGAGATATTACTTACATAAAGTCAGTGTCGTATGATAGCGCAGGGGTAGGATCGCCGACTGTCAATTCGACGGTTGAGTTTCAATCCCGGCTTGAGGCATTAGCTGACCTAGCCGCACTGAAAAGCTGTGATACAGCAAAACAGTCTGTATGTGGATGACTATATATATATATATATATATATATATATATATATATATATATATATATATATTGTGAGTGTATTGAGGGGGCATTGTTTCATTGAAGCAAACGTTGTTTAAAATTGACAATAATAATAAAATTCGACTCATTATTTACTATAAAAAATGTTACACCCAAAATCTTGTGGTAAAAAACACACTTCTGCCTCAACTAATTAAACATTAGAAAGAACCAATATTATTTATAACTTATAATACTCTGTTTGGAGAATGTACCAACCATGATAATAATAAAGCTAAGAGCTACATTTGTTTTACAACCACTACCCTATCCTGTCGTTTTAACATGAACCTTGTAAACTCTAGCTCAATTTACCATCATCTACAAAAACATAACTGCCTCCTTACTATCTAAGACACTTTTTATTAGTTAATAACATGAAAATAATACATTCTGGAACCAAATTTTAAAGAAATAAAAAATACTCGAAGCTATCTTTATTAAAATCCAGCAACCTACAATTAATAACATTACGAAGGAACCCAGTAAACACATGTTAAAATGCTTAACGTAATACGTATAAATAGATATAACTGTGCAAATGCAAATGTATGAATATATGTATATACACATATTGTATGAAAGTGTGTATGTATGGACACGTGACTCTCGTGTATGAAGACGTATGCCTTGCTACCTTAACTATACTTTCCCTCCTCATCCCATCTAACCAAAACGGCACGCGATAATGTAATCCGCCCATTGCTTTCAGTAAATGTATAATGGTCCGATGATACTGGACTTTGAATAAAGTCGCAGGTGAAACATGTATGCACATATGTAGTCAATATTGTTTGTATAAATTTTAAAAGAATTATGCTATAATACTGCGTTACTTGTTATTGAACACTACTTTATTAACATCTAGGAGAAAAAAATATAAGTACTATATATAAATGTTTATAGTATGTTCATCGTGTTGAGATACATGTCCAGCCAACGTCAAAGGTCGGCGTTGAACAACTACAGCTATGCGTGGAAGGCAACCATACAGAATTGTGTTTGTTACATGGTGTCACCTCGATATGTTGTGGACGACGCGTAGCATCTTGGTGTATGATCCATTAAATTTTTAGATCAAGCAACATTTATTGTCCAAGAATTTTATTTGTAGAATATGGTGAATTCGACCGATTCCTGAGTTTCCGGATTTTGTTGAGAAAGTTTATTGAACTCTACTTAAGGCCAATGCACGTATTCATATTTTTTTATGGAAATCGCTCCAGACAAGTCATGAAGCCACTTGACGTAACGAGCTAACACGAACCAAAGATAGGTTGAAAAGACCCAGGCTATAGGTAGGAGGAAAACAGTCAGCGAGAAGAGAGTTCCACAAGCCCACAGTTCTTGGAAAGAAGCTACTGGAATAAGAAGCTGCATTAGAATGAGGCATCAAAACAGCGAATTGATGGAGACGACTACACGAATAAGTTAAACGAGCTGGAACAAAAGAAGCAGAAAATAGATCACATAATTCAGAAGAATACATGCCATAATAGTACTTATAGAAAAGACTGAGACTAGCAACATGACGTTTGTGAGCGAGAGAGTGTAGAGAAGAAGAAAGAGTGGGGACAATCAAATACGTTGCTACACCTTATGTTGGTGGGCACGTCAAGAATAGACTGAAGTTTATTTGTACCAAATATGGTTGGATTTCAGAAATGACACCTTAATTTTATTAACTATGGGGGGATTAAGGAAGAGGGGCGGGGCAGCCTGTATCTCGACCACCCAGTAGATTTGAGATGGATTGGTCCGAAGCCATAGAAATGAATTGAGAATAGTCTTCATCGGGGAATGCATTTTTATGTACAATTCTAAAAGTGGAAGCGACCGTTAAGTTGTAAGTTGCCATGTTTAATTACCGACACGGTGATCATTCACCAGGTGTGAATGTTAAATTACATTTGAATTCCGGGACGACCCCCCCCCCGGGCGAGTTCTAAACATAAAGTGATTCTGAGTATCAAAATTTGACGTCATAAAATGACGTAATAGAAGTCAGAGATGTATTTACCTCCCAGTTCCTGTGTAAACTTGATGTCCCCTCGGAAATTATATGAATCGTGAATCAACATGGAATCAATAATGAAATCGGGAAATAGTGTTGTGTTACAAAATCATTTTGTTTAGTAGTTTTAGTGCATACGTTTTAGTGCATACGTTTTAGTACATACGTTTTAGTACATACGTTTTAGTGCATACGTTTTAGTACATACGTTTTAGTACATACGTTTTAGTGCGTACGTTTTAGTACATACGTTTTAGTGCATACGTTTTAGTGCATACATTTTAGTACATACGTTTTAGTGCATACGTTTTAGTACATACGTTTTAGTACATATGTTTTAGTACATACGTTTTAGTGCATACGTTTTAGTACATACGTTTTAATACATACGTTTTAGTGCATACGTTTTAGTGCATACGTTTTAGTGCATACGTTTTAGTACATACGTTTTAGTACATACGTGTTAGTGCATACGTTTTAGTACATACGTTTTAGTGCATACGTTTTAATACATACGTTTTAGTACATACGTTTTAGTACATACGTTTTAGTACATACGTTTTAGTGCATACGTTTTAGTACATATGTTTTAGTGCATACGTTTTAGTGCATACGTTTTAGTACATACGTTTTAGTGCATACGTTTTAGTATATACGTTTTAGTACATACGTTTTAGTGCATACGTTTTAGTACATACGTTTTAGTGCATACGTTTTAGTACATACGTTTTAGTGCATACGTTTTAGTACATACGTTTTTTCAGCCGATGTAACCACAGACCTTGTCCAGGTGCATCTTTTCGAACTATATACTACACATCTTCATGACAGGATTAGGTGTAACGCTTCTAATACTAATACTAGTATTCTTCTATGTAGCGTAATGGTTAATGGCGTTGATTAACAATCTTTTCTAAGTGTCAGTCTTCTAGAAGTTTTAGGTTTAGTCTTTACTAAAAAGTCACCATCCGCCCATGCATGGAGTATTGTTGTCACCTCTGGGCTGGTGTACCATCCACTAGACTCTCCCTCTTAGATACGGTCCAAAAACAGTATCTAATCTAATAGGTCACTCACTATCCACCAAGCTTCAGCCCCTGTCCCATCGTCGCAAAGTTGCATCATAGTTGCACTGGGAATTTTAGAAAGCTCACTTTAGGCTCTGAACATTTGTAGAGAATTCGTGATGACATCGATTAAAATTTTGTTACGAAATGCAACGAAATCGAGAGAATTGTTCAAGATTAATCAAGCCAGGTTTAGTAAAAGGTTTAGAAATCTCTGCATATTGGTTCATATTCAAACTCACTTTAAGGATCCTGATTTTAAAAGGTAGTAAATTTCTCATAACACTTAGAGGACTTTTAAATGGACACACTTGAATAAAATTGTAAAAATACTGTATTTTAGCTGCTTGAGAATATATATAATTTGCTGATTAAGCAACTTATCACAGCAGAGATTTTATATCTCATCGGAATAGTCATCAGCATGAAGAAGTGCAGTGTCATATTGACGAAAGAGAACGGTCAGTTCATTAACTCGTGCAGTGTCATATTGACGAAAGAGAACGGTCAGTTCATTTACTCGAGATCTACCATCACTATAACGAAATTGATAGTCAACTGAGCAAAAATCAGGTGTCTTTTCGTAGACGCCAAAACTAGCGGACAGAAATTCGCTTTTCACAAGTGACTTAGGATATTGAGACGTGGCAAAAAGAAAGACCTGTTAATGTTTCTCTTGTTCTTTATGCAAGATGAGGCAGACGTGTTTTGGATCAACTTTTGAACATCTACTTACGGATCGTGTTGGGAAAGACTCATAATCTTTAACAAACTGCAGAGGAGCGTATTTGTATATCGCTCCAGGAGTAGAAATTTAAGGTAAAATGTAGAAGCTGATTTCCAAAAGAAATAACTTTTCGATTACACTTAAGAGGATTTTCGGGTGGACACACTTGACACTCGACTTCGCTAACCCGACTACATTGAAATGTACAATTTTCTGGCGATGCTGCTCTTCCCGTCGATACAGGGTCAACTAAGCGACTTATCACAACTTGCCTTGCAGATGTTGCATATTCCTTCGGGATAGACACCAGCCTGAAGAAGTCAAGTGCTTCACCAACACGCAAACCACGGACAATAGTACACATCTCCATATTCACACGAAGGAAAAAGAATTATAAACCATCTACCATTTCATTTGCGCACTATCTACCCTCACGATAAAGAGATTGATAGCCGACTGACCGAAAAGAGGTTCCATTCGTAGACGCCAAACATGTCAGTTAAAATTACAGTAGGATTAACACGTACAATATAGTCCTGTTGACCACCGTCCTATACGCTGCCAAATCTTTGTTGATTTTACTGACATTGCATAATACCCTTTTATGGAACAATATTTAACATCAGAATGAGTAAGTTACACAAAATAAGGTTAGCATATCAGTCACGTGGCTACAAAACGATTACTGACGTAACGAACAGGAAGACCGTTTCCGGAAGTGGCATGGCATACTGGAACGTGCAAAAAAACGAAAACTAGTAATTCTCTCTTTGGTGTTGTCTGCAAGACGAGGCAGACGTGTTTTCGAAGGATTTCTTCTCCCTCTCCACGGTGTTTGAAAGAAGACTCACGATATGTAACTCGGAAGAAGATTTTAATGATGAATTTAAAAGGAAAAGAAAACTAAGAAAAATATTAATCCTTGAATGCTTTATTTTTAATATTGGTTTGACATCGAGGATACTGATTACCTAGTTAGCGTGTGTACTGATGCAACATCATACTGATACCTACTGACACTTGCCAACGGGGTCGTTGTAGATGCTAAACAAGTTACAGTTTGACACATTTTCGTTGAATATTATATTAAATAGCCATTATGTTGGAATGTGTCATATTTGAAACAAAAAGCATTTAAGGGTAAAAATAAAAAGTATAATGCATTATTATACACATTGTTTTACTATTGTAGAGCGGTGTTATGCAACAACTGCTACTACGAACGACATTAGATGTCACAGATAACGCTACATGACACGTACCAGCTATATCTGTTTACGTGCTGAAAATTCGTGCGCTGTGTTCCAAGGCGACGTTTTGGGGCCGTAACTCTCCTAAAGAAAGCTAAGGAGCTATATTACATTTTAGAGTTTCCACCAATATTGCAACCATTCCGTACTTGGCAGAGATTGGAGTAAACATGACACCAATATCGAGCAACTGTACATTACTAGTACTAATGTCGCTCTTATAAATACCGATTAATAATGGACAATAACCTACCGATGTTTCCTTAAATAGAACTTTTCTAATGGAATTAAAATGATAGGGCACTATGGAGAAGAATTTAGTATTTCCTAAAAATCTCACTCGGTGTATGTCACAAAAACCCCACAATACTTATCTACCCAAGTTGGAAGGAGACATATTGTCCAGCTTACTGTCTCGCAACTTAAAGAAACCCGTATAGTCCATCTGAGAGACAAGAGAGAACAATTGAAATCAGTGTAACGGCATGATTCCTGGCAACAAATCAACATTTTACTGCGTCTCTTGTGGGCAAATCAGCCTATCACATATCAGACTCCTCGACAGCAAGTAGACAACAAACAAAGACATGTGCTGCCTCTATCTTCATAGATCTTCATTTATTTAGTTTTATATATATATATATATATATATATATATATATATATATATATATATATATATATATATATATATATATATATGGGAAACGAAAAAGAGAAAAATCAAGAGATATTTTTTATATATATTCATCATATTAAAATCAACACATAATAGTACTAACCCGTATGATTACAATGCTTATTCGAGTTTCGATATATGATTTGATGCTAGAAAATGTGTCAAATAAAAAGTTTAAGTCAGGGAATCTTGCTTCATTACTGTCAATGACTATGGATCAAATTACATCCAAATCTAATAGATTTTAATTTTCAAATGGGAGGTTGTACCCATATTATATATGCATATATATATACATATATATATATATACAAATATATACACAAATATATATACATATATATACATATATATATATATACATACATACATATATACATATATACATATATATACATACATACATGTATACATATATATACATATATATACATATATATACATATATAGACATATACATATATATACATATATACATATATATATACATATATATATACATATATATACATATATATATACATATATATATACATATATACATATATATACATATATATATATATACATATATACATATATATATATATACATATATACATACATATATACATGTACATACATATATATATACATATATATACTTATATATATATACATATGTATATATATATATTTATGTGATTTTTTGAAGGCTTACCAAAGCATTCAAAAAATCACATATAAATGCTCTGTACCCTGTAATCGAGTATCATCGAGCTTGTTTTTTATTGGCCTAATCCCGGTCTTCACTGAATAATCTATTTGCTAAGTGAGAAATCCCAATATATATATATATATATATATATATATATATATATATATATATATATATATATATATATATATATATATATATTCAGGATTGAGTCGGCGTTATCGAGAAAAACAGACAGACAGATGATAAATTGTCTTATGACTTTATTATTATAGATCACGAGTAAAATACCCGTCCCACGACGGGTATAAAACATAAATAAAGCATTAGTTTTAAATTTATTTTTTTCTCTGGGGGTATGATACGGGTTTGGTGGCACCTCCTAAATTGTATAGTTCAAAAACATAATAATGCGTCGACGTCACATACCCTATTGTCTAAGATACATGCTTCATAATTGATAATGATAGGTTCAATAGTTTAGGATGTTACCAGCAGACACATATTATTGACTCTCATGCGCGCGAATCTATCCTTTTAAAATGTATTAATGTAACTCAATATTTGATATAGAACAATTATTTCTCCATGAAATTTATTTGTATCTAATTTATTTTAAAAAGTCTTTGGGGGCAGGGTTGGAGTTTGGTTAAATGGTAAAGTTTACAAAAGTATAATGTGCTCATGTTAATTACCGGGTTGCCGAGAATCTATATTCCAAAATTAATAATGAATGGTAACTAAAAAAGAAAAGAAAAAGAAATTTTAAAGAAATGTTAACATTTACAAAATAATGATGTGTTTCGTTTTACTCATCGTATTTTTTAGAATATATGTTCCAAAATTCATGATGAGTTTATGGGCATGGAGATAATACTAAGATTTATTGCAGGTAGATAAATTATTTACGAAATTAAATTTTGATATGATTTTTTTAAGATATCGTTTCGTATTGAATTCAATGAATAAAATTAAATTTACAATGAGCGAGAGAAACAAATACATGTTTCTGTACTAATATACATAAAGTTTGTAACGAGAGAATATTTTAGGTTGATGAGCAGATGTTATCATAAATAAAATATGATTCATCTAATAAAATAAAAGTCTATATTATTCTCTTCGAATGCTAAGAAAGTAACATTTGCTGTCTTAAATCTACAATATCATGTGGTCAATTTTGAAAAAAAATTAAAGTCTATCCAAACCCTCACTTTTATTTATTTTCCATGTTTTATTATTATTTTTATAAACATGAAACTTTTAATAATGCTAATACAAGAATTAATGTTAGAATTATCTAATATATAACGAAAAAAAAACACCGGATTTTTTAAATTGAATATAAATAGCATTTAATCTGACATCTCAAACGTTGCTTCTTACTATCCAATTTTTATTTGTTATTATTTTACTATGTTATTCGTGCGTCGCTAAAATTTACTTTTGTAAATTACTTAGTCTGACCCGGAAGACTGATCATATGAATCATGTTTAAATAATCACCTAAAATAAAACCCATCTTACCTTAAATAAAGAACATTAATAGACTACCGATAGATTACAGATTTTTCTTTAAAAAACGTAGAGAACCCTTTTTAATTTTGAACATAACACAGCAAATCCGGAAATTTGCCGTCGGATGAAATAGGTAATATTTGAAAATATTTAAAATTGTCGATGTTGAAGAAGGTCACGTGACACTTCATTTGTAAACGGTGCCTTCAATCATAAGTGAAGTATGTGTATTGCGAATAATAATATAGTTGTGTCATTTCGAATACTTCGTATATAAAGAAAGAAACTCAGCATGTTACGTTTAAGTTACTTACGTAGAACCGAGAAACGAAATAAAAAATATGTCAGGCAGAGGCGCCATTATGACTCGCTTGACATACTCTGCAACCTGTTCGTTAATTTAATCAGTTAATCGTGAATGTATAAAACAAAGTATATAGTATGTCTATACTATATACTCCGAAAGAATGAATAAAACTGGGAGCAGTCATTATTTCAATCGAACATGTACGGTTAATAACAGAGTTAGACAGTATCGTGAAAAGTGTAACACAAACGGTGTTCATGTCATTATTTTGCCATGAAAAAAATTAGGCACTGATGTTACGGGTGGTTTTAATGTACATTATAATTTTACGGGTATTTAATTAGTAGCGATAAAAAAAAATGTCAGCCATCTTCTTTTGGGAATGCTTATTTGGGAGAAGTAGGTAATCCGAAGAAAATGTAAGAATCTTTGAAAGAAGACGAAATGAAAGCATCATTTCTGGAAAGATGCATGAAGGTTTTAAGCTAATTTGATGACTGAACAGATTAGCGCAAGAAGGTTTCAGTTATTAACCTATAATGGTCAAGGGAAAATAAATATTCCTTCATTAATATATATATATATATATATATATATATATATATATATATGTGTGTGTGTGTGTGTGTGTGTGTGTGTGTGTGTGTGTGTGTGTGTGTGTGTATTTCAAAATATATTATTATATAATTTCATAATAATGTATACCAAAACCAAGTCATCGGGTTTTAAAGTGTTTCAGGAAATCTGTACAATAAACAAAAAATCGAGGTAATTTACTATAAAAAAAACTTCCTTTTCTCAGAACTACATGGCAAGGTGTGAACATAAAAGTTCGCCTGATTGAGAAATAAACAGAATCAGAAGCTTATACCTCTCAAACTCCAAAAAGAAAAGTAATAATGGTTGGTAAAAAATCAAAAGAGTAAAAAAAAAACAACCACCGACAGCAATTAAAAGCCAATCTGAGAGAAAAAGTCAAAAGAGTTAAAAAAAAAAAACTACAGAGCGCAAATAAAAGCTAATCTGATAGTAAAAGTCAAAAGAGTAATAAAAAAACACACAGAGTACAAATAAAAGCTAATCTGATAGAAAAAGTCAAAAGAGTAATAAAAAAAACACAGAGTGCAAATGAAAGCTAATTTGATAGAAAAAGTCAAAAGAGTAAAATAAAAACTAGAGTGCAAATAAAAGCTAATCTGATAGTTAAAGTAAAAAGAGTAATAAAAAACAGAGTGCAAATGAAAGCTAATTTGATAGTAAAAGTCAAAAGAGTAATAAAAAAACACACAGAGTGCAAATGAAAGCTAATCTGATAGAAAAAGTCAAAAGAGTAATAAAAAAAAACACAGAGTGCAAATGAAAGCTAATTTGATAGTAAAAGTCAAAAGAGTAATAAAAAAAACTACAGAGTGCAAATAAAAGCTAATCTGATAGAAAAAGTCAAAAGAGTAATAAAAAAAAACACAGAGTGCAAATGAAAGCTAATTTGATAGAAAAAGTCAAAAATGTCAAATGTGTCTCGCCATATCGTACCATTACTGATGTACTGATACAAACACCGGATGTATAAGCTTTATTTAATGCTAAGTATTCAGCTTACTATTAGTAATTGAAATCCTATCCCTTCAAGAATCATTCATATCTTATTAAATTTAATTTATATTGTTATATGATTTTCTTATTCAATTTTTGAGCCATAAATCTGATGATATTCAAAATTAAACCTGTTTCGTTTCATTTTTATTTACCATGCCTTTTTATATTTACATCTTACTTACACCTAGAATAGTCTCTATGCATCATCACACTATGCGATGCGTAAAATATTGCCTCTCCATATCTAATGGTCGTCCGTGCGTGATAGGGAAGCCACATCCTTCTCGGGATTATCTTGTTAATATGTATGAGCATAGACAGAATACGGCGGATCTAGAGGAGTTAACCTTGACCACAATCTTTGATATTTCACGGGTAGCAGTAGTTCACGTTGCGCTCATCGACAAACTAATGATTTGGTTCTGAGAACAGCATGGCTTCGCAGATGATCGTGTATATTTGACAATGCGAAAGCATAACTACTCCACTTTTTTGAGTACCATAGACTACCTGCAGGTTTGGCGTGCTGCATATGCAATCTGCGATTGAATATAAAATAACGACAAGACAATACATCTCAAAGTATATCAAATTTTTGCAACAGCCTGTATAAAGAGAGAGGTGGAGACATGGAAGGAGATGGGGGACGCACACGACTTCCTTTCTAGGCAATACATCATGATAATTTTCTGGCCATCTACTTCAGATAATAACTACAATCATACATCAACAATCATATGACACAGAACAGACGCCGTATTGCATATTACATCGCAAAATGTACGGATATTAAGAGACTTTCGGATGAATATATTATACTACCCGCGAGCATGTGCATATTGTGTCCATGTCAAGATTTATATCATCTACTCTTTCCTACGATAGACGAATCTATATGTGTGTATCTTCATATGTTTACTAGTATATCAATACAGCGAATAATGACTTTTCCTAAATTCTCAGACTATTGGAGAAATAAAGCAGATTACATATGTATTACTAGTGAAGGTGTGTCACCAATCCGTCTGAAGCCGAGATTCTACTATTGCTTCTAGTAAATTGAACGATTGTACTATCTGTTAATGCTTAATTAGTTTACAATACTATTTCAGACTAATGCTTCTAGTAAATTGAACGATTGTACTATCTGTTAATGCTTAATTAGTTTACAATACTATTTAAGACTATTGCTTCTAGTAAATTGAACGATTGTACTAATAGATGCTTTTTTAAAAAAAACATGAACCTTAAAACACTTATATATATATATATATATATATATATATATATATATATATATATATATAGTCATCCACATACAGCCTATTTCGCTGTTTCACAGCTCATCAGTGCGGCTAGACCAGTAAGTGTCTCAAGCCGAGGCTTATTTCTTAATTTTCTTAATAACCGATCACTCTGATGAGTTTATTTCTTATGAACTTTATATATATATATATATATATATATATATATATATATATGTATATATATATATATATATATATATATGTATTATTATATATGTATTACAGAAGATCAAATCAACATCGGCACCGACGATGTTGATTTGATCTTCTGTAATACATATATAAATAAATATTACGCTCTTATTTCTTAATTTTGTTAATAACCGATCACTCTGATGAGGTTCTCTCTTATATATATATATATATATATATATATATATATATATATATATATATATATATATATATATATATATATATATATATATATATATATATATATATATATATATATATAAGAGAGAACCTCATCAGAGTGATCGGTTATTAACAAAATTAAGAAATAAGAGCGTAATATTTATTTATATATGTATTACAGAAGATCAAATCAACATCGTCGGTGCCGATGTTGATTTGATCTTCTGTAATACATATATAATAATACATATATATATATATATATATATATATACATATATATATATATATATATATATATATATATATATATATATATGTGTGTGTGTGTGTGTGCGTGTGTGTGTATATATATATATAATAAGGTATGAAAATATATTCATGGCAATTAAGCTTCACAGATGCGTCCGTGTTGCATCCCCGCATAGAATCGTCAGGCTAATTGCCTTAAACTATATATATATATATATATATATATATATATATATATATATATATATATATATATATATATATATATATAAGCATAGAGCCGTTTTGTTTTTAACATTTTATTGGTCTCAAAGAACAGTTTCCGAGAAGATGGTGTCATAAAGAATCAAGGCTTAACATTAAGAAATCAAAAAATTGAAATGTTGACAGATCAGTAATGAATACGATGATGTATGTTTTTTCAAGGCACTTAAATAACTGTTTTTTTTTTTTCACATTATTTTGATGACGTTTGACGTTGTAATAATTTGTTTAGAGATAACCGTTGGTTTTGATCTGGAAATGAATATTTTCTACAAGAATAATATATAACTTTTCGCAAGTATTCACTTTTAAAACAATTTTATTTTATTTTTTTCTGAGGGTAACAAGCCTCTACTGGTGAGACCGATGGAACATATCGTTTGTTTCTGGTTAACAAGAAAATGTATGATTAATACGGTTGAAACAATCTTAGGGTTAAAATACAATGTTTTAAACAAAAAATATCCTTTATTATGTTTGAGATCTAGTATGTTAATTACTACCGAGGTTTCGACTGTTTCTCTGTGTAATCTTAAATGATCAAAATACACACACATACACACACACACACACACACACACACACACACACACACACATATATATATATATATATATATATATATATATATATATATATATTTAGGCAAACATTATTAAATAACACGGAGTGGTTTTGTTTGATGCGACTTTTTTTTTTCTTTTCAATTTTCCGAATTGTCACTCTAATGTTTCGGTCAAATTGATGTAAATATGATCCATGGGTTTCTTGTTCCATAAGGTAGTTATGCGTTTGAATTGTATGCACTTTCTTTAACGTCATCAATTTCTTAACGGTTTAAACAGTCAAACTTTTAAATCTCTCATATGTGTAGAACGCCATCACGCTCTCATGTACATTTCGACTTTACATACGCTTTTTTAAGTTATAAACTACTTGCCGTTATAATTCAAAAGTGAGCACAACAGTAAAGTCATAATTTGTAAAGACACTAAAACTAATACCGCCTGAAGATGATTTGACGATTCAAATCGAAAGTACTTGCAAAAAAGAAAAAAGAATGGAACAAGAAACCCATGGATCATATTTAGATCAATTTGACCGAAACATTAGATGGACAATTCGGAAAATTGAAAAAATAAAAAATAGTCGCAACAAACAAAACCACTCCGTGTAATTTAATAATGTTTGCCTAAATGAAAATATGCTGCCTAAATACACACAATATATATATATATATATATATATATATATATATATATATATATATATATATATATATATATATATATATGCGCATTCGAACTTGAGTTGAACACAGATATGAAGAAGGGAAGTGTTCCCGAAATATTATATATCGTACTGAATTTCCACCAGACCATTTTGATGCAGGTATCGCATATCATTGTAACATTGTGTAGATAGACAGATATATGTGTGCATGTAAACAAAATAATAAATATAAATATATATATATATATATATATATATATATATATATATTTATATGTATATATACATTGCATTAAATGTGAAACTCTTTAACCCGTATTGCCTTATAAGTATCACGTTTGTATATATAAGTATACAATTCTTCAAGCAAATTACATAAACTATACATATATATATATATATATATATATATATATATATATATATATATATATATATATATAAGTATACATAAAGGATGATTGAAAAAGAATTTTATGCGAAATAGGCTTTTATCAAAGTAGAATTGCGTTTCGTTGTTGCGAATCATATCTTCAGTTATGAAAATTATGGAGAAAATGCTGTTATGTATTTTTAAATATATATTTTTATTTGTAAAGCTGCCTCCAAATTAATAACATATATTATATTATTATTTTTAATATTTATAATATTTGATCTCTGCTTGAACATACCAGATGAAAGTTTAAATCATATCGAAACGTATTATGATTTGCATAAAGATTATTTTCCATAAGCGGATTTTTCCACTCCGTATTAATATCATGTTGTTTGAGATGTATTCCCTTTGTTCCGTGTGCATATATATATATATATATATATATATATATATATATATATATATATATATATATATATATATATATATATATATTTATATATATATATTTATACATATATATATTTATACATATATATACATATTTATTTATATATATATTTATACATATATATACATATTTATTTATATATATATATATACATATATATATATACATATATATATATATATATATATATATATACATATATATTTATATATATATATATATACATATATATTTATATATATATATACATATATATTTATATATATATATATATATATACATATATATTTATATATATATATACATATATATTTATATATATATATATATATATATATATATATATATATATATATATATATATGCGGATTTATAAGAATGAAACAGATTGAAATGTCGGCCTTTTATTGATTTCCATAACCAATATAGACGAATATATAAGCGTGTCTATTTATAATCGAAACTTGCATATGGACGTAAGTGTGGCGGTGAGTCAAGATTAGGATTGAATTATGGAAACATGGAAAGTACAATTGAATCGAATGTGGATATTTCTCTAATTATAGACAAGTTTATAGAGAAAAATCCAAGAGAAACGTGGGAGAAATTCGTGTCGGATATTAATACTTTTCTTATTTTATTTATGTTTAAAGCTAAGTGGCTGCTTTGTTGGTAAGCAGATTTTATTAGCTACTAAGTAAATATATGAAAAGCTGGAAATAAAATATATTAAAACGGTCGACCTACAAAACAAGGCTGACCTAGTGGCACAGAAAAAAGAGCGAGTGTCTTCGAGTTTGGCATGGCGGCAAAATTGAATTATTTCGTGGAGTCGATAGGAAAGAAATGGCGGTTCCGTAGTTAATTACGTGAAGCGTGAGATAAAAAGGGCGGGAAAATAATGGAAAAAAAATGAGGAAATCCAGAATCAGAGCAGGAAGAAATGGAAGATAAAGAAGAAAGTAATAAAGACGAAGGAAATGCATAGAAGAATAATAAACAAGGAAACAGGAAGAAGAAGAAGAAAAAGAAGAAGAAGAAGAAGAAGAAGAAGAAGAAGAAAAAGAAGAAGAAGAAAAAGAAGAAGAAGAAGAAGAAGAAGAAAAGAAAAAGAAGAAAAAGAAGAAGAAGAAGAAGAAGAAGAAGAAGAAAAAGAAGAAGAAAAAAAAGAAGAAGAAGAAGAAGAAAAAAGAAGAAGAAAAAGAAAAAGAAGAAGAAGAAAAAGAAGAAAAAGAAAAAGAAGAAAAAAAAGAAGAAGAAGAAGAAGAAGAAGAAGAAGAAGAAAAAGAAGAAGAAGAAGAAAAAGAAGAAGAAGAAGAAAAAGAAGAAAAAGAAGAAAAAGAAGAAAAAGAAGACGAGGCAAATAAGGAAAGTGAGTAGGGAAGGCAAAGAAGAAAATTGTAAAGTGGAAGGGAAATCAAAGAAGAAGAAACAGCAAAGAAGTAAAAAGGGAAGGAGAGGGCAAAGAAGAATAAGAAAATGCAGATGAAGACTACAAGGAAATAAAGAAAGAGAAATGAATAGAAATAATGAATAAAGACAAACTGAAATAAAAATGAAAGGAAACTGAAAAAGAATGGATGTATACTAAAAAACGAGACAAATCACGAGACATGTTTAACATGGCGGGAAAAAACATTAATCAAAAAGGCAAATCGCAGAATTGAATGTAGAAGGAAAGGAAGAACGAGAACAGAATGAAAATTACAATAACAAAAGAAAGAAAACAAATAAGAAAAAAACAAAAAGGAAATAGCAAAAGACGAAATGAAACGAAAATATGTGGTTGTTGCGAAGATGAAAAAAATAAACAGAATAAGAAAGGAATATAAAAAAGAAAAGAATAGTTATAAAAAACAGAAGAAAAGACTAAAGAAAAAATAATGTAAAACACGTATATGTATACATATATATATACATATATATATACATATATATACATACATATATACATATATATACACATATATATACATAGATATATACATATATATATATACATAGATATATACATATATATATATATGCATATATATATATACATATATATATATATATACATATACATATAGATAGATATATATATATATATACATATATGTATACATATAGATATATGTATATACATATATATATACATATATATATATACATATATATGTACACATATATACATACACATATATTATATATACATATATATATATATATACATACGCATATATGTATATATACATATATATACATATATATACGTACATATATATACATATATATACATCTATATACATATATATATACATATTTATACATATATATACATGTATGTATACATATATGTATACATATATATACACATGTATGTATACATATATATATACATATATATACATATATATATATATATATATATATATATATACATACATATATATATATATATACATACATATATATATATATATATATATATATATATATACATACATATATATATATATATACATACATATATATATATATATATATATATATATATATATATATATATATATATATATTATTTGTCGACCCTAAATTCAGGCTGGGGACTCTAGTAAGTAGTATTAATACAGCCGTTAAAAAGCATAGCTTTACTGCACGTTTATTCACAAGTTGAACACTGTTGACGTTAGCTGCCTATCGCGCCAGATCGATATAATAGGTTTAAAACTCTCACCGAGTTATCTAGTTATTCGCGGTGGCCGCGTGGATTAGGCGTCGGAATTTGGGTAAAACATTGACTCGTGTTTCGGGGTTTCGAATTCTGCGACAGACTTGAAAGATTATTGCTACACTGATGATAACGAAAGGATGAAACGTATACATATGTAAAAAACACATATATATATATATATATATATATATATATATATATATATATATATATATATATTTACACACTCCGTTGTGTCGCATTGTATAATAGCCATCCCCCAGGAAAATCTTACAACTGGATGTCAGGTGGCTCAGACTCTCCACCACTGTGTGGCAGAACCTGCACTTGTTATTGTTGCTGAGACCACTCATCTTTTTAAAGACATTGGTCATCAGCCTTGATCTTGAGCAGCCAATATCATTCTCCCCTGATCATAGTAGAGCGATCTTTTTTTTCAGCCAGTCTGCAGAGCCTTCCTTATCTATATATTTCTGGGATAATTTACCTAGGAAATACTTAGCACGTTGTTGGTTGGCCCATTGTTCCAGTTTTCTGTTATGGAAGGTCTTGGTGTATTTCTGGCGGCTCTTGCGGGCTATTTCCGTTGCAGGATTGTTTCCTGTTTCTGTCTCATTTGTAAGACAGTTCTGTCCAAAATGTTTGACTAGTTCTGTGATAAAGGTTGTTCTGCTTGCTCTGGTTTCTTGATGTTGGCATACCATCATAAGGTTTGAGTTCTGGGAGCTCATCAGGTATTTTGCCCGTGCTCACAATACTTGCTCGATGTTGATGGTCAATTTCTGATAGAACCATACCCCCTACTCCTCTTGGCAAATACAGCCTTAGTAGACACTGATATCTGTACACTATTCTGTATATTGTTAACATTTTTCTCGTTTTAGTGTCTAATCTATTAATGCCATTTTGTGGCCAATCAGTAATTTCAAAGCTGTATGTTGTCACTGGCATAGCTAATTGGTTAATGGCAGTTACTTTGTTATTGTTTGTAAGCTGTGTTTTGCAATTTTTTCTAACACGGTGTATACATTCTATGCCATTTATTTCTCTCATCTTGACATGTTCAATTGAATCGTTTCTTCTATGCCAAGGTATTTGTATTGTTCCTGTTCTTCAAGGTCTTTGATGTCAGTATCTTCATCAAGCTGTATGTTTTCCGTTTGGATCTTTTTCCCAGCTCTGAGGGAGCACTTGGCACATTTGTCCAGGCTGAACTTCATTCCACTATATTTGGAGAAGTTATGTACAACCTGCAAGAGTCGGCTTAAGTCAGCATTTGAACTAGCATAAAGCTTGAGGTAATCTATAAGAGAAGGTGGTTGACTCTTTCGTGTAGATCTGCCCTGCCCTGGCCCTGGCTCAGATTGTAGGCACTCTGGCTTTTGGTCAGTAATTTGCTTAGCAGATCAATTGCCAGGCAAACAAGTAGAGGAGATAAGCTATCTCCTTGGAATATTCCTCTTCGGATTTTAACGTCAGGGATTTTTATTGTTCCATTAGTGTGTCTTAATGACATGGTTGTTTGCCACATATTTATTTGTACTGCCATGGTTTTCCTGATGACCGGATGGATATTATATAGATCAAGGCAGCGCAGGAACTATGCGTGGGCTACACTATCGTATGCCTTTTGGTAATCGATCCACGCCATGCTTAGATTTCTCTGCTTTTTCCTACAGTCCTCAAGGATAGTCTTATCGATCAACAATTGGTCAATGGTGCCTAAACACTTCCTCCTACACCCGACTTGTTCTTTTTTCCAGGCATGCTCCAGAAGAGAAGTGTTCGTAAATGCTGTCTACAACCAGGCCAGTGAAGTGTTTTTAGGTTGTAGTGAGGCAGCAGATCGGTCTGTATTTTGTAGGGTTTTGTGCCTCACTCGTTTTGGGTATGAGGGTCGTATCACCTGTTACCAACCATGCTGGTGTGGCCTGCTCACTCCTTAGCAGTCTTGTGAAGCAGCTACTATAATGGCTATGAAGTTCTGTTCGTTTCTTCAGCCAGAAATTGGGTATATTGTCTATACCAGTTTTTTGTGATTCTAAAATGTATCTAGCTTTCGTTTTATCATTCCAAACGTTATCTCTGGCTCTGGTATTTTTAGCTTGCTTTTATTACTTCAAGCTATATCTAAGATCCACTTGGACTCTTGGTTGCATGCTCCCTCATACTCAAACATAAGCCTCCAATAGTTTTCTAGCTCATTCTCTTCCGGTGGCTTTTCCACCGATATATTCTCCCCCACCAAATTTCGGTAGAATAGTTTTGTATTTTTTTTAACTGTCTGTTCTCAACTTTCGCCCTGTGCTTGTTATCCTTTTCTTGAATTCTTTTGGCAAGTGCTGGAATTTTGCCTTCACGTTCTCTCGCAACGTTTCCAATTTCTTTTGCATTTTTTGGTATTTAAAACTGAGTGTGAAGATGGTGTTCCTCAGCCGTCCCCGTTCTGTAGGGGCGGCACGGATTTGTTTGATTTGAGAGACTTCTTTTCTGCAAAGGTTAAGTTGTTTCTGCAGCTTCAGTTTCAACAGTCTTGTGCTTTGAACTCCCATTGCTTTTGAAATTAAGGGAGTGTTTTCCTAACGATGTAAAGCCTGCAGCGTATGTTATTTGCTTTAGCTCTGTGAGGGATATGTTGGATGGAACAAGTCTTTGAAGAGCAATGTTTACGTTTGTATTACTGCCTTGGTAGCTCTTGAGGCTTGGGGTTTCGGCAGTTGAGGTCTTTCCTCCAGCCTCATCATTTGGATTTCCTCAATTTTATTCCCAAGTTCTTCTTCCAAGGCCAATTGCTTATCATCTGATTCCAGTAATTTCTGAGGTAACGATGGGGATTCCGGTGTTACCAGTGGTCTTGGTGATAGTGGTGATGAAGAACTTAGGTTCAATGAGGAGCTATTTTCTGATTGTAAATAGACAGCTGATGGTGGTGGTATACTTGTCGGGGAGCCCCTTGCTAAAGGGTATTCTGATGTTGATGTGGCTGCATGGTGGGTTGTCATGGACCTAGACTGTTTGACGGCTTGATCCATAGGTGATTGGTAATGTGGTTTCCGCTCTACCTGTGGTGTTGTGTTTTGAACAATGATAGAAATTGTGGGCATTTTGATAGGGCTTTTAAGTGGACACTTTTTGGTTCTTATGAGGGCTGCTATCTCTGATGCCATGTAGTCCATCTAAGCCTCATTGAACAGGCTCATGCTGTTATATCTTTGGCAAGTTATTTTTGAGGGGTGGAACATTTCTCTTGCCTGGACAGAAGTGGAAAAATATTTCCCTCCAGGTCTCTGTTCCCTTTTTTGTTTGGTATATTTTGCTTGAACATATTTAATATCCCACAACAATGCCCACTTTTCCTCCCTCTCCCATCTAGACTATTGTCTCTGTCTAGTTACTTCTCCCTTGATAGGAAGGTAGTCTTCTTTTGCATCTCTTATGGCTTCATTTTTTATAAGGGTGCTCTCTTCTTCTGTTATATATATTTCCATCTGGGAAACAAGCGATCGTAGGCGAGCAACCGGTGTATGTTTTTTCTTCTTGAATCTTTTCAGCAAGGATTTCATTGGATGTTTTGCTCCACTTTTCAAATTCTGAGTAGTCTTGGCAAAACAATAGCACCTTCTTTTGTGCAACAGTCCATGGTTGGGCTTTTAAGCCTCTAATGTTACTATTGTTTGTTGCTGCATTTGATGGAGATAGGGGGCCAGGCCATTTTGTCTCGAGGCCTGATGGCTGACCCTGGTTGGCCTTTGTCATAGCTGGAGCATCATTTCCAGAGGCAGGCAGGTTCACACCATTGCTTACATCTTCCCGCCTGGTGTATGAACGGGTTAATGTGCCCTTTTATCCTGGGTGACTGCCTGCCAGTATTTATTTTTGTTTTGATTCACATTTTTTATCATTCATTTACTCATTGTAAACGGCTTCTAATTCATTATTCGAACCCTGACTAACTATTTAAAAAAATCGTGTGCCGTCTCCTCAAGCCATCCAGCACGTCCTCCAAATTGTGGACGGGGGCACCCCCTCTATTAATAAAGGGGGTGCCCCCGTCCACAATTTGGAGGACGTGCTGGATGGCTTGAGGAGACGGCACACGATTTTTTTAAATAGTTAGTCAGGGTTAACTTCAAATCAAAAGTATCCTCATGTCAGAGTCTCTGACAAATTCATGTACAGAGAGACCGAAGACATCCGAGGGTGATGTTTAGTAGGCATTCAAGTCCTCACCGGTAGGCATTCAAGTCCTCTATTATATATATATATATATATATATATATATATATATATATATATATATATATATATATATATATATATATATATATATATATATACGAGTGTCCACACTGCGTCAAAAATAACAGAAAAACTTATGTTGCGCCAATGTTCTCTAGACTAGAATGTTACCATTCTTTTAGGTTCTTCGGGAGGTCACATCCGAATTCAGGGTTTGAAACCCTGGTCACTTGCATGTAAGCTGAGTACTCTGACATATGAATAATAACGCCACATGCAACAAAGTCGTATAACAAACACAGATTGTGCAAACTACGCTGAACAGTCGACTGTAGGATGTACCTACTCTTTTGAACCAGGGGTGTAGTCAAAGAAGCCAGGCCGAAGTATTACATTTGCTAGGTCGATGTCACCGATCAAGAGAACTCGGTGAGCAAACGTGAGATGTTACGTAATTTTCTTTACAATCAGCAATAATAGCTCAGCTAACACAAATCATAAACGTCCCAGACGTGAAGCTCTCCACTTGAGTTTCGCCCTCCTTTGGGCACTTCAGTAAGATACATCCCAACTCAGTATTCGAAAACCTACTCAGTGGTATGCAATATATATATATATTTATATATATATATATATATATATATATATATATATATATATATATATATATATATATTTATATATATATAATATTTAACAATAAATATTAAGTTATTAATACCTACACACGCTAGCGTTTCAAGCTAATTGCTCTCATCAGTGCAGGAAAGTAACAATTTCACACACACAGACAGATATATATATATATATATATATATATATATATATATATATATATACTATCTGACATAGTCGACTCGATATCGCTTCGCAAAGGTCGATACTTGAAATACTTTAACCAGTAATTGTAAATAACTTTGTTTCAAACACAAAAATATTTATTAGTTATTCATATAGATAACGTTAAAATTTTGGTAATTTCGGTGCAAATTTATTTATCTTTTAAATGTGACCAAGAAAGAAAGGAAAAGAGAAAGAAAATCAATTGGCCTTTTCTCTTGCAATTCAGAAATAGATCGGAACTTGTTGACAATCAAGTCTCTCCCTCTGAAGAGAGGAACATTATTTGTCCAGGGAAAAACAATATCGCGAAACAGAACTGTTTCTTATATCTAAATCAAAAGAATCACTAAATTAAATAAGAATAATAATAATAGATAATCAATAAAACGTCCTTTTTCAAAACAAATATGCAAATAAGTTTAACTTGCGACTAATATCGTATATACATTAGTAGTGTATAAAACTATGGTGCGTTTATTGTGTAAAGTTGAATTAACTTGAAATAGGGTGTTTTGACTTTACCGCTAGTGCGAGAATTTACTAAACTTTCGCATTTATATAATAGATATATATATACATGGACGGCGGCACAGGGGGAGGGGGGCTCAATCCCCTCACTTTTTGACTTGGGCCCCCCACTTTACGGTCATCAATAATTAAGTTGATATGCATGTGTTTAACCGGGCCCCCACCCACTTTTTAGGAGGGGCCTCCACTTTTATAACTGTCCCGCCGGCCCTGATATATATATATATATATATATATATATATATATATATATATATATATATCTTTGTGTGTGTGTGTGTGTGTGTGTGTGTGTGTGTGTGTGTGTGTGTGTAGATAAATAGATAGATATAACATAAAACGCTGCGTTGTGTTGGCTTCTAAACTTACAACCGGGCCTTTGGGTTTGGATTTACGCCGGTCTATTGGGGGTTGCCGGTCCTGTGCAGTTCTAGTAGGTGCACCCTCCCAGGCTTTGCCTCCCCTCTTTGGGGAGTAGTAAGTTTATTGCTTACTGTCTGAGGCGCTCCTACCGGGGAATGCCGACGGGGCTGCCCAGGCAATTTTTAAATGGCTAGAGTGCTCACCTCTCGAGCGCTGTCTTAACTAATCCCATATTCCCGACCTTGTGTCACATATTACCTTGTGGGAGGTAAATAAATAACTTGAAATGACACAACGCTTGTACACCGAGGAACAATTTCTTATTCATAACACGCCAGTCAGCGCGAGCTTCTTGACTAAGGCATTTTTTTAAAAAAATCACCGTTGAAAGAGACTACGGATTTTTTAGTGACAACATGCTACGAAAAACAAAGAAAAAGGAAATCTTATTATTCCTGAAGAAGATGCATATCGTCGAACTTAAGTTGTCTTTAAAAAATACATTCACTTAGAAAAGAAAACTGCGTTTTTTCGGCTTCTAAACTTACTAATTTCAAATTACACAATGCTTCTAAAATTGGGTATAATTTATATATATATATATATATATATATATATATATACACACACCGTGTGATAGTACGTTCCATACCCTGTCCCCATCAGCCGTCACTATAGAGGTCCCAAGATGGCGGGAAGCTTAAACCTCTAACCGCTTTTTTGTTTGAACTGCTTGCCTTTGGATTCCCTCCTTGCTCCCTGTTTCCCCGACTGTACCAACATGCAAGTATTTTAATGTAATGTATACGGCTATCTCGCTACATAACTCCCAATTATGATACCCCTATAAATTTGGCCCTTAATGTATATCCTCTTGTTTGTTGTGTCTTGTTTGGAGTGAATATAGGGGTGAATATGCACACACATTATATATATATATATATATATATATATATATAGTAAGCTATGAAAATATATTTATGGCAATTAAGCTACACAGAAATCCCGCGTTTTATCCCCGAGGGGGAATCTTCATTTTAGCCTGAAATTCCCCCCAGGGATTAAATGCGTGAGCCTCTGTGTAGCTTAATTGCCATAAATATATTTTCATAGCTTAATACCTAGCGCTACTTACGTATTGAGCACTATTAAAGTAAATACTGAAAATTGGTACATAACAAAAGTATATCTCCTTATAAAACTTATATGGATACGTGAAATATATATATATATATATATATATATATATATATATATATATATATATATATATATATATATATATATATTCCAAGCGTATTTACGTACAATCTTAGAACATGTATATAATAGCGTTAACTGAAATAAATTGAGACTTATATTTTTTTATAAAATTATGTTTATTTATATAAACATATTTAGCTACAAAAATAACACACCACTATATAAGTCCCGGGTATGACAAATAGCATCACCAATAAAAAACAATATATATTATTTCTATAAAGTATTAAACCTCAAATGGCACATAACAAAATATATTCCAATCGGATTATTAGATTAGAAATTACCTTTATTTAAGTGAAGCTACTTTTGCCAATTTTCAAAACAATATATTCGGTCTTTGTTTCATCGGAAATGACATGTAACTGCTGACATGCTGACTTTAAACGTTGTCGTACAGATAAAAATGATGCTAAATTCGCAGGTCGCTCAAATTCAGCAGTTGTCCTGAAAAATATAAAAAGATCAACAAACTCGTTTAAGCCGATTGATAAATGAAGTTTTTATTTATCTTCCTCCCACAAGGTAAGATGTGACACAAGGTCTGGAACTGATATTTGAAAAGCCAGCGCTCGAGAAGGTGAACACTCTGGCCTACAAAAAATGCCTGTGCAGCCCCATCGGCATTCCCCGGTAGGGGCGCCTCGAGCAGTAAGCAATAAACTTACTCCTCCCCAAAGAGAGGAGGCAACGCCTGGGAGGGTGGACTATCTAGAACTGCACATGACAATCCCACAAACCGGTGGAATCAAGGCCCGAGCGCAAAGACGACACCGATCTGTAGGGTGTAGTGTCCATCGGAACAGATACTACACTTTGATCTTGGCCAAAAGGCCAAGTGAAGTTGTGTGAGGTAGTATAGGTGTTGAAGATATCAGAAGGCTGTGTATTCACCATTTTTCATAAACATTTGTCAATGAGAAAGCTGTGTTTAAAGTGGGTGCCGCGTTTGTTCACAGTCGATTAAAAACAGCAATGCAACAAATAGATTTTTGTGGCGATATGTTACAATGGATGGAGCATGGATCCACTTCTTCAGTCAGATGAGTGGGTAGTAGCAGGTGGTGCTGCCCAAAACGAAAACATTTTAAGGCAAGATGTTGGTTTCCGTATTTTTTGGGATGCGCAAGATATTTTGGTCAATGATAATCTTGAGAAAGGAATAATCATCATCAGCGAATATTATATAGCATTTCTGATGCGTTTGAAGGAAGAAATGGTAAAAAGCCAAGCACAATGCACCGTGCCACATGTAATTCGCAACGATGGCAAAACTACACGAATTCTACTTCAAAGTTCTTTCACACCCACTAAATTCTTCAGATCTGGCCCCAGCGACTAGTGGCTGTCTGCAAACCTAAAACAAAAAGATGTTCACGCGAAAGAGATTTGTCTTCAGTGACAAAAAAAACATATCCGAAACTGAGGTGTAGTTTGAGGCCGAAGCCAAATCGTTCTACAAAATGGTATTAAATTGTTAGCGAAGCTTTGGAATCACTGTAATCCCTCAGAAAAAGAAACAATGTTGATGAATGGAGTCGAATTCTGCCGAAAAGTTGTTGTGTTTCTGTTGTGGTGGCAACCACTCATTTGCATATACGAATAACGTTACACTATAAATGGCAAGCCTAGGTTGGCCTTAGTGTGTGTTACCTAAATGCCACCGGAAGTGACGCCGAAGAGCGTACATGTCCTCCCACCAAGACTCTCTGACTCGACACCTTCATTTGTACATACTGTAACTATACCTTTTCTTTAATACACTTATTATTGCATTCTCCTTGTTGTTTGCGTCTTCATTGTATTCCTCACTAATTATTGTTCAACCTTGCAACCACAACAGTTCCATTCGTGCTGAAGCAAATACTTGCGCTTCATCAGGCAAAATAAAATGAACTAAAATTGAAAAGCTCTTGAAAATAGAAAGTTCAAACATTTACGGACAAAACACGTGACCCGATGCAGTAACTCTATTGGCATCCATTTCATCTTAACTCTCACCTCACGCACGTGTCGCGATCTTCATTTTTTAAACATCTGCATCTGGGAGAGGAAATAGAAAATTTACAAATATCATTCATAACTTATAGCCGAGAATTGGCTTTAC
This sequence comes from Sepiola atlantica, assembly GCA_963556195.1. Taxonomy (NCBI): domain Eukaryota; kingdom Metazoa; phylum Mollusca; class Cephalopoda; order Sepiida; family Sepiolidae; genus Sepiola; species Sepiola atlantica. The sequence continues at coordinate 14,253,695 of OY744537.1, read as the reverse complement.
GAGCGCCTCTCACTTGTCACTATTCTTGGAAACGATTTGAACCTGCTGTCAGCCTTCCAAGCTAGCAGGACATCTTATGAAACTTCCTGATACTTGCATATTGGTTTCAAAAAAGGACATTTTATTAATTGATTAGTATTTGCCTTCCTATTTATCAATCGAACACGGAAATACTTTAAATAAAAATGTTTACCTTACAGAAAAATAAAACGTACACAACTGATATTGTCAATGTCATCTGTTTCCAACCATGACATTTTTGTGAATCAATGGCGTCCAATGCTAAGCAAAAAGTTTGCTGCCTTACTTAAATGTAAGTGTATGTGTTGGCATGTATATAGATTAACTTACCTATGTAAGGCTAACATATGTAAGTTAGCCTATATACATGCCAACACATGCACTTACATTTCGCGAGATATCCAAACAAATGGAGGAGAAGGTATTAAAACCTAAATAAAAGTTTAAAACAAATACACAAGTATACCACAGCACTGACAGAGAGTATGAAATAAAATAGACATCAAATATTCCTAATTTTATATTTTAGAGGCTGAAAAACGGGGGTAAATGTATATAGGATTTATCAGTCGAGTTTTTTTTTAACAAAGTTATCACCAAATAATTGTAAATCGATAAATATTCTATGCTTAATATAATACCTAAAATGTGTCTAAACATCTCTATTTATATCACGTTAGGTGTGCGCATATGTTTATAAATTTTGAGGGACACGATTCAATAAACTATTTAACTAATCAATATATATTTTGGAAAACAGTTGCTAGACGTAAGGGTTCGTAATGTGGGCTATATTATGTTTGATTTAGTTTCATGCAAAGTGGGTAAAAAAGGGTGTAAGAGCCCTTCGTAAAAATTCAGATACTTTCGATTTTTGTGAAATGTTAATAATAGGCATTAGAAATCCACTAATAAATATCCGAATTTCACTTCCTCAAATGTATTTTAAAAGGGGCCATAATATGGGCATTTAAAAATGCAATATAATAGACCTGCTAGTATATATATATATATATATATATATATATATATATATATATATATATATATATATCAAGAAATTTTTTAAATACTTTTGTCATAAAAAACTAGCTGACTCGTATCCCAACGTTGCCCGGAAAAGTAGATTAACTCACGAGATTCCATGCCCAACCTTGAAGGATCCGGCACAGACCCCACAATGTTAAAAGCAGATCCCATAATTTTCTGTATTTTTGCGGTGATATTACCTGTTAGTAATAGTAGTATTTTCACAAATACCAAAGTTGTTAAGCAGGCGAAACCATTGTCCCTGTAGATACCGATCTTGTTCATGTGACTCCAAAGCTCGACTTTCAGTTTCGCTGAAGCAAACAGCCAAACGCTCTCTTGGGACTGTTCATTACTTTCTGCTTGGCGACTTCGCTTTTGAAAGCCAACTGCTCTAATTCTATTTCGGAGGCATGTTTCACGCGTTTTCTCTTTGGGAAGATTCAGACAATCAGCTGAAGGGATTTCACACTTTTTGTTGTTAGTTCAAATATGAAGTCGTCGAAAAGAGAGAAATTAGCGCCTTAAAATTAAATGCAATGGTAAGATTGCTATGTACAAAACTAATAAACTTGTGTCATTTATTTGGATGATTTTCTCCGATGAGAAAAACGCCCAAATAATGTTTAAAAAGAGAGCATAATAAAGAAATAAAAAGGTACGTTTGCTATATTTGCACGGGGGGGGGTGTTGTTCTTACCAGTAGCTTCTTTCTAAGAGGCGCAGGCTTGTGGAACTCTCTTCCTGCTGATTGTTTTTCTCCTACCTATAATCTTGTTTTTTTCAAGACTACGGTCAATAGGTATTCCTGTTTTTGCGATAATTATATTTGTTCTATTTAGCTCTCTATAACAAGTGGCTCCATGCCTTGTCTGGAGCGGTTTCCATAAAAAAATGTTTCGTAGTTTCTTTTCTGTTGTGTTACTAAAACATGAAGTTTTTGTGTACTTGTTGGATAATGGCCCTATGGGAATGGACGTATCTGTTGGGATCGTTGATTTGACTTGCGCGAATTAACGCGGGGCAGTCGAGTACAAAGCAGGGCTTGTTCTCACAGTCAGAGCTGGCAGACGTGACAAGGTTACCGTGTGACGAGACCCCAGATCAAGGGTCAGTCTGCACCTGGAGAGGCTGTGACGTCACGGGCCCTTGCGTGGGAAACATGGGCTCTGTGACGTCACTCGTTCTCATGAGAAGCAAGTTTTCGTTAGTCTGATTCGGAAAGCGAACCGAGAGGACGTGCGATTCACAATGTAAAGATAAGGGAATGAATGAGCGAGAAATCATTTCCCTCTCTCTATGAATAGTTAAGAAAACATTCTTAACTAACTACAATAAAGTAGTGATTGCTCTCTCTCCCCCCCTCTCTCTCTCTACGTAGCGAATGACTCCCAGTTGAAATAACAACGCTTGTAATAAATTAATTGAATTCAAAAGAGGAGTTTGTCTTCGGAGTGCATCATGGTTTTTATTGCAGACAACAGACGACGGCAGAGAATAAATAATTAATCCACTAGATGACACGACCAACCCTCTACACGACGAGTATACGAAACGCGTACTGCCGCGGTCCAAGCAGGAGAGGTACTATGCAACATACTAATCTATGAATTTGTAGCCTAGGCTTTATCAGTACACATCCTGTACAGTTGATGATTTAAATTAATTGATTCATCATTAAAACATAATGGACAGAAATTAAATCAATCACAGAAAGGTAGCCATTTTATTTTAGTTTTTCTTTTCGAAAATATTTTGAAACAAATTTCTGAATTGTACCCGGTTTCTAGAAAAGAATTGCTCACTTTCAGTTGCATTCCTTCTTTCTACTACTTTTTAGGATTAGTTTTGATTTAGATTACAGTTAGTTGAAAGATTAGTGTTAGATCTACCTGCAGTATATCTATGACGTCCCCCACCAACAAAAAACATATATAAAACTTCCAAGGTTTTTCACTACATTAGAAGACGAAAAGTTCCCCTCCATTTGTATTCATTTACATGCTTAAAATTATTTTTAAATAAGAAAGAAAGCTAAATTAGAGGAGTAAAAACCTAATCCCCAAATAGTTTCTACACTATTTTTTTGATTATACGGTCAAATACTAAATAGCCTCTGCGCTTTAATTTATTGAACTCCCTCCCCCGAACTACAGTGTGTACATTAGGTGACAGATAAGTTTGTTCGAAAAGACGATATGAAATTCTAAGCGTATTGGAGTACAAATCGGATGGTACTTTTTATGCACTCCACCAATCGCAATCAATTATTTGTCTCACGTGACTCTAATAAACCAATCAATTACAACACTGTATTATTAAATATAACTGTTTGCTTTGAATATTTAAAAAATAAAATTAAAAAACGGAGTAACTGATTTTCTGTTTTGTTTAAAACAAGAAATACCTGCCCGAACAGTGAAGTACTGTATTTGTAGGCATATTATTTTTTTTAAGCCGTTGTTAAAACTTAGTAACCGATTTTTAGTTTTGTTTTAACCAAGAAATATCGTCCCCAACACTGGAATCGGGAAGTTATTACTAAAAAAAGAGCCATGAAAGCTTATTAAAAGATTTTGGGTTTTGTTTTAACCAAGAAATACCGTCTCCAACACTGGAATCTGGAGGTTATTACTAAAAAAAGAGCCATGAAAGCTTATTAAAAGATTTTGGGTTTTGTTTTAACCAAGAAATACCATCTCCAACACTGGAATCTGGAGGTTATTACTAAAAAAAGAGCCATGAAAGCTTATTAAAAGATTTTGGGTTTTGTTTTAACCAAGAAATACCGTCTCCAACACTGGAATCTGGAGGTTATTACTAAAAAAAGAGCCATGAAAGCTTATTAAAAGATTTTGGGTTTTGTTTTAACCAAGAAATACCGTCTCCTACACTGGAATTTGGAGGTTATTACTAAAAAAAGAGCCATGAAAGCTTATTAAAAGATTTTGGGTTTTGTTTAACCAAGAAATACCGTCTCTAACACTGGAATCGGGAGGTTATTACTAAAAAAGAGCCATGAAAGCTTATTAAAAGATTTTGGGTTTTGTTTTAACCAAGAAATACCGTCTCCAACACTGGAATCTGGAGGTTATTACTAAAAAAAGAGCCATGAAAGCTTATTAAAAGATTTTGGGTTTTGTTTAACCAAGAAATACCGTCTCCAACACTGGAATCTGGAGGTTATTACTAAAAAAAGAGCCATGAAAGCTTATTAAAAGATTTTGGGTTTTGTTTTAACCAAGAAATACCGTCTCCAACACTGGAATCTGGAGGTTATTACTAAAAAAAGAGCCATGAAAGCTTATTAAAAGATTTTGGGTTTTGTTTTAACCAAGAAATACCGTCTCCAACACTGGAATCTGGAGGTTATTACTAAAAAAGAGCCATGAAAGCTTATTAAAAGATTTTGGGTTTTGTTTTAACCAAGAAATACCGTCTCCAACACTGGAATCTGGAGGTTATTACTAAAAAAAGAGCCATGAAAGCTTATTAAAAGATTTTGGGTTTTGTTTTAACCAAGAAATACCGTCTCTAACACTGGAATCTGGAGGTTATTACTAAAAAAGAGCCATGAAAGCTTATTAAAAGATTTTGGGTTTTGTTTTAACCAAGAAATACCGTCTCCAACACTGGAATCTGGAGGTTATTACTAAAAAAAGAGCCATGAAAGCTTATTAAAAGATTTTGGGTTTTGTTTTAACCAAGAAATACCGTCTCCAACACTGGAATCTGGAGGTTATTACTAAAAAAGAGCCATGAAAGCTTATTAAAAGATTTTGGGTTTTGTTTTAACCAAGAAATACCGTCTCCAACACTGGAATCTGGAGGTTATTACTAAAAAAAGAGCCATGAAAGCTTATTAAAAGATTTTGGGTTTTGTTTTAACCAAGAAATACCGTCTCTAACACTGGAATCGGGAGGTTATTACTAAAAAAGAGCCATGAAAGCTTATTAAAAGATTTTGGGTTTTGTTTTAACCAAGAAATACCGTCTCCAACACTGGAATCTGGAGGTTATTACTAAAAAAAGAGCCATGAAAGCTTATTAAAAGATTTTGGGTTTTGTTTTAACCAAGAAATACCGTCTCCAACACTGGAATCTGGAGGTTATTACTAAAAAAGAGCCATGAAAGCTTATTAAAAGATTTTGGGTTTTGTTTTAACCAAGAAATACCGTCTCCAACACTGGAATCTGGAGGTTATTACTAAAAAAAGAGCCATGAAAGCTTATTAAAAGATTTTGGGTTTTGTTTTAACCAAGAAATACCGTCTCCAACACTGGAATCGGGAGGTTATTACTAAAAAAGAGCCATGAAAGCTTATTAAAAGATTTTGGGTTTTGTTTTAACCAAGAAATACCGTCTCCAACACTGGAATCGGGAGGTTATTACTAAAAAAGAGCCATGAAAGCTTATTAAAAGATTTTGGGTTTTGTTTTAACCAAGAAATACCGTCTCCAACACTGGAATCTGGAGGTTATTACTAAAAAAAGAGCCATGAAAGCTTATTAAAAGATTTTGGGTTTTGTTTTAACCAAGAAATACCGTCTCCAACACTGGAATCTGGAGGTTATTACTAAAAAAAGAGCCATGAAAGCTTATTAAAAGATTTTGGGTTTTGTTTTAACCAAGAAATACCGTCTCCAACACTGGAATCTGGAGGTTATTACTAAAAAAAGAGCCATGAAAGCTTATTAAAAGATTTTGGGTTTTGTTTTAACCAAGAAATACCGTCTCCAACACTGGAATCTGGAGGTTATTACTAAAAAAAGAGCCATGAAAGCTTATTAAAAGATTTTGGGTTTTGTTTTAACCAAGAAATACCGTCTCTAACACTGGAATCGGGAGGTTATTACTAAAAAAGAGCCATGAAAGCTTATTAAAAGATTTTGGGTTTTGTTTTAACCAAGAAATACCGTCTCCAACACTGGAATCTGGAGGTTATTACTAAAAAAAGAGCCATGAAAGCTTATTAAAAGATTTTGGGTTTTGTTTTAACCAAGGAATATCGTCCCCAACACTGAAATACGGAATCGGAAAGCTTATTATAAAAAAGCATGTGTCACAACTTTTACACAGCGAAGAAAGCGAATTAAAAAATTTTACGATGAACCGAGAAACAAAGAAAGAACAGACGTGATGCTAAAATTGTATTGGTACTCACTGGACGCACTATTAATTTATTCCAGAATTCCAGAATGTGAATAAATGTAATCGGAATCGTCGGAAAGAACGCCGAACAGAATTTATTGTGAAAATTTCAATTAATAGTGATTTTTATTTGTTTCACATTCGGAATCGGACAAGGAAAAGGTTTTGGAAGGTCATAAGAAGACATGACTAGTGTATAGGAAATGTCGTGTAGACTCCGTGTAACGATCAGTGTATTTGACATTTAATCTGATATTCCTGTATTCCTCGAATACATTCATCGCGCCGGGCAGAACGTAATTGAAATTAAGGGAGCGTTTCATATTTATATTTGAAATGTAGTATATTATGTAAGAAAATACTAAACAACTGAAAATTAAATAATTACGGTGTCTAAATCGTATGTATCTCTATTAAGAAAATTTTCCGCTTTATGTGAGTGACGTGGGAGTAGATACTTTTCACAAAGTGAAAGTGTCTGCCACCTTCGCTGTGGAAGATGCATTTAAGAGAAGCAGCTAGATCGGAATATTTGTAATAATATGTGTAAAGTGATGAAATTCGATTTTAGTTTATGATGAAGAAGACATTTTTAAAAAACATTTTGTATTCCTATACGTCAATAAAAACTAAATCAGTAAAGATGTCATATAAATATACATTTATATATTTTTCACATTAATTTTCATACACATATATATGCATCCAAATAAAAATATATGTTTAACACACACATACCAGAAAGAATCGTTGGAAATGATTGATACACCATCCACTATCACTATGTAATCCCTACAGCTACATATCTAGAAAACGAAGCTGTAAAACCTGACATAGTAATATGGGACAAAAGGTAGAAAGTAGCAACCTTAGTTGAAGTCAGTGTCCCTAATGATGCAGAATTAAACATTGCTGAAAGGGAAAAGATTACGAAACACCAAGGTCTTATGTACGACATGAAAAGAAAGTGGAATCTTAGGAAAATCTTTATCATACAAGAATTATAGGAGCAACAGGACTAATGAAAAAAAAATTCAAAAGCTATCTGGCGAGTGTACCCGGTGAACCGAGTGCAAGAGAAATACAAACAATTGCATTTAAAGGGACGGTTAGAATCTTTAAAAGATCACTAGGCTGGAGTGTCTGAAATAGCTGGTGAGTGTCTGGCATCTTGTAGGATGCCCCATCTTCAGGAAAAACGGAAAGATAAGAAAAATAAATTTTAAAAATGGGATATATATATATATATATATATATATATATATATACAAATGAATCAACACGTAAGTTTTATTTTATTTATCACTTCATATATAAGAATCAAAACGTGTTACTATTATTTAAATCAATAATACACACAGAAATTTGAAATACTCCATATATACTAGACACGAACGATCTAAGCACATATATAAGATAGGCTAATTTGCATATCTATTTTAAACACTTTATAATTAATTAATATTTGATGTAATTTATTTCTAATGTTATTGAACTTTATCTACCTATGTGCAATAATTTCGTAGATATTAACAGTAATTAATTAAAATTATTTAATAAGAAAATGGATCAACTTAAGAAAAACTATTAACATAGCGCACGAAAGTTATTACCGACCGGAAAAAAAAACAGAAGATGGTGGCTAGCTAGCAAGCGAGCTACTGATTGGCTGTCTATCTGCGTCTCCTCTTTCCCTCGCCCCATTCCTCTCTTCATATGCTCATGGCACGATTTTACATTCTTTTTCTTTTTCTGCTCTCCATGTTATTCCGCAAATATAGTCTAAAGAAACTGAAATTTTGGAAAACTCTCTGAAATAGTCTATTATACATATGGTTTAAGTTTCATTAAAATCGGATATACGTATTTTAAGTTTTAAAGGGGCTCTGCTTTCCTAGTCCAATTAGAGGGGGCACATAGAGATTCGACACATTTTTTTTAAATTATTAGTTGACCACACACACACACACATATATATATATATATATATATATATATATATATATATATATATATATATATATATATATATATACAGGGTGGGCAAAAATAAGGGTCCTATTTTTAAAAATTCATAACTTTTTTATTTATTGTTTTTTTTTTTTTTTTTTTTAGAATAAGTAAAGGACCCCTTCCGAAGCAAGCATGAGCCGTATTAGCCCTAAGGAACGTACCCTCATTTAGAAAACATTATTTTTGCTTAAAAAACTCAAAACAGTGTAAAAAAACAATACTTTAGTTTTTGTAAGTTTTAAGAAGTGTTTTTCGGCTAAAATTTGTTTTGTTTATTTCAAAAAATCTCGGAAGGGTCAGTCTACACACACATAAAGTTTGGTGAGTTTAACTTTTATTTTGTGGAAGTTATTCAAATTCAAGTTATTCAAATTTAAAAATAGGACCCTTATTTTGGCCCACCCTGTATATATATATATATATATATATATATGAGAAAGGAAGGGTGATAGTAATCCGACGTAATAGGAAATGCAAAAGAAAACAAGACAAGAGATATTTTTTATATATTCATCAACGTTTCGTTTTTATTGTAAGACTTCTTAAGGGTTATAATTTGAAGAAAAATGTCATGCAAGTACATCGAAAATTGGGGTTGACATGATGGAGAGATCCAGGAAAGTAGTAGCCGTGGCTACTGTGAGCGCTGGAGGAGAGTCCAGGCTGTGAGAAGTCAGTGGTAGCGAAGAATGAAATGAATATGGAAAGCTTTGATTCGGAACCATTAAGACAGCAGTGAAATGGGGAGGGGTGAGAATATAATTGAACTTGCCTGGTGGTGAGGTGTGGCATGGAGGGGCTGGTGAAGGAGGAAGGAGGAGGGGAAACTCTGTGTGTTTAGCAAGTAGGTGGTATCATAGTTTTAGAAAAAGATTTGAAGAAATGAAGATAACTTGAAAATAAGAGGGTAAGAGTGTGAAAGAAAATAGTCACAGTAGCCACGGCTACTACTTTCCTTTATCTCTCCATCATGTCAACCCAAAATTTCGATGTACTTGCATAACATTTTTCTTCAAATTATCATCCTGAGGAAGTCTTACAATAAAGACGAAACGTTGATGAATACATAAAGAATATCTTTTGGTTTTTTTTCCTTTTTCATTTCCCATATATATATATATATATATATATATATATATAAAGTGGTTAAAGTATGGGATAGCATTATATTAAGGAGAGTTTACTGAAAGCTTTATGTCGTAAACTTAATAGTTTACCCACTGAGCTGTTCAGATATATGTTAATACTATTAACCTAACATTTATAAATAAATTAATTTAATTGTGTAACATGTTAGAAAAGTGTCGTTAGCTCCTTTAAAGGGAACTTAGAGATGCACAACTACTTCCATTATGTTCACCAGAAAATTGTGCATGTGAATACATTTATATTTAAGGTACACTCCCTAGTATGTATTGGTTTTTATAGAGGAAAATGCACACAGAACGAGGTGTGTTCCGTTATTATATATGTATGTATGTATGTATATACAGTATCTACAATAAGTGAGTACACCCAACGAATATTTTACTTTTTAATTCATAGAACTTTAATTTTTCGTAGGATTTAAATGAAACTCGATGTGAACATAGCCATGTAGTGGTTTAATAGCTTTATAAACTATGAAGGAACAAATATCTTTTCAATGCAAAAAAATTTAACAAAAACATTTGGAACAAGTAACAAAAATGAGTACACATGAGCATTTTAGACAAATAATCTTATTTGTAATACTTTGTATGGCCTCCATTTTTATCAATAACAGCAGACAACCTCCTATGCATTGATTCGACTAGTTTATGACATGTGTCCGCCGGAATTGCGTTCCATTCACACTTGATGACCTCCTTCAGTTAGTTATTATTTCTCGGATTTTCCCCTTCAATTTTCCGTTTCAGATGCTCCCACAAATGCTCTATTGGGTTCAAATCAGGTGACATACTCGGCCATGGTAAGGTATGCACCCGTTTACGGTCTAAGAACGCCTTCGTAGCCCGAGATGTGTGTTTAGGGTCGTTATCTTGCTGGAAAACTCCACGTCTGCCAACACTTGTTAGATTTGGTAACATTTATTCCTCCAATATCTGACAATAGAGTTCGGAATCCATTTTTCCTTCGGTGAATATATATTATCATTATTATTATTATCATTATTTCATGTATCCACATAAAATCTCATAAGGAGATATAATATTTTATGTATCGATTTTCAGTATTTACTTAATCAGTGCTCAATACGTGAGTAGAGCTTGGTAATAAGTTATGAAAATATACTTATAGCAATTAAGCTACACAGAATTTTTCGCGTTTCATCTCCAGAGGGAATCGTCAGGCTAAAATGCATTTAAGCCTGACGATTCCTTACAGGGTGAAACGCAGAAGCCTCAGTATGACTTAATTGCCATAAGTATATTTTCATAACTAACTAACTAACTAACTAATATATATATATATATATATATATATATATATATATATATATATATATATATATATATATATATATATATATATATATATATATATATTCTGATAATTTTATGGATTTAAAGAGTTATATATGTGACTCAACAAAATATCTCCGATTTTCCTGCAATTCAAACTTAGTGATTAAAGATCAATTATTTTCACAGGTTCAATCCTCATTTGCACGTCGGTTATGATGTTCGTTGTTTTTTTTGTTTCTTTCTTTCGTTATTTCTTTCTTTAAATCAACGTTATTTCAATTGATATATGTATGTTTGGCATAAACTCTCAAACTAATTAACCGATCATTATGAAGTTCAAGAAATAGCTTCTAAGTGCAACGGAAGGTAATGTGGGATATATCAAGTTTAATTGCGTTTTATGAAAAGAGGGCAAATGAGGCAGACAACCCCATAGGAATAAACGTACTCATAGATTAAAAAAACTACTAAAGAAATGTTTATGGGATTCGGAACATAGACATAAATATGATATATAGACCTACTTATCTATTAAATGACTTTCACACGCGGATTTACTTCTATGTTTGATCTTTAACACATTTAACACATTTAACAAATTTAATATAAACTACTAGAGAAATGTTTATAGGATTCGGAACATATGTTATATAATGGGACGCAGTGAGATCGCTTAACTTGCGCGATTTATAACGGAGTCATCTCGTGCAAGGTTGGTGCGATGTGTTCTCACGATTTGCGGGGACAGTTGACGAGACCTCCGGGTTAACCTGTGCGTCGATCACGAGATTTCGTGACGTCACAGTTTTCCCGGTGGGAAAACGGCAGTGAGATTTTCAGTTTTGGACTTGGAAGCCGACGAGCCAACACGCTTTAGCCATGTAGCGATTACAAGCTAGGGGATTTCGGATCTCCCGAAGTTGAGAGCCAGGCGATGTCCCCCATCTTCCTTCTTTTACAAGTAGCTAAGTAAGTAGAAAATTAACTAGCGTAAGCTTCTCTCTCTGCTACAACGAACTTGCCCAGTATCGACAAGCTAGATAGTAATAAATGACTCTAAATTAAAAAAGAAGAAGCCTTGTTATATTTTATTTTGCGTAAAAGGTTTGATTTCAGCATACGAAGAAACCACCGGTATGATGGAAGAAGCGAGCGGAATTATGACGCTCGCCGAAGCGACAGACAGATAGCAGCCCGACACAAAGCAGGCGACAACAATGGCGGTAAAGAAGAGGGACGCACGGTTAGTACAAATAGTTCCATTCAGCTGGGAAATACGAATAGAAACGACACATCGTCCCGTTTGGGGATTAACAGACGAGAGTTCTACGACGCCAGAGATTCGACATGACAACGGTTGTTATAACCAGCAATGCAAGACATAGACATGAAAGTGAATCTAATATATGCACCTAGTTATCTATTAAATGACTTTCACACTCGGATGTACGTTTACTTTGAATTAAACTTTATTTGAATACGCCGAGTAAATACATCGAGTATTGAATATTATGATTAAACTATTTTGTTTGTTTCATCAGCACGAAAATAAATATTTGCATTCACATTTTAGAACTAGTAATATGTTGAAACATTTTATAATGGAAAATTTGTCGGCAGTATCAAACAAGGCGAGACCGGAAGAGATGAGACTTATGTATATTTATGTATTACGTAATGATCTTTACGTCATGTAATGATTTTATTTCTTATAGAAATCGACCCAAACAAAGCATGAAGCCACTTGATGTGAGGAGCTAAAAAAACTACTTCAAGGTCAAAAACTAGCCAACACTAAGTGTTAGATGGATAGATTCCAACCCAGAAATCGAAATCGCTCCAGACAAGGCATGAAACCATTTGATATAAAAAGCTAAAAATATTTTTTTTTAATTTAAAAATACTTCAAGGTCAAAAACTAGCTAACGATAAGTGTTATGTGGATAGATTCCAACACAGATTAACAGCAATTCTTCCCCCTTTGTCAGAAACATCGCTCATGGAATGTGAGGACTAAATGACAAAATAATGGAAGCGAGAGTTACAAGACTGCCGAAAGTAAACCCAGGGTCCATTTTTTACTCTCCTGTAGAATTGCATTCACGATATTTGTTTTTTTGTTTTTTGTTTTTCTAACGAGAAAACGCACCCGTAGTTAACAAATTGACAACAAATCAAGTAATGATTGACCACCAGAGGTGTTCCGACGAGTAGAGCACAAAAGAATGATCGGCTAAAACAAGAAGTCTTCAGGTCATATTATTAACATCTCCATATCTACCCTGAAGAAGCTTGACTGTATCTAATAAATTTTCTTTTTAATTTTTAATTTTTACTCGTGATATCTGCATACGCACCGGATATTCATAAACAGCAAATACAACGTTTTATTATATTTTAATAATAACTAAAAAATTAGAGAAATGAACGAAATGAAAAAATAAGAATACAAAATTAGTAATATTAGGTTCAGGGCTGTGTTAGTAGTATACAGGATCCCTTATTCATTCCGGGTGCCTGCTAATATATATATAATAAATGATAATACAATATAGTTTCACGGTATCACCGACAATCCAAAGTGTCTCCGACTGGCATCAATCGCAAAAAGAGAGGTTTCTAATCATCACTGATACCGTGAAACTGCAATAAACTGTTAAAGTGAGGTACATTTTATCTCTCATTAATTATTGACGTAGATCTATCCAAAAAGATATTGAGTCCTTTATGTGTTCAAAATCTGCTGTCTTAATTCGGTCCGGTTCCAATTTGGAGAGGTTTGTTTTCTTGTTTATTAAAATAAATAAATATACATGAATAGATAAGTCTCATCTCTTCCGGTCTCCCCTTGTTTGATACTAACTGACACATGATAATACACTCACATTTAATTCAAAAGTGGCTCCGAGAGCCGGTTACTGACTGTTTAAGCGATGTCCCAAGAAGAGTCAGTCAGCCAGCCTAAAACTTTCACATGAACCCTTGTCCGTCATTCCCATAGCAGGACGACCAATTACTAATAAACGAATGAACTAAAAACGTGCACAATGGCTCCTCCTCCTGTAAAGACCGACTAAATCTTTCCTTTTAAGATATTACTTTAAAATACTGACTTTTCCCTTTGTATTATAGAGACTCCTTTACTTTGTATTTTGAAGTAAATATGAGACAGCTACTGGCATATTGATAATATATTACGCTCGGGTTAGACTGCTTGAAAAAGTAAAACGTGAGTTTGTAAAGCCAGTTAAATATCAAAAATAAAACAAGATACATTTTTAAATAGCCTCTCTCTCTCGCCCTCGCGCGCTCTCTCTCTCTCTCTCTCTCTCTCACACACACACACACTCTTCCTATTTTCTCTTTAACAGCGTATTACTGCTTGTGTTGATACTCCGTAATCGCTTTATTCTTTCCTTTCTTTATTAATATCGAATGTTAATAAACGGGGAAAGAGAGAAAGGAGGAATGAGAGAGAGGGAGAAAGAAAGAGAGAGAGAGAGAAGAAAGAGAGAGATGGAAGCGAGAGTAATCAACGAGCGGGGGTTAAACAACAAACCGTGATAGATAAAAAGTTAGTAAAAGGTCACTTTTAAGGTTATTTACAAATTACGGCCAAGTAAAATAGATTTTCAAACATAACTCAATCCCAGACTTAAGGTATATTTAACGTGTATTCTGTGTAATTCAATAATATATAAAAAGGGGTTGAGGTAAATCAACGTTTATTAACTCAGATTTAGTATAATAATAGATGCAAAGTAATGTCGCGCGCTTTAAGAGCAGCTGCAATTGACGAGTGAAATGGTCTCCGGCGACACATGCATACAATCCAGTGTCTTCTTGGTGTATCACGTCTGGTTGAGGACAAATCGCGTCAAATGATGACCGTCAAGAATGTTGTCAACAAAAAGAAAGAAAACGTGGAATAATGAAGAATAAAAGATGAAGAAGAGAAACAAGCCGGTGAATCAAACAAGCAGCATCCGTCCATTGATTCTGACCATTTTAGCCAAGAAGTAGGGTTTAGCCAGAAGAAAGCCGAGATTGATAGAGTGTTTTTTTTTTGTTTTGTTTTTTTTTTGCTCTGAGCGAAATCGTGACCTAGATTAATGTTATTTGTTCGCCATTCGTATCCGGAATTTCATTGGACTTTCTGATTTCCTCTCCTATTTTTATCTAGTTTGAATATTATTGATCGTCATGTCGCCTCCTCCACCCCCTCCTCATCCTTTCCCCGCCTCCTTCCCGTCTTTTTGTTGACAGCGCGGATTCATGTGACCTATTAACCATGGCATTGTTACCGAACCATTTTCGAATTGAGGTCATATCTTGACGAACAATAGCAAGCACCGCCCTGCCCCGCCTCGACCCCTAACAAGCTTAATTCATCAAACCCATACACCCTTCTACCCTCATCTCTCCACCCCCCTCTCTCTCTCACACACACACACACACACACACACAAAAGCTTCTCATTATTTTTGTTCGGAGCCGAGGCGTAAGATAGAGGGGGATCAATATACAAGTAAACCTTACAATCGTAAAAGATATGCGTTCACACACACACACACACACATATATATATATATATATATATATATATATATATATATATATATATATATATATATATATAGCAGACTCGTTCTCCATATCTATTACCTCTCTATTTCTCTCTCTCTCTCTCTCTCCGTCCCTTTCTCTCTCTCTCTCTTTCTCTCTCTCTCTCTCTCTCTCTCTCTTTCTCTCTCTCTTAATCTATCCATCTCGTAATCGGTATCGCCCTCTTTGGTATTACTCACATACACATGTGTTCATAAATTCTTTTTGAATTTGTAATTAACTTGAAAAGAAGTATGCGCCCTCCGGGTGCATATTTTTGCCAGTATTCATAGAATGCAATCAACATCAAAATGCAGAATATTAGGCCATTTTTTATTATTTCGAACCTTTTAAAACTATTCATGCCCAAGAACATCCACTTTGGCTAATATGTCATTTGTCGTTCAAGTAATGAAACTGTGTCACACTCGTAATACAAACACGCTCATTATTGGTCCCCCGATTTATAAAATCGGGGGACTTATGTTTTGAGGCATGTCCGTCGGGCCGTCCGTCCGTCCGTCCGTTCGTATTTTTCTCCGCAACCATCCATTGAATTTTTCTGAAATTTTGCATGAAGTTGTAACTTTGGTCAGGTTAGAAAGTGACATTCTCCGATTTTTGAAAAAAAATCTGGTCAAAAGGATCCGAAATGGCAAAAAAATGACATTTTTTGCCCCATAACTTTTCATCCATCCATTCAATTTCTCTGAAACTTGGCCAAAATGTAGAGGCAATTGTTCTCGATATAAAATGAGCATCATTGACCTCAGAAAAATTCTTGTTCGCGCCCCAGAGGGTCAAAAGGGGGAGGGGTCAAAAATGTCCCAAATTGCCCAAATTTATTGCATTTTGCACTCACCACATCGAGTCACATACAGAGGGGGACCACGCATGCGCGGCTTGTTCTCTCTGATTTACTGTGTTCCCGATGGTAATTTATATGGCATTGGGTTAAGCCGGCTGCCATGGAAACAGGAAGTTTCTAGGGAATATAAAATTCGCAAGTGCCGGCGTCCTCCCGCGTACAGCTCCTGTTATTCTAAAATGATCACCCATCTGATACTGACCAGGTTCAACGTCACTTAACCCCGGTGATCAAACAAGAACGTGTGTTTTAACGTGATTATGCCGTACGATTTTTGATTTGCCAAGCGAGGTAAACATAAGATGAATTTACACATAATCATGATCAGAATCAACTGATTTTCGATAAGGGTTGCGAACCTGAAAAATTAAAATTAAAATATCTTTAACAAAATAAATACAAAATAGCTTGCGTGTAATTTTCTTTGTTTTCTCATCTGAAATGATTTAGATTTATAGCACATCAACCCTTTTGAATTACTTAATGCCTATAAGAAACGATTATTTTAAAAACAGGTTCATATTTCATTTATAGCCGGAGAAACTTTATCGATATTGTACGTGCGATCTGTAAGCTAAAGTAAAATATAATTTTCACTAGGAATTAAGGTTATAAATAAAGTTAATGTGTCTAAAAAAGCGAAGTAATAGGAAGTCTAGAGTGAAACGTTGTAGAAAGAAACTGAGATAAGTTCTCTTGAGATTTGGGTCTGGAAGAAACCGGACGTGTTTTCGAGGTATTTTCACCGTTTCTCTGTAGCTAGTGGGCGAGAGGAAGACTGATATTATGCAATTTGCGTGTTGTGTGATAATACTTTAAATAAAATTAATAAAACTACAAATGGTAACCGCAGAGCTAGATATGTGGGTTATTGTTTTGTTTGACACGCCAATTCCTTGGCATTTTGGTTAATATCTGTTCTGATACTATACTTCATTCGTTCTGTCATCAGTCAGCGA
This sequence comes from Sepiola atlantica, assembly GCA_963556195.1. Classification (NCBI taxonomy): domain Eukaryota; kingdom Metazoa; phylum Mollusca; class Cephalopoda; order Sepiida; family Sepiolidae; genus Sepiola; species Sepiola atlantica. Next base: position 14,236,601 of record OY744537.1, on the reverse strand, counting down.
AGGAGCAATCCTTCTAGACTGAGGCGATTTTTATTTTTGCTCCAATCCAGTGGGCCTCTTTTGGAGACTACAATCCAGTGGGCCTCTTTTGGGGACTCCAATCCAGTGAGCCTTATTTACGGGAGCTGGATTTTTTTACAAATTAAAAACCGATCTTTTCTTTAATTTTGCTCTCGTGCGGAGGCAAGTAAATCTGGACAACTAGTACCGCTGCCATTAAAGGTAAAGAGAGATGCAAACAACTCTACACCCAGCGGGCATCACGCCGCTAGGAGTACTGCTATTACTTCGTGTCAACAACACAATATAGATGTTTAGGCAACGTGCCGGTGATATTTTTAATGTATTTATTAGTCACCGCTTATCAAGGTCCACATGCAACTCGAGGATAAAGGGTTAATTAATTTGTCAGGGAGACAGTGAAACAACAACATGCGGATTGGTAACAATGGTTGAGACAGGCCAGAAATGTTATTATTTAAGAGGACGGCTCAACAAGAATTTGTTAACATTGCACTTGAAAACGACCATGCTATAATCAGCTGGGAAGCAGCCCCATGGTATCGTGTTCCGCAGACGGATAGTTATCGGAAAGAAACTTTACTCATGGAAGTCCCATTTAGGTTTTGGTACACAGAGGGAGAAATGAAAATTATTTACAGATTTTGTAGCTACACGATTTTTTGTTATAAGTTTTTTGAGAGGAAGGGAACCAGAGATTGGAGTTCAGTCGAGCATTTATCATGGAAATAACGATAGAGTAGAGAAATACTAGCAACGTCTCTTTTTTTATATAAAGAGGTTGTAAGGATTAAAATAGGGCATCCCCACTAGGTTTAGAAGTAATTTTAGACTCTGCCCGAGACAGGAAAGATGACACTGAGCCCCTGATTCCTAGATGTTGCAACAGTACTCCATCTTATGACATATTTGACTATTATACGGGTAGACGATTGCGTCAGGAGTGAAATACTTTCTGGAGCGGTAGAAAGATCAAACCAGAGACTTTAGAAACAGATTTGATGTACTGTCCTATCGCCGCAATATAGCATCCTTGTGCTTGTTTTACAAATACTTCAATGGATTGTGTTCCGATGAAGTGGCTACTCTGGTGCCCCCTCGACGTAAATTCACTAGACCAACTCGACAATCAACTAAATCCCATCCATTCACTGTGGAGATCCCCAGATGCCGGAGAGCTTTCTACTCCAATAGCTTCTTTCCTCGTGCTGCTGGCCTCTGGAACTCCTTCCTTTCCCCCTGTTTTCCCGACGATACTGACATGCAGAAATTTAAAACTAATGTAAACAGACATCTCGCTGCGCAGCTTCCAATTTAGGTTGACCCCCCCCAAACCTTCTCCCTTTTTTCTCAGTAGCCCCTTACGTCTACAGTGGCGTCCTGCCTTGTTTGGGGTGAACTATGTTAAAAATACAATGTTAAAAAAGTCTTCCTTTTGTCGTTTGGAGTGAAGGTCAGTCCTAGAAGCTTATCAAAGTGGGGGTCTCTTTCAAAAAGAAAGTTATTCATTTTAATTGAGACAAACTGGGGATAGATTCGGGCGTTAGCGGTGCAATGATAGAAGCTTGGTTTTAGATGTAATAAAACAAACCAGACACCCTTTTCTCCATTGCACTACGCGCTACAGGTAGGAAGAGAGATAAAAATAGAGATGTTGGTCATTTATACTCTTCGAAGTGTTGCTTAAGATTGTTTTGTCATTTGCATGAATGTCAGCGAATGAACTTCGAATTGATGAAGATCAGAAAGAGAGTTGGGCTCAAAATAGATCCGTGAGACACGCCGGCATCGATACTATGTGATTCAGACTTCTGCCCATCAACGACTACTTTTTATAAACCTATCAAAGAGAAAAGAATTTCATGGTTGAACAGACATTTTTTAGATATTCCATAGCTAGCTAGCTTGCGAAGCAAACATTTGTGCCAAACCCTATCAAAGGCCTTTGATATGTCAACGAAGTTTACGTTAATAGATTAACTAAACATGTGTGGTATTACAGTCAGCACATAAGCAGTTGATCTTGCAGGATTAAATATGTGTTAATGTCTAGAAATGCCACATGGATAAGCTAAAATATATACATATCTTTCCTAGAATATAAGTAAATAAATCCGATATAGCTTATTCCATAGTCAGCGATGGTATCCATTGCACCACGTATGCCAACAGTAAATACACTGCAATTGCATTATGTTACCAAAGGGTTAAACACATATATCTCATCCCTTGTACCAATGAGTGTTCTTGGGGTGAGAGGGTGACAATACCTTCCGCACTTCACCCTCTAAACCAACTTCCCTTTTTACCTTACGTCCCCACTCATAAAAAAGGAAGCCTCAATAATCTCTGCCATGTGTTATACTTCGAATTTGCAAGCAGAATAACTAGCTTGTTTGCCCAAAGAATGCCTAGTGTGTAAAATAGTTACACGAAGGTTTTTCTCATAACTTGGAAAAATGTTAAGCCAGCGTCAATAATGGCTCTATTAATTATTAATTTGGCTATTTAATTTTTTGGCCTAAAAACTAAGTGCCGTATCTATTCTGATGCTACACTTTTCTGTCTATAGTCAGGGCAGGAGAAATTCTAGACCAATGGAATTTTTATCCCAATCCAGAGTGCCCTTTTCTGAGTAGTTGGATTTTCCCAACATTCAAAACCTACCTTGTGTCTAACTCTGCCATCGAGGGGAGGGGGAGTAAATAGAGACTACAATATATGAAATATATGAACATTAAATATTCGCTTTTTAATCACTAGAAACACTAATATATGAAATATGTGAATATGTGAATATGAAATATTAACTTTTTAATCACATAAGCATGAAATATTCGCTTTCGAATCACTGGAAACCAGAATATATGAAATAATTGAAAGGTATATTAAGACATAGTCACGCTAAGATGGATCAAAATTAAGAAAGGACTTAAGCAAAGGGTTCGTTTGTTAGCTATTATTTTCTGAGCTCTAACTGCGGCAATTGTTCTTGAAGTAGTAAATTAAATTGGCGGACATAGATGATTAAATCCGAGGTATTCTGATGACACTGCTGTCATCAGTGACTTCAGGGAGGACATACAAGTAATGTTTGTTCTCCTAACTTTAAACGCTGGCAAAATAGGTCTGTCAATAAACTGCTCGAAGAACAAATGTATGACGACATACAAAATCAACAACACTCTTACGCTAACGATAGATAAAAAAAACTATATGCTTATCTACTTAGAACATGTGATTTCCTGCTACAAATGACTCCGATGAACATTACAACACCACTTAAGTCATGGGTGCGCAGCATTCAACGAAAACGGGCTAGTTACTACTTTAAACAACATACCATATCAGATGAAAGCTGAGGTTATACACGCACATATGTACTGCCAGTAGTGCTATACGGTCTTGAATGTGTCAAATGGGCAGACAAAACAATGGAAAAACTCGATGTCTTTCAATAATAAGAGCAACGTGTAGAGTGATGTGAACAGATCATTTTAGAATAAGTCATCGTTTAGTAAAGCCAAAACTCACGCCGATGTGTTCTGTAGTTAAATGAAAAGTGTAAGGAATCTACAGATATATAAAAAAAGGTATAGGTAAGAATCACTGTGTCTAGGGCACAGCATATGGAAGGCGGAGCCCATCCCTCTCCTTCCGCTGCCTTGAACCTTCCCTGAGTTTTCGTCAGGTACCCATTTACTGCTGGGTGGACAGAGGGGGTTTTCAGACACGAACATTCGCATAATGTGAGTGGGATCGAACCCGGGTCGTCCAGCCCAAAGACAAGTGCTATAACCACTCGTCCACAGGCCCTCCCTAGATACAGATATATAAGAAGATGAACAAACCGTGTGAGCAGGGTATTTCTAGAGAGTATGGTGGAAGGGTGCAGAAAAAGAGCTACAACATCGAGATAACGTATGCTCATAGACTTAGAGATCAATCACTCAGTTCAGCAAAGTATTAAGAGACAGTTAAGAGACATTAGATCGTATTTTGTAGTACACGAAGAAAAATTCAAATATATAATAGTACTTGTGTGAAAAAACTAGCCACGTGTTTGGTATGTTGACTAGGAATCTTCAAGTATGAAGAGATATAGTGATGAGTATGTAGTAAGTCGAAGAATGCACACAAAATGAAACGTATATAAGGAGTTAAAAATAAATTTTTAAAAATTAAAAAATACTTCAACGTCAAAAGGTAGCCAACAATAAGTGCTATAGGGATAGATCCCAATTCAGAAAACAGCAATTCTTCCCCCTTTGTCAAAAACATCGCTCATGGAATGTGAGGACTAAAGGACAAAATAAGGGAAGCGAGAGTTACAAGGCTTCCGCAAGTAAATCCAAGCTCCACTTTCTATTCTCCTTAATTACGAGGGGCATTTTCATTGTATGAATGATAAAGCTGTGGGGTTAGTTTATATACGGGTGAATGTGTTTATGTGACAGTCAATAAATTCGTCTATGTGAGGGGGACTTAATTATTTGCAGGAATATAATTTGCTACCTCTCTTTTGGTTTTCTTAGTTAGGAGAGGTTTAAAAAATATTGAAACTTTCTGAAAAACACGGTCGAAGGTAAAAGTCAAATCTAGTGATGTGTTTAGATGCGTTATATATGCATCGTTTTTTGTCTACTCAAACTACTTTTAGAGAAGAAAATAAAGTTTAATTTATATAGAAGTATGGGATTAAACGATTGGACTATATAGGACACTCTAAACATTTCAAAGTGATGACTTTAGTAATGGAAAAAATAAAAGTCGTGGATTAAAATGGGATAAGATAAAATGTTTAAGATACCTTAAGTGTTTGATCCAATATGCAATAGAAAACTATAATGAAAATTATTATTAGAAAATGAAATAAATTAGTTTCAAACTAAATAAAACAAAGCCTGATTAAAATGTTCTAATAAAATAAAACATCAAATTAGATAAAAAATATTTAGTACATAAGGATATAAATATTTAAAGTAAATAAAGGGGTTTTTGCTTTAAAGAACAGGAATATGGGATTCCTAGTGTATATAAAGGGTCTGGTAGAGATTTTTTTTTAAAGTGATGTTCAGGCTAACTAACATTCAAAATCTCTGACGTGGCGCACGGTAGTTTCGGAAGTCTAAGATTTAGGCAGGACAATGTTCCGAGTGTTTGAGTGTGCAAGTAAAGGCAGTAAGGACTGCTTTTATGTTCATGAAAAAGTTTTAGTGTGGAACTGTTTACTATCATAAACTGACCCTTTATCTATTCTGTTAGCTGAAGGAAAGTAATCCCAAAACGGGTGCTTTTAGGTTTATCGGAAATCTCCTGAGTGGTCGACTAAATTTTATTTATTTATTAAATTTCCAAGATCAATTGAAGGCAATGTTACACACGAACTTTAATCAGAAAACATTAACCTTAACTATCTAGTCGCTTCTATAAACTATTTCGCTTTAATGAAAACTCGATTTAATAGATACATAGCAAACATTATTTTATTTTCTATTCCTGTGCCGTCTTTGTTGTTTTACAACTATGCAATTAAATATTCTTATTTATATTGTATATTTGTATACACCCGGTGTTGCCCGAGAGTCTTTTTACTTTTATTTTTGTTTTATTTACTTCTTTTTATAATTCTCACTTTTTTTTAATAAAATCATATTTTGTGTTAAAGATGAATTTTATTATAATGGTATAGTATCGTCATGAAATTATTATTCTATTTTAATATAAAACTATAACTAATGTTGTCAGAGCAATGTGAGTGTTAATAACTTCCCAAACTTTGAATTAAGATTTTCGAAGCATTTTAAAGCAAGAAATATTTTTTCAAGCTTCAGTCTGAAAACGGTTAAACGGTTCCAAATTCCTTCGACAAGTTGAAAGGGTGACAACATAATTCATTTTTTGCCAACTAGAAAAAGAAAATGCATTCTGATGGAATTATTATTGTAAATAAACCTTTTTAAAAGCTGTTTATTTAATTTTATTTTTATTTAATCATTTTGCATATTTTTAAATTGCACTACATATTATGTTAATAACAAATAAATATTCATTCAATTCTCGTTATTGCGAGAAAAACACACACAGACACACGCGAAGTTCTTTGATAATTGTATTGATATAGAGACTATCAAAAACCGAACTCTACTGTGTGACTCAGCAAGTGTAAGTTATTAGATAATCCATGTTTACACGAATTTCAAGTCATAATTCGATATTTAAACAAGAAAGGAAGTGTACCTTCTTCTCTCTTCTCCTCCTTCTCACCATAACATCTGCAACCATCATTAACGTCTGTCAGTTACAGACGATAACTTTCCGTTACGTTTATCTGACACGTGACAATTTCGTCCAATCATTTCATTCGACTTAACATCTTTGGCCGCTTGCCAGTTGCAGATAATCGCGTTCAACTTTATTCTTCCAAGCGAAAAGACGAACGCACAACGCGTGAACGTGTTCACAAAAAAAAACGATGTTCTAGAGAGGTGTCCATTCAATCTACGCGTTTAACGATGAAAATGCTATTAAAAATTAAGCGTGACAGACTAACGAAAAAGCCAGTTCAGATTGAAGCTTGATAAACTAATGAAAATGCTATTTCAGACTGAAGCTTGATAAACTAATGAAAATGCTATTTCAGACTGAAGCTTGATAAACTAATGAAAATGCTATTTCAGACTGAAGCTTGATAAACTAATGAAAATACTATTTCAGACTGAAGCTTGATAAACTAATGAAAATGCTATTTCAGACTGAAGCTTGATAAACTAATGAAAATGCTATTTCAGACCGAAGCTTGATAAACTAATGAAAATACTATTTCAGATTGAAGCTTGATAAACTAATGAGAATGCTATTTCAGACTGAAGCTTGATAAACTAATGAAAATGCTATTTCAGACCGAAGCTTGACGGACTAATGAAAATTCTATTCCAAACTTAAGCTTAACAAACTAAAACATATTCTTCTTAAAACTTAAGCGTAACAGACTGAAAAAGTTCAACAGGAACGCGATAGGGGACAAAGCTTCTTAATAAGATGGTTGAATTCAGCGATGAAAATGCTGTCTGGGCTAAAGCTAGACAGACTAATATAAAATGCTATTTAAGACTGAAGCTCCATAGACTAATGAAAATGCTATTTCAGACTGAAGTTTGACAGACTGATGAAATGCTATTTCAGACTGAAGCTAGATAGACTGATTAAAATGCTATTACAAACTGAAGCTTGACAGACTAATAAAAATGATATTAAGAAATGAAGTCTGACGGACTAACGAAAATGCTATTTAAGATTGATGCGTGGCAGGCTAACGAAAATGCTATTTAAGACTAAAGCTTGACAGACTAACGAAAATGCTATTCCAGCTTGATAGACTAATGGAAATGTTATTTTAGACTGAAGATTGACTAACTAACGAACATGATATTTCAAACTTAAGCGTGACAAACTAAAAAAATACTATTTACGACTGAAGCTTGACAGACAAATGAAGATGACAGACTAACGAACATGCTATTTAAAATTTATCTATTTCTGATTGAACACTGATACAAAAACAAAAATCCTGATTTAGACCTAGGCCTGACAGACTAAAATATGCTATTTCAGACTAAAGCTTGATAGACTTAGTAAAATGCTATTTCAGACTTAAGCTTGATGGACTTAGGAAAATGCTATTTCAGACTTAAGCTTGATGGACTTAGGTAAATGCTATTTCAGACTTAAGCTTGATGGACTTAGGTAAATGCTATTTCAGACTTAAGCTTGATGGACTTAGGTAAATGCTATTTCAGACTTAAGCTTGATGGACTTAGGTAAATGTTATTTCAGACTTAAGCTTGATGGACTTAGGTAAATGCTATTTCAGACTTAAGCTTGATGGACTTAGGTAAATGCTATTTCAGACTTAAGCTTGATGGACTTAGGTAAATGCTATTTCAGACTTAAGCTTGATGGACTTAGGAAAATGCTATTTCAGACTTAAGCTTGATGGACTTAGGTAAATGCTATTTCAGACTTAAGCTTGATGGACTTAGGTAAATGCTATTTCAGACTTAAGCTTGATGGACTTAGGTAAATGCTATTTCAGACTTAAGCTTGATGGACTTAGGAAAATGCTATTTCAGACTTAAGCTTGATGGACTTAGGTAAATGCTATTTCAGACTTAAGCTTGATGGACTTAGGTAAATGCTATTTCAGACTTAAGCTTGATGGACTTAGGTAAATGCTATTTCAGACTTAAGCTTGATGGACTTAGGTAAATGCTATTTCAGACTTAAGCTTTATGGACTTAGGTAAATGCTATTTCAGACTTAAGCTTGATGGACTTAGGTAAATGCTATTTCAGACTTAAGCTTGATGGACTTAGGTAAATGCTATTTCAGACTTAAGCTTGATGGACTTAGGTAAATGCTATTTCAGACTTAAGCTTTATGGACTTAGGAAAATGCTATTTCAGACTTAAGCTTGATGGACTTAGGTAAATGCTATTTCAGACTTAAGCTTGATGGACTTAGGTAAATGCTATTTCAGACTTAAGCTTGATGGACTTAGGTAAATGCTATTTCAGACTTAAGCTTGATGGACTTAGGTAAATGCTATTTCAGACTTAAGCTTGATGGACTTAGGTAAATGCTATTTCAGACTTAAGCTATTTCTGATTCAAGCCTGACAGACTTAAGCGTTAAAAACTAGCGAAAATTATTTTCCAAATGGAAGGGTGACAGACATGCCGATAAAGCGAGGATCTAAAAATGTATGAATAAAATTCAAATAAGAATTATAACAAAAACTGATAATTATAACAAAAACTGATAAAGCAAATTGTGTAGTCAAGTCTAATGGTTCCAGCAGTTGTTAAAAGACTTTTAATAGAGATCATTTTTACTCGGAAAAATAATTGAAATAAATAAATAAAAGACTCCGAGAATAAATGGAAAAAAGTATTGCAACTATACTTACATGAACGTAGAATCGTAGCCGACGTCATGCCTGAAAATGGTAACATACACAAAACACATTTGGCACAATAGGAGTACCTATTTCTTCTATTGTTTTTATTATTATGTAACACTGCGTCACCATTGATCAAGCCTACAAGTCACCTGAGAATAAAAGTTAATGAGATGGATAGATTGTCAGTTGAATTTGATGAATATTATGAAAGGATTGAAAACAAACAAATGTAATAAATAAAATGTTATGACTCATGCGGACTATTTATTACAATTGTTTATTGACATAATATCGGAAGATGTCCATGTTGAAACCTTCAGGGAAGTAATCTTGTTGTATGGTGTTTCACGGGTGGAATGTTCTTGAAAAAACTCTCTTAGTGGAAATTCTTTTGTTAGGCAGATGGGGGATGAAAGGTAATTTCTTTGCTGTGAAAGTTCTACAAGGAATAACAAGTAATCGAAGCTCAGTTCAGCAGCATCTATTGAAATAATGATAGAGAAGAGAAAGACTGGTACTATTTCTTCTGTGATTATGCACGCGGCAGTGACAAATTACTATTTTTCCAAGAATACTGACGATATAGTATAGTCGCTGTTGGTTTGATCCAAGAGTGATAAAGTTATCTCCCTTCGAACAGATCCAAGTGATTTCTCTTAAATTATACTGAGAAAAGAGGATTTTCTACTTCTGGAAACTAAAAATATATCTAAATTCCATCTAAGTGCGAATTTACAAACAAGATATCTTTCTTTCCTGACTAGTTTTGAAGGCCGATGGACGTGGTCTGCCTTGTTCTCCATCTTAGCATGGTTCTCAAAATTCTGATGACGTTTACCATAAGACGTCCATTACGGTTGCAGTGAAAAATAACTATTTTTCTTTAGAAAGCTCATAATATAGTGTAAACGCTGTCAGCTCAAGCATTCGAACAGATCCAAGTTATCTCTCCTGAATTATATTTATTAACGAGAGAACGCAATATTCTGCTCCCGGAAACTCAACATATATCTAAGTTCCACCCACGTGCGAATTTAAAAGCCGGGTATCTTTCTTTGTGTTTGGCTTACAAAGCCGGCGCGTTGCGTCTAATGTTTTATTTACGTGTTTTATTTATATCAATAAAAAGAAAAAAGCTTTCAAAATAGATATGAACATTTTTATTTCGTTATTTAAAATAATTCAAAATATGGCGGGATAAAATATGGCGAGAAACTTGTTTTTTAACCTTTTTGTTAGTAAAAAGTCGCGCGTCGAAGTAAAATTCTTCCGTGTTATAAAATTCTATATTATCAAATTTATTCATTTTTGATTTTACATAAATTGTATGTTTCCTTCTTAATAGAAAATCTGAAAAGAGGCAAAAATAAATTATTTTCAATTTCTTATGAAACCTCCGACGTCAGTGTGTATCCGTTTATATCCAAAGTGTTAGCTATACTTACTTATATGATGGCGTTTTTAAAATCAATCTGTATAATTTACTTTACTGCCAGGGTCGCATATTTTTTGTTAGTTGTTTTAAGTTACATATTACATACATTGACGATGACTCCTAGTGAGTAAATAATAATAATAATAATAATAATAATAATAATAATAATAATAATAATAATAATAATAATAATAATAATAATCGAGATGATGTAAACAAAATAAGAATACTGATAAAAATGAAATGAAAGAAAATAATGATAATAATAATAATAATAATAATAATAATAATAATAATAATAATAAGAAGAAGAAGAAGAAGAAGAAGAAGAAGAAGAAGAATTACTAGCAAATATATGCTCCATCCGGTCACATATTTTTGCTAGTTGTTTTAAGTAACATATTACATACATTGACGATGACCAGTGTGATAACTCCTAGTGAGTAAATAATAATAATAATAATAATAATAATAATAATAATAATAATAATAATAATAATAATAATAAGAAGAAGAAGAAGAAGAAGAAGAAGAAGAGAAAGAAGAAGAATTATTAGCAAATATATGCTCCATCCGGTCACATATTTTTGCTAGTTGTTTTAAGTTACATATTACATACATTACATTTTAAGTTACATATTACATACATTACATTTTAAGTTACATATTACATACATTACATTTTAAGTTACATATTACATACATTACATTTTAAGTTACATATTACATACATTACATTTTAAGTTAGATATTACATACATTACATTTTAAGTTACATATTACATACATTACATTTTAAGTTACATATTACATACATTACATTTTAAGTTAGATATTACATACATTACATTTTAAGTTACATATTACATACATTACATTTTAAGTTACATATTACATACATTACATTTTAAGTTAGATATTACATACATTACATTTTAAGTTACATATTACATACATTACATTTTAAGTTACATATTACATACATTACATTTTAAGTTAGATATTACATACATTACATTTTAAGTTACATATTACATACATTACATTTTAAGTTACATATTACATACATTACATTTTAAGTTAGATATTACATACATTACATTTTAAGTTACATATTACATACATTACATTTTAAGTTACATATTACATACATTACATTTTAAGTTACATATTACATACATTACATTTTAAGTTACATATTACATACATTACATTTTAAGTTACATATTACATACATTACATTTTAAGTTACATATTACATACATTACATTTTAAGTTAGATATTACATACATTACATTTTAAGTTACATATTACATACATTACATTTTAAGTTAGATATTACATACATTACATTTTAAGTTACATATTACATACATTACATTTTAAGTTACATATTACATACATTACATTTTAAGTTACATATTACATACATTACATTTTAAGTTACATATTACATACATTACATTTTAAGTTACATATTACATACATTACATTTTAAGTTACATATTACATACATTACATTTTAAGTTACATATTACATACATTACATTTTAAGTTACATATTACATACATTACATTTTAAGTTACATATTACATACATTACATTTTAAGTTACATATTACATACATTACATTTTAAGTTACATATTACATACATTACATTTTAAGTTACATATTACATACATTACATTTTAAGTTACATATTACATACATTACATTTTAAGTTACATATTACATACATTACATTTTAAGTTACATATTACATACATTACATTTTAAGTTACATATTACATACATTACATTTTAAGTTACATATTACATACATTACATTTTAAACTAAGTAAAAGGTAACCGCAGAGAAAGTGTTTAGAAAACAAAATCTTTAAATTCTCTTCGATAAATAAAAGAAAGTTGTTAACTAGAAATTATTTTATTGTTTCAGAAGACGGCGTAACAAAATGAACATTTGGCAGACCTATAGATGACCCAACCACCAGTCTAAAATCTTGAATTTAATTGGACAAAAATAAATCAAAGTAAATAATTAGATATTAAATCTGATCAACCATAATTTTTTATTTTATTTTCGCTAAAAAAATAAAATCCATGATGGAACCATTTATCTTTCTGGAATTTAAATCATGTAAGTTCGCACTTAAGGATAATTCTGCAAGCCTATTGTTTACATTAGTTAGCATTTTAAACTAAACGCATTTTCGTGTTAAACTTTTATATGAATTTGAATTTTTTCTAATTAATTATTTTTTAAATTAAACAATTTGAATCAATAAATTTGTGCTTTAAAACATAATTTCTAATAAGATTTTTAAAAAAACAAAACCAAAACGTTTTAATACAAAAATTAATGTAAATATAGCGTTTTTGAGCGACTCGTGCGATAAATCTCAGAGAATGTGTTGTTTACATGTAATTAATCAAATAACGCGCCCTGTCTTGTGTCCATCTCTCTTTCTCTCTCTCTTTTTCTCTTACTCTCTAATCTGACGTCATGTTAACACCTGTGGATTTCTTGAAATAGAACTTTCTGTGCTTTCAAAATAGAACGTTATACTTAATAATCAGAGGGCGAGTAACTTAATGTTGGAGTGGACGCCGACTGTTCCATCATATTCCATTACAATCAAATTTAATTACCTAACTCAATTATATAGATTTAAAAAAAACAATGTATTTTATTTATAATTTTTATTAAGATTATTATCAAGCAAAATATTTTAAATACATCTGGAAATCTGAAAAACAAAAACAATCATGAGTGTATATTTGCGAATATTAATTTATTAGAAGCTTTAAAACAAATTAATTATATAAATTTGAAAGACGCTTGATGCTTGCGGAAGTTTTGGAATGGGTATATATAGGAGCTGATAAGTAGATATAAAAAAGAGAGCGATCAGAACTAATAATATAGTTTCGGCGACAGACAGACAGACAGGCAGATACATAATCTCCATTATTTATAGATGTTATTACTGTTGCAGCAATCATTATCAGCCCACGTCAAAGAGTCATATATTTTTGGTAGTATTAATTCAAGAGGCATTTGTGATAGTAAATCTTTCGTGAATGAAGTTTAGAAAAAGGTTTAAAATAAATCCTGCCAATTTCAGAAACACGAACAGCAACTCAACGTGCCTCTCTACACAATTGAGAATCAAGCAATGACTGATTACTCTTATATGCGCCATTATAAACATGTTTTGGCTTCATGGATTTGTATTGACAGTGTCAATTCGGGAGACATTTTCGATGATAAATGTCTAGAAAATGGAGTTTCAGAAAATAAGTACAAGAAAACCGTGCCAATTTCACAAACACGAACAGCAGATCAACTTGTGGTTCAACACAATTTAGGCTGTTCTGTATAAGATGATATCTGAATACTGTTCGTTGCATAAGTCACAATCAGCACATGGTCAAGAATCATAAGGTTCCAACTTGGAAAAAAAGTATCGAATATATTTATTTAAGAAATAAACAAGTAGTTGAATGAGTCGCTATTTACTTGCCTGCACACGATGGCAAACTTTATTTTCTTCTTCATCAAGACTTAGATGTTCCGAGATGACGTCATAATGGACAAGGCGTAAGCGGTCTCTCGGGGCTCGTTACTACAATCATCCGTCCAATGTCTCGTATTAATCGTTCAGTATCGGGACAGAGAAATCCTGACGTTTAGACTAAGATATGTAGCGACGAAGTTCATCCTTTGATGCCTAAAGTGAAAATTCTTAAACTCGTTTCTGCGCATACGGCTCGACGCACGCATTCGCATGAATTAATAAAAACAAATAAAAACTTTTTAAGCCAATCAGATGCATTTCTCTGAATTTATCAAATTTGTTGTTTTAGTCTACCCCGAGTAAATAAATAAAAAAAGCCGTATTTACGGAGCTAATGTTGCATAACACACAGAAAGGGGGCGCGGCATCAAATGGGGATTTGTTATATAGTCCCCAAAAAGGGACGCGGCATCAAATGGGGATTTGTTACATAGTCCCCAAAAAAGGGACGCGGCATCAAATGGGGATTTGTTACATAGTCCCCAAAAAGGGACGCGGCATCAAATGGGGATTTGTTACATAGTCCCCCAAAAAGGGACGCGGCATCAAATGGGGATTTGTTACATAGTCCCCAAAAAAGGGACGCGGCATCAAATGGGGATTTGTTACATAGTCCGAAAAAAGGGACGCGGCATCAAATGGGGATTTGTTACATAGTCCCCAAAAAAGGGACGCGGCATCAAATGGGGATTTGTTACATAGTCCCCAAAAAAGGGACGCGGCATCAAATGGGGATTTGTTACATAGTCCCCAAAAAGGGACGCGGCATCAAATGGGGATTTGTTACATAGTCCCCAAAAAAGGGACGCGGCATCAAATAGGGATTTGTTACATAGTCCCCAAAAAAGGGACGCGGCATCAAATGGGGATTTGTTACATAGTCCCCAAAAAAGGGACGCGGCATCAAATGGGGATTTGTTACATAGTCCCCAAAAAAGGGACGCGGCATCAAATGGGGATTTGTTACATAGTCCCCAAAAAAGGGACGCGGCATCAAATGCGGATTTGTTACATAGTCCCCAAAAAGGGACGCGGCATCAAATGGGGATTTGTTACATAGTCCCCAAAAAAGGGACGCGGCATCAAATGAGGATTTGTTACATAGTCCCCAAAAAAGGGACGCGGCATCAAATGGGGATTTGTTACATAGTCCCCAAAAAAGGGACGCGGCATCAAATGGGGATTTGTTACATAGTCCGAAAAAAGGGACGCGGCATCAAATGGGGATTTGTTACATAGTCCCCAAAAAAGGGACGCGGCATCAAATGGGGATTTGTTACATAGTCCCCAAAAAAGGGACGCGGCATCAAATGGGGATTTGTTACATAGTCCCCAAAAAGGGACGCGGCATCAAATGAGTATTTGTTACATAGTCCCCAAAAAAGGGACGCGGCATCAAATGGGGATTTGTTACATAGTCCCCAAAAAAGGGACGCGGCATCAAATGGGGATTTGTTACATAGTCCCCAAAAAAGGGACGCGGCATCAAATGGGGATTTGTTACATAGTCCCCAAAAAAAGGAAGCGGCATCAAATGGGGATTTGTTACATAGTCCCCAAAAAGGGACGCGGCATCAAATGGGGATTTGTTACATAGTCCCCAAAAAAGGGACGCGGCATCAAATGGGGATTTGTTACATAGTCCCCAAAAAAGGGACGCGGCATCAAATGGGGATTTGTTACATAGTCCCCAAAAAGGGACGCGGCATCAAATGGGGATTTGTTACATAGTCCCCAAAAAAGGGACGCGGCATCAAATGGGGATTTGTTACATAGTCCCCAAAAAGGGACGCGGCATCAAATGGGGATTTGTTACATAGTCCCCAAAAAGGGACGCGGCATCAAATGGGGATTTGTTACATAGTCCCCAAAAAAGGGACGCGGCATCAAATGGGGATTTGTTACATAGTCCCCAAAAAAGGGACGCGGCATCAAATGGGGGTTTGTTACATAGTCCCCAAAAAAGGGATGCGGCATCAAATGGGGATTTGTTACATAGTCCCCAAAAAGGGACGCGGCATCAAATGAGGATTTGTTACATAGTCCCCAAAAAAGGACGCGGCATCAAATGGGTATTTGTTACATAGTCCCCAAAAAAGGGACGGGCATCAAATGGGGATTTGTTACATAGTCCCCAAAAAGGGACGCGGCATCAAATGAGGATTTGTTACATAGTCCCCAAAAAGGGACGCGGCATCAAATGGGGATTTGTTACATAGTCCCCAAAAAGGGACGCGGCATCAAATGGGGATTTGTTACATAGTCCCCAAAAAAGGGACGCGGCATTTAATGGGGATTTGTTACATAGTCCCCAAAAAAGGGATGCGGCATCAAATGGGGATTTGTTACATAGTCCCCAAAAAAATGACGCGGCATCAAATGGGGATTTGTTACATAGTCCCCAAAAAGGGACGCGGCATCAAATGAGGATTTGTTACATAGTTCCCAAAAAAGGGACGCGGCATCAAATGGGGATTTGTTACATAGTCCCCAAAAAAGGGACGCGGCATCAAATGGGGATTTGTTACATAGTCCCCAAAAAAGGGACGCGGCATCAAATGGGGATTTGTTACATAGTCCCCAAAAAGGGACGCGGCATCAAATGGGGATTTGTTACATAGTCCCCAAAAAAGGGACGCGGCATCAAATGGGGATTTGTTACATAGTCCCCAAAAAGGGACGCGGCATCAAATGAGGATTTGTTACATAGTCCCCAAAAAGGGACGCAGCATCAAATGAGGATTTGTTACATAGTCCCCAAAAAAGGGACGCGGCATCAAATGGGGATTTGTTACATAGTCCCCAAAAAGGGACGCGGCATCAAATAGGGATTTGTTACATAGTCCCCAAAAAGGGACGCAGCATCAAATGAGGATTTGTTACATAGTCCCCAAAAAAGGGACGCGGCATCAAATGGGGATTTGTTACATAGTCCCCAAAAAGGGACGCGGCATCAAATGGGGATTTGTTACATAGTCCCCAAAAAGGGACGCGGCATCAAATGGGGATTTGTTACATAGTCCCCAAAAAGGGACGCGGCATCAAATGGGGATTTGTTACATAGTCCCCAAAAAGGGACGCGGCATCAAATGGGGATTTGTTATATAGTCCCCAAAAAACGGACGCGGCATCAAATGGGGATTTGTTACATAGTCCCCAAAAAAGGGACGCGGCATCAAATGGGGATTTGTTACATAGTCCCCAAAAAGGGACGCGGCATCAAATGGGGATTTGTTACATAGTCCCCAAAAAAGGGACGCGGCATCAAATGGGGATTTGTTACATAGTCCCCAAAAAGGGATGCGGCATCAAATGGGGATTTGTTACATAGTCCCCAAAAAGGGACGCGGCATCAAATGGGGATTTGTTACATAGTCCCCAAAAAGGGACGCGGCATCAAATGAGGATTTGTTACATAGTCCCCAAAAAAGGGACGCGGCATCAAATGGGGATTTGTTACATAGTCCCCAAAAAGGGACGCGGTATCAAATGGGGATTTGTTACATAGTCCCCAAAAAGGGACGCGGTATCAAATGGGGATTTGTTACATAGTCCCCAAAAAACGGACGCGGCATCAAATGGGGATTTGTTACATAGTCCCCAAAAAGGGACGCGGCATCAAATGAGGATTTGTTACATAGTCCCCAAAAAAGGGACGCGGCATCAAATGGGGATTTGTTACATAGTCCCCAAAAAGGGACGCGGCATCAAATGGGGATTTGTTACATAGTCCCCAAAAAGGGACGCGGCATCAAATGAGGATTTGTTACATAGTCCCCAAAAAAGGGACGCGGCATCAAATGGGGATTTGTTACATAGTCCCCAAAAAGGGACGCGGCATCAAATGGGGATTTGTTACATAGTCCCCAAAAAAGGGACGCGGCATCAAATGGGGATTTGTTACATAGTCCCCAAAAAGGGACGCGGCATCAAATGGGGATTTGTTACATAGTCCCCAAAAAGGGACGCGGCATCAAATGGGGATTTGTTACATAGTCCCCAAAAAAGGGACGCGGCATCAAATGGGGATTTGTTACATAGTCCCCAAAAAGGGACGCGGCATCAAATGGGGATTTGTTACATAGTCCCCAAAAAGGGACGCGGCATCAAATGGGGATTTGTTACATAGTCCCCAAAAAGGGACGCGGCATCAAATGAGGATTTGTTACATAGTCCCCAAAAAGGGACGCGGCATCAAATGGGGATTTGTTACATAGTCCCCAAAAAGGGACGCGGCATCAAATGGGGATTTGTTACATAGTCCCCAAAAAAGGGACGCGGCATCAAATGGGGATTTGTTACATAGTCCCCAAAAAGGGACGCGGCATCAAATGGGGATTTGTTACATAGTCCCCAAAAAGGGACGCGGCATCAAATGGGGATTTGTTACATAGTCCCCAAAAAGGGACGCGGCATCAAATGGGGATTTGTTACATAGTCCCCAAAAAGGGACGCGGCATCAAATGAGGATTTGTTACATAGTCCCCAAAAAGGGACGCGGCATCAAATGGGGATTTGTTACATAGTCCCCAAAAAGGGACGCGGCATCAAATGAGGATTTGTTACATAGTCCCCAAAAAGGGACGCGGCATCAAATGGGGATTTGTTACATAGTCCCCAAAAAGGGACGCGGCATCAAATTAGGATTTGTTACATAGTCCCCAAAAAGGGACGCGGCATCAAATGGGGATTTGTTACATAGTCCCCAAAAAGGGACGCGGGATCAAATGAGGATTTGTTACATAGTCCCCAAAAAGGGACGCGGCATCAAATGGGGATTTGTTACATAGTCCCCAAAAAAGGGACGCGGCATCAAATGGGGATTTGTTACATAGTCCCCAAAAAGGGACGCGGCATCAAATGGGGATTTGTTACATAGTCCCCAAAAAGGGACGCGGCATCAAATGAGGATTTGTTACATAGTCCCCAAAAAAGGGACGCGGCATCAAATGGGGATTTGTTACATAGTCCCCAAAAAGGGACGCGGCATCAAATGGGGATTTGTTACATAGTCCCCAAAAAAGGGACGCGGCATCAAATGGGGATTTGTTACATAGTCCCCAAAAAGGGACGCGGCATCAAATGGGGATTTGTTACATAGTCCCCAAAAAGGGACGCGGCATCAAATGGGGATTTGTTACATAGTCCCCAAAAAGGGACGCGGCATCAAATGGGGATTTGTTACATAGTCCCCAAAAAGGGACGCGGCATCAAATGAGTATTTGTTACATAGTCCCCAAAAAAGGGGCGCGGCATCAAATGGGGATTTGTTACATAGTCCCCAAAAAAGGGACGCGGCATCAAATGGGGATTTGTTACATAGTCCCCAAAAAAGGGACGCGGCATCAAATGGGGATTTGTTACATAGTCCCCAAAAAAGGGACGCGGCATCAAATGGGGATTTGTTACATAGTCCCCAAAAAGGGACGCGGCATCAAATGGGGATTTGTTACATAGTCCCCAAAAAAGGGACGCGGCATCAAATGGGGATTTGTTACATAGTCCCCAAAAAAGGGACGCGGCATCAAATGGGGATTTGTTACATAGTCCCCAAAAAGGGACGCGGCATCAAATGGGGATTTGTTACATAGTCCCCAAAAAAGGGACGCGGCATCAAATGGGGATTTGTTACATAGTCCCCAAAAAGGGACGCGGCATCAAATGGGGATTTGTTACATAGTCCCCAAAAAGGGACGCGGCATCAAATGGGGATTTGTTACATAGTCCCCAAAAAAGGGACGCGGCATCAAATGGGGATTTGTTACATAGTCCCCAAAAAAGGGACGCGGCATCAAATGGGGATTTGTTACATAGTCCCCAAAAAAGGGATGCGGCATCAAATGGGGATTTGTTACATAGTCCCCAAAAAGGGACGCGGCATCAAATGAGGATTTGTTACATAGTCCCCAAAAAAGGACGCGGCATCAAATGGGGATTTGTTACATAGTCCCCAAAAAAGGGACGCGGCATCAAATGGGGATTTGTTACATAGTCCCCAAAAAGGGACGCGGCATCAAATGAGGATTTGTTACATAGTCCCCAAAAAGGGACGCGGCATCAAATGGGGATTTGTTACATAGTCCCCAAAAGGGGACGCGGCATCAAATGGGGATTTGTTACATAGTCCCCAAAAAAGGGACGCGGCATCAAATGGGGATTTGTTACATAGTCCCCAAAAAAGGGACGCGGCATCAAATGGGGATTTGTTACATAGTCCCCAAAAAGGGACGCGGCATCAAATGGGGATTTGTTACATAGTCCCCAAAAAGGGACGCGGCATCAAATGAGGATTTGTTACATAGTCCCCAAAAAGGGACGCGGCATCAAATGGGGATTTGTTACATAGTCCCCAAAAAGGGACGCGGCATCAAATGGGGATTTGTTACATAGTCCCCAAAAAAGGGACGCGGCATCAAATGGGGATTTGTTACATAGTCCCCAAAAAAGGGACGCGGCATCAAATGGGGATTTGTTACATAGTCCCCAAAAAGGGACGCGGCATCAAATGGGGATTTGTTACATAGTCCCCAAAAAGGGACGCGGCATCAAATGGGGATTTGTTACATAGTCCCCAAAAAGGGACGCGGCATCAAATGGGGATTTGTTACATAGTCCCCAAAAAGGGACGCGGCATCAAATGGGGATTTGTTATATAGTCCCCAAAAAACGGACGCGGCATCAAATGGGGATTTGTTACATAGTCCCCAAAAAAGGGACGCGGCATCAAATGGGGATTTGTTACATAGTCCCCAAAAAGGGACGCGGCATCAAATGGGGATTTGTTACATAGTCCCCAAAAAAGGGACGCGGCATCAAATGGGGATTTGTTACATAGTCCCCAAAAAGGGATGCGGCATCAAATGGGGATTTGTTACATAGTCCCCAAAAAGGGACGCGGCATCAAATGGGGATTTGTTACATAGTCCCCAAAAAAGGGACGCGGCATCAAATGGGGATTTGTTACATAGTCCCCAAAAAGGGACGCGGCATCAAATGAGGATTTGTTACATAGTCCCCAAAAAAGGGACGCGGCATCAAATGGGGATTTGTTACATAGTCCCCAAAAAGGGACGCGGCATCAAATGGGGATTTGTTACATAGTCCCCAAAAAGGGACGCGGCATCAAATGAGGATTTGTTACATAGTCCCCAAAAAACGGACGCGGCATCAAATGGGGATTTGTTACATAGTCCCCAAAAAGGGACGCGGCATCAAATGAGGATTTGTTACATAGTCCCCAAAAAAGGGACGCGGCATCAAATGGGGATTTGTTACATAGTCCCCAAAAAGGGACGCGGCATCAAATGGGGATTTGTTACATAGTCCCCAAAAAGGGACGCGGCATCAAATGAGGATTTGTTACATAGTCCCCAAAAAAGGGACGCGGCATCAAATGGGGATTTGTTACATAGTCCCCAAAAAGGGACGCGGCATCAAATGGGGATTTGTTACATAGTCCCCAAAAAAGGGACGCGGCATCAAATGGGGATTTGTTACATAGTCCCCAAAAAGGGACGCGGCATCAAATGGGGATTTGTTACATAGTCCCCAAAAAGGGACGCGGCATCAAATGGGGATTTGTTACATAGTCCCCAAAAAAGGGACGCGGCATCAAATGGGGATTTGTTACATAGTCCCCAAAAAGGGACGCGGCATCAAATGGGGATTTGTTACATAGTCCCCAAAAAGGGACGCGGCATCAAATGGGGATTTGTTACATAGTCCCCAAAAAGGGACGCGGCATCAAATGGGGATTTGTTACATAGTCCCCAAAAAGGGACGCGGCATCAAATGGGGATTTGTTACATAGTCCCCAAAAAGGGACGCGGCATCAAATGGGGATTTGTTACATAGTCCCCAAAAAAGGGACGCGGCATCAAATGGGGATTTGTTACATAGTCCCCAAAAAGGGACGCGGCATCAAATGGGGATTTGTTACATAGTCCCCAAAAAGGGACGCGGCATCAAATGGGGATTTGTTACATAGTCCCCAAAAAGGGACGCGGCATCAAATGAGGATTTGTTACATAGTCCCCAAAAAGGGACGCGGCATCAAATGGGGATTTGTTACATAGTCCCCAAAAAGGGACGCGGCATCAAATGAGGATTTGTTACATAGTCCCCAAAAAGGGACGCGGCATCAAATGGGGATTTGTTACATAGTCCCCAAAAAGGGACGCGGCATCAAATTAGGATTTGTTACATAGTCCCCAAAAAGGGACGCGGCATCAAATGGGGATTTGTTACATAGTCCCCAAAAAGGGACGCGGCATCAAATGAGGATTTGTTACATAGTCCCCAAAAAGGGACGCGGCATCAAATGGGGATTTGTTACATAGTCCCCAAAAAAGGGACGCGGCATCAAATGGGGATTTGTTACATAGTCCCCAAAAAGGGACGCGGCATCAAATGGGGATTTGTTACATAGTCCCCAAAAAAGGAACGCGGCATCAAATGAGGATTTGTTACATAGTCCCCAAAAAAGGGACGCAGCATCAAATGGGGATTTGTTATATAGTCCCCAAAAAGGGACGCGGCATCAAATGGGGATTTGTTACATAGTCCCCAAAAAAGGGACGCGGCATCAAATGGGGATTTGTTACATAGTCCCCAAAAAGGGACGCGGCATCAAATGGGGATTTGTTACATAGTCCCCAAAAAGGGACGCGGCATCAAATGGGGATTTGTTACATAGTCCCCAAAAAAGGGACGCGGCATCAAATGGGGATTTGTTACATAGTCCCCAAAAAGGGACGCGGTATCAAATGGGGATTTGTTACATAGTCCCCAAAAAGGGACGCGGCATCAAATGGGGATTTGTTACATAGTCCCCAAAAAGGGACGCGGCATCAAATGAGGATTTGTTACATAGTCCCCAAAAAGGGACGCGGCATCAAATGGGGATTTGTTACATAGTCCCCAAAAAGGGACGCGGCATCAAATGGGGATTTGTTACATAGTCCCCAAAAAAGGGACGCGGCATCAAATGGGGATTTGTTACATAGTCCCCAAAAAAGGGACGCGGCATCAAATGGGGATTTGTTACATAGTCCCCAAAAAGGGACGCGGCATCAAATGGGGATTTGTTACATAGTCCCCAAAAAGGGACGCGGCATCAAATGGGGATTTGTTACATAGTCCCCAAAAAGGGACGCGGCATCAAATGAGGATTTGTTACATAGTCCCCAAAAAGGGACGCGGCATCAAATGGGGATTTGTTACATAGTCCCCAAAAAGGGACGCGGCATCAAATGAGGATTTGTTACATAGTCCCCAAAAAGGGACGCGGCATCAAATGGGGATTTGTTACATAGTCCCCAAAAAGGGACGCGGCATCAAATGAGGATTTGTTACATAGTCCCCAAAAAGAGACGCGGCATCAAATGGGGATTTGTTACATAGTCCCCAAAAAGGGACGAGGCATCAAATGGGGATTTGTTACATAGTCCCCAAAAAAGGGACGCGGCATCAAATGGGGATTTGTTACATAGTCCCCAAAAAGGGACGCGGCATCAAATGGGGATTTGTTACATAGTCCCCAAAAAAGGGACGCGGCATCAAATGGGGATTTGTTACATAGTCCCCAAAAAGGGACGCGGCATCAAATGAGTATTTGTTACATAGTCCCCAAAAAAGGGACGCGGCATCAAATGGGGATTTGTTACATAGTCCCCAAAAAAGGGACGCGGCATCAAATGGGGATTTGTTACATAGTCCCCAAAAAAGGGACGCGGCATCAAATGGGGATTTGTTACATAGTCCCCAAAAAAGGGACGCGGCATCAAATGGGGATTTGTTACATAGTCCCCAAAAAGGGACGCGGCATCAAATGGGGATTTGTTACATAGTCCCCAAAAAAGGGACGCGGCATCAAATGGGGATTTGTTACATAGTCCCCAAAAAAGGGACGCGGCATCAAATGGGGATTTGTTACATAGTCCCCAAAAAGGGACGCGGCATCAAATGGGGATTTGTTACATAGTCCCCAAAAAAGGGACGCGGCATCAAATGGGGATTTGTTACATAGTCCCCAAAAAGGGACGCGGCATCAAATGGGGATTTGTTACATAGTCCCCAAAAAGGGACGCGGCATCAAATGGGGATTTGTTACATAGTCCCCAAAAAAGGGACGCGGCATCAAATGGGGATTTGTTACATAGTCCCCAAAAAAGGGACGCGGCATCAAATGGGGATTTGTTACATAGTCCCCAAAAAAGGGATGCGGCATCAAATGGGGATTTGTTACATAGTCCCCAAAAAGGGACGCGGCATCAAATGAGGATTTGTTACATAGTCCCCAAAAAAGGACGCGGCATCAAATGGGGATTTGTTACATAGTCCCCAAAAAAGGGACGCGGCATCAAATGGGGATTTGTTACATAGTCCCCAAAAAGGGACGCGGCATCAAATGAGGATTTGTTACATAGTCCCCAAAAAGGGACGCGGCATCAAATGGGGATTTGTTACATAGTCCCCAAAAAGGGACGCGGTATCAAATGGGGATTTGTTACATAGTCCCCAAAAAAGGGACGCGGCATCAAATGGGGATTTGTTACATAGTCCCCAAAAAAGGGATGCGGCATCAAATGGGGATTTGTTACATAGTCCCCAAAAAAATGACGCGGCATCAAATGGGGATTTGTTACATAGTCCCCAAAAAGGGACGCGGCATCAAATGAGGATTTGTTACATAGTTCCCAAAAAAGGGACGCGGCATCAAATGGGGATTTGTTACATAGTCCCCAAAAAAGGGACGCGGCATCAAATGGGGATTTGTTACATAGTCCCCAAAAAAGGGACGCGGCATCAAATGGGGATTTGTTACATAGTCCCCAAAAAGGGACGCGGCATCAAATGGGGATTTGTTACATAGTCCCCAAAAAAGGGACGCGGCATCAAATGGGGATTTGTTACATAGTCCCCAAAAAGGGACGCGGCATCAAATGAGGATTTGTTACATAGTCCCCAAAAAGGGACGCAGCATCAAATGAGGATTTGTTACATAGTCCCCAAAAAAGGGACGCGGCATCAAATGGGGATTTTTTACATAGTCCCCAAAAAGGGACGCGACATCAAATGGGGATTTGTTACATAGTCCCCAAAAAGGGACGCAGCATCAAATGAGGATTTGTTACATAGTCCCCAAAAAAAGGACGCGGCATCAAATGGGGATTTGTTACATAGTCCCCAAAAAGGGACGCGGCATCAAATGGGGATTTGTTACATAGTCCCCAAAAAGGGACGCGGCATCAAATGGGGATTTGTTACATAGTCCCCAAAAAGGGACGCGGCATCAAATGGGGATTTGTTACATAGTCCCCAAAAAGGGACGCGGCATCAAATGGGGATTTGTTATATAGTCCCCAAAAAACGGACGCGGCATCAAATGGGGATTTGTTACATAGTCCCCAAAAAAGGGACGCGGCATCAAATGGGGATTTGTTACATAGTCCCCAAAAAGGGACGCGGCATCAAATGAGGATTTGTTACATAGTCCCCAAAAAAGGGACGCGGCATCAAATGGGGATTTGTTACATAGTCCCCAAAAAGGGACGCGGCATCAAATGGGGATTTGTTACATAGTCCCCAAAAAGGGACGCGGCATCAAATGGGGATTTGTTACATAGTCCCCAAAAAAGGGACGCGGCATCAAATGGGGATTTGTTACATAGTCCCCAAAAAGGGACGCGGCATCAAATGAGGATTTGTTACATAGTCCCCAAAAAAGGGACGCGGCATCAAATGGGGATTTGTTACATAGTCCCCAAAAAGGGACGCGGCATCAAATGGGGATTTGTTACATAGTCCCCAAAAAGGGACGCGGCATCAAATGGGGATTTGTTACATAGTCCCCAAAAAGGGACGCGGCATCAAATGAGGATTTGTTACATAGTCCCCAAAAAAGGGACGCGGCATCAAATGGGGATTTGTTACATAGTCCCCAAAAAGGGACGCGGCATCAAATGGGGATTTGTTACATAGTCCCCAAAAAGGGACGCGGCATCAAATGAGGATTTGTTACATAGTCCCCAAAAAAGGGACGCGGCATCAAATGGGGATTTGTTACATAGTCCCCAAAAAGGGACGCGGCATCAAATGGGGATTTGTTACATAGTCCCCAAAAAAGGGACGCGGCATCAAATGGGGATTTGTTACATAGTCCCCAAAAAGAGGCGCGGCATCAAATGGGGATTTGTTACATAGTCCCCAAAAAGGGACGCGGCATCAAATGGGGATTTGTTACATAGTCCCCAAAAAGGGATGCGGCATCAAATGGGGATTTGTTACATAGTCCCCAAAAAGGGACGCGGCATCAAATGAGGATTTGTTACATAGTCCCCAAAAAGGGACGCGGCATCAAATGGGGATTTGTTACATAGTCCCCAAAAAGGGACGCGGCATCAAATGAGGATTTGTTACATAGTCCCCAAAAAGGGATGCGGCATCAAATGGGGATTTGTTACATAGTCCCCAAAAAGGGACGCGGCATCAAATTAGGATTTGTTACATAGTCCCCAAAAAGGGACGCGGCATCAAATGGGGATTTGTTACATAGTCCCCAAAAAGGGACGCGGCATCAAATGAGGATTTGTTACATAGTCCCCAAAAAGGGACGCGGCATCAAATGGGGATTTGTTACATAGTCCCCAAAAAAGGGACGCGGCATCAAATGGGGATTTGTTACATAGTCCCCAAAAAGGGACGCGGCATCAAATGAGGATTTGTTACATAGTCCCCAAAAAAGGGACGCGGCATCAAATGGGGATTTTTTACATAGTCCCCAAAAAGGGACGCGGCATCAAATAGGGATTTGTTACATAGTCCCCAAAAAAGGGACGCGGCATCAAATGGGGATTTGTTACATAGTCCCCAAAAAGGGACGCGGCATCAAATGGGGATTTGTTACATAGTCCCCAAAAAGGGACGCGGCATCAAATGGGGATTTGTTACATAGTCCCCAAAAAAGGGACGCGGCATCAAATGGGGATTTGTTACATAGTCCCCAAAAAGGGACGCGGCATCAAATGGGGATTTGTTACATAGTCCCCAAAAAGGGACGCGGCATCAAATGGGGATTTGTTACATAGTCCCCAAAAAGGGACGCGGCATCAAATGAGGATTTGTTACATAGTCCCCAAAAAGGGACGCGGCATCAAATGGGGATTTGTTACATAGTCCCCAAAAAGGGACGCGGCATCAAATGGGGATTTGTTACATAGTCCCCAAAAAAGGGACGCGGCATCAAATGGGGATTTGTTACATAGTCCCCAAAAAAGGGACGCGGCATCAAATGGGGATTTGTTACATAGTCCGCAAAAAGGGACGCGGCATCAAATGGGGATTTGTTACATAGTCCCCAAAAAGGGACGCGGCATCAAATGGGGATTTGTTACATAGTCCCCAAAAAGGGACGCGGCATCAAATGAGGATTTGTTACATAGTCCCCAAAAAGGGACGCGGCATCAAATGGGGATTTGTTACATAGTCCCCAAAAAGGGACGCGGCATCAAATGGGGATTTGTTACATAGTCCCCAAAAAGGGACGCGGCATCAAATGGGGATTTGTTACATAGTCCCCAAAAAGGGACGCGGCATCAAATGAGGATTTGTTACATAGTCCCCAAAAAGGGACGCGGCATCAAATGGGGATTTGTTACATAGTCCCCAAAAAGGGACGAGGCATCAAATGGGGATTTGTTACATAGTCCCCAAAAAAGGGACGCGGCATCAAATGGGGATTTGTTACATAGTCCCCAAAAAGGGACGCGGCATCAAATGGGGATTTGTTACATAGTCCCCAAAAAGGGACGCGGCATCAAATGGGGATTTGTTACATAGTCCCCAAAAAGGGACGCGGCATCAAATGGGGATTTGTTACATAGTCCCCAAAAAGGTACGCGGCATCAAATGGGGATTTGTTACATAGTCCCCAAAAAGGGACGCGGCATCAAATGGGGATTTGTTACATAGTTCCCAAAAAGGGACGCGGCATCAAATGGGGATTTGTTACATAGTCCCCAAAAAGGGACGCGGCATCAAATGGGGATTTGTTACATAGTCCCCAAAAAAGGGACGCGGCATCAAATGGGGATTTGTTACATAGTCCCCAAAAAAGGGACGCGGCATCAAATGGGGATTTGTTACATAGTCCCCAAAAAGGGACGCGGCATCAAATGGGGATTTGTTACATAGTCCCCAAAAAAGGGACGCGGCATCAAATGGGGATTTGTTACATAGTCCCCAAAAAGGGACGCGGCATCAAATGAGGATTTGTTACATAGTCCCCAAAAAGGGACGCGGCATCAAATGGGGATTTGTTACATAGTCCCCAAAAAGGGACGCGGCATCAAATGGGGATTTGTTACATAGTCCCCAAAAAGGGACGCGGCATCAAATGGGGATTTGTTACATAGTCCCCAAAAAAGGGACGCGGCATCAAATGGGGATTTGTTACATAGTCCCCAAAAAGGGACGCGGCATCAAATGGGGATTTGTTACATAGTCCCCAAAAAGGGACGCGGCATCAAATGAGGATTTGTTACATAGTCCCCAAAAAGGGACGCGGCATCAAATGGGGATTTGTTACATAGTCCCCAAAAAAGGGACGCGGCATCAAATGGGGATTTGTTACATAGTCCCCAAAAAAGGGACGCGGCATCAAATGGGGATTTGTTACATAGTCCCCAAAAAAGGGACGCGGCATCAAATGGGGATTTGTTACATAGTCCCCAAAAAAGGGACGCGGCATCAAATGGGGATTTGTTACATAGTCCCCAAAAAAGGGACGCGGCATCAAATGGGGATTTGTTACATAGTCCCCAAAAAGGGACGCGGCATCAAATTAGGATTTGTTACATAGTCCCCAAAAAGGGACGCGGCATCAAATGGGGATTTGTTACATAGTCCCCAAAAAGGGACGCGGCATCAAATGAGGATTTGTTACATAGTCCCCAAAAAGGGACGCGGCATCAAATGGGGATTTGTTACATAGTCCCCAAAAAAGGGACGCGGCATCAAATGGGGATTTGTTACATAGTCCCCAAAAAGGGACGCGGCATCAAATGAGGATTTTTTACATAGTCCCCAAAAAAGAACGCGGCATCAAATGGGGATTTGTTACATAGTCCCCAAAAAAGGGACGCGGCATCAAATGGGGATTTGTTACATAGTCCCCAAAAAGGGACGCGGCATCAAATGGGGATTTGTTACATAGTCCCCAAAAAAGGGACGCGGCATCAAATGGGGATTTGTTACATAGTCCCCAAAAAGGGACGCGGCATCAAATGGGGATTTGTTACATAGTCCCCAAAAAGGGACGCGGCATCAAATGGGGATTTGTTACATAACGCTTGTGAATTAAATTTTCTCGGAACCGAAAACAACACGAAAAGTTTACGAAAAGATTATGAAAGCGTTTTCAACCTTTTTTTAACACTTTCTGTAAGGCACTATTAATATATTTCTTTAAGGGGCACTTTTATGGCCCTTTCGGGCTTTTAAACTGTCGGTCCATTTTTCAACAATTCTCTTAAATTATTTTCTCGTTAAAACATCTGCTCTTTAACATTTCAAATTACGGATTTTAAACATAGTTCTCTTTTAAATTCTTACTCATTAAACACAGTTCATTAAACATTGTATCTCATTTAAACACTTTAAACATTTTAAACATTCAAATCAAATTCAGCATTGTCCACTTTTTCCTTCGATTTCTAGTTCTTTTCGTTTTACAGATTAGGACCCAAAATGTTATGCACAAAAAAGTTACCTCACATTTTCTTTCTTCACTGTTGGTCGTGGGTTTGCTTGCACACTTATCTCCGTCGCTGGCTCGTGATCGTAGTGGTGTATCCGTCTTGTGGTTAAACTCTGCTTTCATGCACGGAGACAAAAACGTTCGAAGACAAGACTTTTTAAGAGAGATACCATTCGTTTATTTTACACTTCAATCGGAGAGATTTCTATTCGTCGGTTCGTTCACTCAAACTCTGTCTTTCTTTCATACTGCTTTGTGGAAATGTGACGAATGCAATCGGCTATTTTCTTGTCCCGCCGTTGGGATCTTACTCTAGGTCTTAGCCCATATCTCGTGATGTCACCACAACTCTGTGCATTGCAGAGCTCAGTTTATGGACGTCTGCCCATCTAGTTCCTCCATGGTGAACTGCCTAGAAAGCTGATTTCTCACCAGGTATCTGTGACGTCAGAGCCCTTTTACCCTTCAACGAATGTCATAACAGAACTCAATATCGCTTTTTGTATAACCTTTTTGATCCGAGCGTTTCATCTCGGCCAGGATACATCCAGTATGTTATGATTCCCAGAATGAATCATTTTGTTTGTCCCAAATTATCAATGCACCTAATTTGCACTTCATCTTATTTCTTTCACTCAGTTCAAAATTCATACTAGCTACTTTACCCGTTTTCAAAATACAGGGCCCGTCATAATGTAACACTAACATCTTCATATCACAAGCTTCCCTCGCTCTCTGTCGGGCATGCATTTCTCCACTCACGCACACATACCCACACTGACACTAACGCACACACTAACACCCTTTCGTCTGCTGATTGTAAACAAATGTATAGACTAAACCACTTTAATACTTCTAACATTTCTCAATGAACTTTCTAATATGAAAACAAGTGATTATTGACTATATTTAATAACTTTTAATGAAATGTAATGCATGTAATTGAGTGAGAAAGTTTTGATTACAATTTTTCAGACCGGTGGATAATTCACAGCCCTTACATTATCGACTCAGGCTTCCTCGATATCTCAACTAATGAATTCCCCCCTGTTCGACAAGGACACTCAAATATGAACAATTATTCTATGTTTTCCTATCTTTGTAGACTTCCATTTTAAACATATATAAAATATCTCTTTTGTGAACTTATGCTTTTGTACTCGTCATTTTGTTCGTGTGTATCATATAACATTTCTCTCGTTCTCTCACACATTTGAATATTACTTAAAACTGTTTTCTATGAAATGTTTCTATAAAGCTGGTTCTTCCCACAGATCAACCCCAAAACTGGAACCCTTCTCTGCTCCACTGGTGACGATTCTTCATGAAGCTTACTGTGGCCGAGTCGGTAGTTCTTAAATTGAATAACTCGAAGACATTTATATCCTTAATGTGCATTATATATGTATATATATATATATATATATATATATATATATGTATATATATATATATATATATATATATATATATATATATATATATATATATATATATATATATATAT
This sequence comes from Sepiola atlantica, assembly GCA_963556195.1. Taxonomy (NCBI): domain Eukaryota; kingdom Metazoa; phylum Mollusca; class Cephalopoda; order Sepiida; family Sepiolidae; genus Sepiola; species Sepiola atlantica. The sequence continues at coordinate 14,205,335 of OY744537.1, read as the reverse complement.
ATATATATAGTCTCGGAAGATTCTCAACCATTAAAACTATATTAAAAAAAAAAAACTTATAGTCCCAAGTCTTCCAGTGGAAAATCACTCATGTAAGTCAATTTATTTTTTACGGTTATTATATTAGTTTGTTTCTAACACTATTTTAAGGGATCATCAGTTGTTTACCATGAAAAACTGTTTCGGGAATTTATATATATATATATATATATATATATATATATATATATATATAGAGAGAGAGAGAGAGAGAGAGAGAGAGAGAGATAGATAGATAGATAGATAGATAGATAGATAGAGAGGCGTTAGCTTACTACTGGCTTTTCTTAAGACTACATTTCAAACGTCCGTCTCTGTCTGTTTTTAAACATACACTCTCACTCTCTCTCTCTCTCTCTCTCTCTCTCTCTCTCTCTCTCTTAAAAGTTATTCAATCTGTATTATTTTGTTTTACGTATTTCGCTTACATGTTTCCATGCATGTCACATATGAATTTTTGATCTCTTGTCGGTAAACCTCTGATCCTCGTACTCTATGATGGGTGGGGTAACTTGTTTCAAATCCACTAGAATACATAAGACCAAATCTTACTGTTAATTATGTTAATTATTTATGTGTTGAAGAGGTGCAGAGGTGCAGAGGTGTGTTTTAAAAGCCACAGTGTAAATCCGGTTTCTGAAGTTAACTATAATAAAATTCTGAGCAAATATAGTCCGTCTTTCCGCAGAAAAGGGTTAAATAAACTATTTATATATTCTAAAAGTTTAAGATTTTAATAGGTAACTGACATAACTTATTTGAGATGTATGTAAAGCATAACGTTATCATATTTGTTATATAATAACTGGTTTACAATTCGCTAACAGTCGTTTTTTTTTAGTTCTGCGCTTATCTGCGTCGTTTCTAAAGACTTTAGGATACCAAGATGGCGGTTTGTATTGTTTGAAAAAAGGATTCAATTAAAATAAACCCGGATTGAAAGAAGGCAAAACATTTCGTATGCGATAATTTTAATTTGTATAAAAATGCCTTTAACGTAACATGGCGGATATTGCTAAAAGCAGAGATGTTAACAGATTAAACAAGTTTCGTTATGTATTTGCGTCACTGAATGGAAGAGGACTTCTCGAATACGCATTTAATTAGAGCGGTTAAATACGACTTGGCAGTAATGTGCTTTTAGATTTTAGTATAGATATTATCTGCCAAGTCATTATGATTGACATATTATGACCTTTGAGGCCAGCGTTGACCCCACTATAAGTGTATATTATTGATTGTTTAGCTTGATCCCGTAACAAACTGATAAATCTTAAGTTTATTCAGTTGCTGAGAGAGTTGTGATGTAGCCAGATTGCCATGTGGCGTCTGACTCGATTGTAGTGCTTAAACCACCTTGTGAAGATTGTCCAGCCGAAAATGGCTTGTTGTTAGGGAAGTGGATGTCTATTGGTATGGATTACATGGAATACCTTCTTTTTTAGTTATCGTTGTCCGCGTCTTTTTTCACAAATTGACCAGTTCACCCGAAAGAAGTATACATGAAAATATATTCACCCCTTAACCCCGACGCACGAACAATATATATATATATATATATATATATATATATATATATATATGTCATAAGAGGGTATATAGCTGCGCGACTGCATCCAACAATATTACCCTCTTGCTAGGCTTGACTAAGACTAGTGAAAAGATAACACTCATATGGCATATTTCGCTTTGTATTTCTTGCTTATAAACGTGTATCCAACTAAAATAAATATAGTTAACTATACTTCTGTCATTACTAACTAGCAGAGCGTTACCACTGTCGACCAGGAGAAGAGTCGATCAGGCATGTGTACGCAGTGTAATGATATATAGAATTAAAACCTGGCCAGTGAGTGTTGAAGACATGTGCCGCATGAAGATAAATAATATGAGAAATATATGATAGATGTGCAATGTGAGTCGAACTTGGGAATCTTTCTGTCGAACTTGGGAATCTGGACGGAATTTCGGACAGAGCCCTTTATTAAATCCGCGGGCTAGTATTATTTACTCCTCTCCAGGAGTTAGGCACAAGACCAGTTTTATCCTACTCCCACAAGTAAGATGTGACCCAAGGTCGGGTCGGAAAGTGGGGGTTGAAAAGCCAGCGCCCGAGAGGTGGGCACTCTGACCATCAAAAATTGCCTGGGCAGCCCTGTCGGCATTCCCCGGTAGGGGCGCCTCAGGCAGTAAGCAATAAACTTACTCCTCCCCAAAGAGGGGAGGCGAAGCCTGGGAGGGTAGACCTCCTAGAACTGCACAGGAGAGACCCATAGACCGGCGTAAATCAAGGCCCTAAGGCCAAGACAATACCAGTCTATGGGTGCAGTATCCATCGGAACAGATACTACACTTTGATCTTAGCCAAAAGGCCAAGAAACGAGTAGACGTCTTGAGTGTTCGTAAGATCGGTGGAAGGGAAGAGGTACATCTTACCAGCGATTTAGCGCCACGGGTCACCAAATGTTTTCTGTGGCTTAAACTTTAGGGTTAACTGTAGTGATCTGTACAATCTTGTTGGGTTCATTTGACAAGTACGCAAGTATCCGACCACGCGGTGGCAATTACAAATGACGGGCACAACCGTGTGGCACCGTTTCAGATAACAACGACGAAAAAAGGAAGATGCTATGCAACATTTGTAGATACGGCTTGTCGTAGATCATATTCGGTATGTAGATCACACGCTGCAGCGGTATCCAATTTACTAGAATTAAACCAATTAAATTAGATATTTTTTAATGGTTCACCACAAAATATCGATTAATACAATAAGTCTATATGTTTAAATTATTGCTTAAAAATCATTAAATATAATTTAGCAATTTACATTTAAATAGATAATAATATTATTTTTAATATTTAGTGTACTCATTAATTTTCTGTATTTTTATAAAATAATGATATAAAAATCACCAGCATATTTAAAGAAAATCCATTATAATATGGTTCAAAAGAGCCCGGTCAATATAATCGCCATGTTGAAATTCTTAGGTTGTTCTAATTAAGTGGAGAGTTCTGTATTCAAGGGGAGAGAATTAGGCCATCATCTCATCGTGGTTAACTGCAATGAGGATTTGGCAGTCTAAAGGAAATAACTTTTATTCCCAAGAAATAGATGTACTTAGGCTAAGAACAATTAAATAGAAGTTATTTAGAAATTAAGGATTAAACATATATAGATAGGGTTGTTAAAAAGACATGAAGCAAAGACACCGTACTTACGTTATATTCAGCAAAAAAAATGAAGTTAGTAAAGAAAGGCAAAGTCATTTATAATCTGGGACAGTGCATTATTACACTGAAGGCAGGGAGGATAGGATTGTTCACGACAAACTCCCTTGCTATTAGAAATATTAGTGGCAGTAAATCAAAATTAAAGTTCATCGGCAAAAATATATAGTGTTTATATATTACATTTTATTTATTCCTTTTACATTAATTTTTTTTTTTTTAGAATGTAGGCAGTGGATAGGATGTTCACTTTTTCCCTTGTTATTCGAAAAGAAATAAATGTTTCTTTTTCTTTTCTTTTTTTTCGGTCAGGGTTCTTTTAAATGAAAAGTTTAATTGTTGTACAAAACTTATAGGAAAGAAATAGAAATGGAAAATGAAATTATGACAGTGTTTCAGTTGCGGAAATTAACAAATAAAATACAGCTTTTTTAACCATAAAGCATTTATTCACGGAGTTCGGCGGTCTGGGGCGGTGAACCCTCAGATCGACGTAAAGGATTAGCAGTTTCATTTACTGGTGTATCTGTAATAGGTTCAGCATAGTTAGTTGTTTAAACTTCCGTTCAGGTTTCAACGTCTCAGATTTTTGAATGGATACGTCATAGTTTTGTATTCTAGGAGAGTTGTTTTGTATAGAACCGGCAGGAGCAAATATATCAGAGTTGTACTGTAATTATACCGTAATTTCCTTGCATTTTGGAAACGAATGTACACATAACGAGGGTTAACTTCTATAAGTTCTGCTTCTTCCACAATAGTTGTACTTAAATAGTCTGACCTGTCGTTAAAGAAAGACATTTCCTGATGTGCATAGCTATGTTGGAACGAAACAGCTACTCGGGGACCGATGAGGATACTTGAATAGTCATTCATGGGGTGTAGCATTCATAGCTGTCGATAACAGGGTGCGTATTGAATGTAAAGCATCGAGCAAGAAATTCTTCCATTAAGGTAGACGTTGTGTTTTGAGTGCCAGACTTATTTCTTTTCATACTATCCCATTATACCTTTCGAACTGGCTGTTTCCTTTGGGTATTGTAGAAGAGAGTTGTGCGGCTACTTGAAACTCCGTGCCCATGTAATTAGGTTGTAACTTCGGCAGGCATGAAGCTAGAACCTCTGTCCGAATGCACGTACATTAGCATATTGAACATGACAAAGTTGGATAAGGCATTTTATAACAGTTTGCGAAGACATATCAGGACAAGCAAAGGCAAAAAGGGAGCGAGAATATTCGTCTATTTCTATAAGTAGGAATCGGTCACGAGAATATGGCAGGGATCTTTTAAAGTCAATGCTAAGCCTTGTAAAGTTATTTATGTATTCATATCTTTAAGAAATTAAAAACCATTTATTAGATTAAGCATTTGTTTTATTAGAGGACCTTCATTATTTGAGTCTGGGTGCAAAAACAATAAAGTAGTAAAGGTCCTCGCCTTCCCTTTCTTGTTTCATATCTAACATAATCACTTCCCTTTTCGGATCCTTTGAACTTAACACTGCGCATTCTACCTTTTTATTAAGTCTTCTTCAGCAATTTTATTTGTATTAAAGGCATTCTTTTTAAATAAATTCCTTTCTGTCATGATTAAGGTCAGATTTAAAACCGAAATATTGGTGTTTTAAAACTACATAAGTTTTGTTTCATTGTGTTACCTAGTTTGTTTCCTACTAATTCAATATACCAACCATTCGATCTTTTCTAAAAATGTTGTTTAAAACTTCCTCATATATATATATATATATATATATATATATATATATATATATATATATATATATATACATATATATATGTAAATACACACATATATATATATATTTATAACACACACACACACATATATATATATATATATATATATATGTGTGTGTGTGTGTGTATATATATATATATATATATATATATATATATATTAAGGATGCTTGATGGTGTTTAAAGTATAAAAAAAACAATGTTGCTTTTGTATCATTTTATTCAATATTTCAAACGCGAAAAAATAACGGAAATGCTGTCATCTCTGTGCGAGATATGAGTATGCTAGATATTGAACGGGCAAATGTTTTTGGGGGGGAGGGGGAACAAAAATGGAGAAAAATGTGAGGAAAATGTTTAGATGCTGTCATTATTATTTTTATTTTTATTTTTATAAACATATTGATGTGTAATCATTTAAGTATAGTTAACAAATTTTGGTTATCTACGGGATCAATTTTTTCTGCGTCACTTCAGTAATGGTTACGCTTACCAAATCATGTAAATAAGTGGTCAATGCTGGATGTAGTCAGTGTTTCTGTTGGGATAAAGTGAATTGTGTTTTGATTAGTTCATTTACAGTTCGGCTAAGTGTAGTGAAAAAACTGGCTTGGAGCGAGGAGAATAATAATATTAAATACAAATTAAAATGATATTTAATAAATAGAAAATAAAATGAAGTAGCCACAATCGAGGAAGATTTCTCCTATATAGTGACTGTAAAAAGTAAATTGACTTAGTAGCAATCTAAAATTCGCCTATATATATATATATATAGGCTAATTTAAGATTTTTATTTTTATTTACAATTTTTTATATTTGAATAATGTTGCACACTCACATTTTCATAGTTCAAGGAATTTAACATGACTTCTATAGGTGACCCAATGGGTCAGATTTTTCTATTACTAAAGGCTGGGCACTCTGAGTGAGTTTAATAACAAGCAGTACAAATAGCTTCATGCTAGATCCAAACACAATTTGTTGATCACTTTCACTGCTCGTATAAATTAGCCGCCGACTCGCTATTTACAAAGTTAAATTCCTCTTTAATTATTAGCTCATTCCCTATGGCCGAGGGGTTAACGCTCTTGACTACGAGTGGCGATTTGTGATCGGAGTTCGAGCCCGCCGACCGTTGAGAATTAACTTCCTGCACTGAAGATTACGTTAGCATGAAACATCGATGTATGTAGGTGATAAATAATTAATATTTATTTATAAATATTATATATATATATATATTCAAAGATTGAAAATAGCCTATAAATAAGGTTTCAAAATGAAAAGTTCCAACAAATATGATTTGTACACACGTTTCGAGAAAAAACCCTTATCAAATACTTGACATAAAGCATAGAAAAACAATAGGAAGTTGTCTTAAAATGCTTTCGAAACGATAGAGAAATTGTTACTTTACATCAGAAAACCCGCATTTGAAAATAAAAACGCATTAAAAATCACGTCCAAGTATCACGCAAAGAAGCTGGGAAATAAGAAGAAATTGAAAAAAAATGTCATTATAGTATAGAGATAAATATAGTAGAGATCCAGCACTAAGGTTAACATCTGTAACGATTCAGCAATTAAAGGGAAGTAACTCTGAGATTTCTGCGAAAAAGGGGAAAATCAGATCACGCTATATCCAAACAAACTATTTAGAAATTAAAATAAGTTACATAGTTAAAGTTAGCAATATTTTTCGATTTTTAACATATTTTAAAGACATTTTCATAAAGAATTTGATTTATTAAAATGGCCGACATTATTTTAATCCGGAAGAACAAAAGGTGATACCGCAAAAGGGTTATATACTTATTAATAAGCACAGCAACTTCGTGTTATTTCTGATTACGCCTAGGTAAAATTGATTTGATTTAGATTTTATTTTTCTATTACGGTATATTTTTTTTTCATTTCCGAATATTGCTGAAATATTTATACTTAAGAAATAATTTTATAAAATAAACTCTAAAATAAACAAGAGGTAAATACAAACAGAAGCTAAACACCATGTATGAAACAAGGCTTAAACAATTGCCAACTGTGTAGAAAAATGATAGACCAGTACAACTATGATTAGATTAAATACTTTTAAGGGATTTGCTGAAACTAACTCTATTACGTAATATATACCCCTACATATCCACTCGGGCATTTCAGAAGTATTGCAGATACTAAACCAAATGTCAAGTTATAACAAAGTGGAAAAAGTCCCATGCCAGAATATAACAGAAAAGAATCAATTTCGATTATCTAAGTTGGTCTATATTGGCCACATGTACATTTTATTTTGTGTGGGAATGTAAAAATAATCTGAGATCTTCTATTCAAAAGTTGGAATACAATTTCATAACAGTTTACGTTTCAGATGTACAAAAGTTGCAAGATTAAACACCTGGTGGGAAATTGTATGTTTTCTTTAAGTATTGACTATATTGCAAGGTATTTGTCTGTACTGATGTACTTAGATAGTGAGTAGAGTTAATATATTCATCATTAATCAAATAATTTAGATGGTTCGAGATCCTAGGTTTTATTAGTGTGTCAGTAGAGCCAAT
>OY744537.1:14160242-14195242 GCA_963556195.1 Sepiola atlantica | reverse complement strand
ATGAAAGACTTTTTCTTACAAATATTATTTATTCAAATTAAATGTTTTTCCTACACGTGTTTCACTACCAAGCAGGTTCTTGTTTGGCAGATCACCAGGGAAATTATTCACATAAATAGATATATTATACGAAATGCATTGGGAAATGCATTGGGAATCAAGTAATTTATCTATGGCATTAAAGTAAAGTTAGCAATTATATAGAATCAGGGTGAAGGACGGTGGAGTCATATACCTATTTCTAGGTATATGACTCCACCGTCTTTTGGTAAGCCTTCATAAAATCCTATATATATATATATATATATATATATATATATATATATATATATATTAGATTTTTGAATGTGAGATGATATATATAATTATTTCCACAATCAGACAACGCCACAGCCTACAACCCATGAAAATAACACACCGGAAGTCCTAGACCCGAGTTTCGCCTTGCTTTGGGCTCATCTGTAGAACACATCCGAAGTTATGTGTTGCTAAAATTCTATTGTTTTTAATTTAAAGTGATGTTTTATGATCTTGCCCAGTGCAAATTCCCTCTGCGATTATATTATTCAAATAAACACGTCTTTATGTTGAAATATAAAGTTTAAGGAAATTCTTAGATGCGATTATATTGTTAAAGAAATATGCTGTTAAATTGAACAAAATTTGATTTTTACTATACGGACAATTGAAACAGCAGTTATCAGGTTTTTCGTTAAGAAAGCATTTTAAGTATTAAATAGCTATAATATGCGGCAGATAGCTGTTTCGGTGTACTATAAATGGGTTTGAGAGCTGGAGGTCATGGATGGTTGAAAAGCGCCGGATGTTTGGAAAACAGTGACCAGCATCATCATGATAATTCGCGCAGGGTAAATTCGGAAAACATATTTACCACTCAGTGCTTCTTAAATATCTTGAAGGCCTGAGATGTGAGCTGAAAAATTGCAACGATGATGTGGAAACAGTCACTAGCATGGAGGATCATAGCATACGCTCTGACTATATCTTCTCAAAAAGATCAAACACTCAGTCGAGCCCGGGATACATTGGTTCTTTTCAGAACTAGTTGCACAACGCGCGAAACAACAGGTGACTAGCCTACAGTCCGCATGAGGCTTTGCGCATCATGAAGTTCCCTCGAGAATTGATGGTTATTGAGTTTGTACCCAGCGAGTGCCACGTCATCGCATCCCACTTCTTCGAAAAGGACCCAAACTCAATTCAGATGGCTAATTTGAGTTTCTGTCGACTTTTATAAAACTATGTACTTGATATGGTGGCTGCGTAATCAAGCAAACAAATGATCGAATGCTATTTGGATTATTCGGACTATTTTTCTCAACTTGGATGTTATTCTCATAACGTTTAAGTCGATGGAACAGACATCCTTCAGGTTTATCTTCTCAAACTTGAGAATAAATTCCGTATAGATCTCAGAGTTTAATATAAAATGTTAAACTCGGGAATCTATACGAAATGTATTTAATCTACGGGGATAGACTGTACTCGTTCCATCAACCATGACCGGGTAAAAGGGTTAAGTCATTTTTCTTAGTTAGCAATTACACCTTTAAACTCCAGATGACTGTCACTTAGAAGTGATTAATACCTAATATTTTTATCCGTTGCGCCACGTGCGAAAGTTGGGGGTTACATCGGCCGTAACGTTGTGAGAATAACATCCAAAATGAAAATAGTAGTCCGAATAATCAAAAGATTTCAAATTAGTAATCCTCATCTAAATAATTCCGAAACATAAATGGAATGTCATGTTAACAATATTCTACTGGTGATACTAGATCAGGCTGCCCTGTAGCTCCCTGAGACGAAATTCACCTACATTGACGTTTTTTTTTTGTTTTTTTTTGTAAAACTTAATTATGTTCTACAAAACCAAAAACAAAAACAACAGCCCTTCTCCCTTTCTCCCTCCCCTTTTTTATTTTATTTTTCCTACCCTACTCCCGGTCCTGGATATGACCTTAAACTACATCCGATGGTGAAATCCGGCTTACGGACTTTGGGGAATGTGGAGCTTCCTCTTAATTACCATTGCTCCCAGGTCCACCCTGACCCGGAGTGGTAGTACCTGTTAGGGTCCCAACTATGGGTTAAATAGAAACAGATATTAAAAGGGGAAAGAAACAAAAAAGAGAAGAAAACAAATATACTTTAACAACCAAACCAAACACCATCAATAAATATTTGAACGTGTGAGGAACTTGAAGCATAAAAACTTTCACCAGGATGACTGCATTCGGCATTGAGTGGCCTGAAAGGGGTTGATGTGCCGTAAAGCGGGACAACCAAATAAGGCACCATGAATAAATATTTGAAGATATAAACAACTTGAAGCATAAAAACTTTCACCAAAATGACTGCATTCGGCATTAAATAACCTGAAAAGGGTTGATATGCCGTAAAACAAAACAACCAAACCAAACAATATTCTAAATCCTTTACCAGCATTATGATTATTCACACGTGGTTACTCTCCTTTACTTTTCACAATCAAAATTTAAACCTTATGAATTTTAATTTTTAATTTAAATTAATTACTGTGTTCTGCGAAATTGCATTATATATATATATATATATATATATATATATATATATATATATATATATATATATATAGTCTTAAAACTATTAAAAAAAAAAAATTTTTTTAAACCTTAAGTCCCATATATATATTTGAACAAATTTTCTGTGGTACAGAATTTTATCAAGGTTTTAAATAGGATGAACGGAGACATAGCGAGTCGAGGACAATATCACAAGAAAAAAGAGGAAATTTATAGTAATATATTTAATCGTCGGAAGACATTCGATTAAAACCGTTTGGAAAGAATTTTAAAAATCGACTAAAATTAACCGACTAAATCCCAAGGTACCTTTCAACCGACACATTTTCAATGGAACCGTCGGCGAATATCGCTTAAAAACGGGGAATAGAGTAACGTGGAGAGAAAAAAAACAAAAAAACAGGGAGATGGAATATCGCCATTATATACCGAAAAGAAATATATGGATATAATAAGCAAAGTATTTTTTTTTCTTTTCAAGAAGTCTCTAAATAAGTCCAATTTTTGAAACCACTCTTTTTGCCTACAGAGCGATGGCTTTCGCATTGTCACACTCACTGCCTCTAACACCTTGAGATGGTGTTTGGAACGGGCCTTGTGTACAATGCGAAAACATCCGTCGGAGTACGCCTCACCGCACTTTTTATTATCATACAAGTGCTGTCCAATGGATGACTCGTGGACTTGTGAGCGCCCGGATGTGCTCTGTAAACGCCCGGATGTTCTTTGTAAAGACCCGGATGCGTCCGTCGGTATACTCCTCTTTACGACACGTGATCTGCGAAAATATGCAGAGATATGCTGGGACACTCTGACTTCAAAGCGCTGAAGAGTACAACCAACATAGTCAGCTTCACACTTTTTGCTTTTATATATATATATATATATATATATACATATATATATATATATATATATACATATATATATATATATATATATACATATATATATATATATATATATATATATATATATATATATATATATATATATATATATATATATATATATATATATATATATATATATTAAGAAAGTTGAAGGAAATACAGAGCGCTGGATTGGTAATAAGCTGGAAAGAAGAAAAATAATAAATCGAAAATGGTCCTAAATTAAAGTACTATATCAGATTTAACCATCTATATCAATTCATAGCTTTTGGGGATGTTTTAGGACCTGCAATGTCGCATGAAACCACTTTTTCACCGAAAAATGATGGATTTTGAGTACCGTGGAGCCCTAACGGCTATTTTTGGCCTGCACCTTCTGAATTTTGCAAAATTTGATTGTTCAGTGTTATTTATGTATAAATGAACACAAAAAAATACTACTCGCATGAATCTGAAATTTTCAGCCATTACGTCCTACCCCTAATTTTTATTTTTATTTTTTGTTTAGGCAAGACTTTCGATAAAGCAATCATTTTCAAGCAATATTTTTTTTCATTTTTGTTCTGATTTTGTTGGTATTCACCCCGAAGGGACGAATCCACCATAGAGAGAAAAATGTGTACGTTGGGGTGTTGAAGACGAATGTTTAAAGTGAGGTCATGTCCGGGCGATGTGTTGCGCTGGTTTGACGCTTTTTGAATAGGAAAGTGAATATATCTTAAGAAATTTGAATATTTTATATTGGAAGTTGAAAACCAAAACATGACGCAATATAAAATGAATAAAATCATTTTTATTTCTTTATTTTTAGGCAAGACTTTCGATAGATATATCATTTTCAATCCAGACTTGATCTTTTTTTTTCTATCCATTTCGTGGTCTAACTCCCAGAGGGGCGAATCAACCAAGGATTCTAAACATATGGTTTAGTATGACTATGTATTGATTTTTAAGGAAGCATAAAAGTGGTGCAAAACTGTTCTCTTCGGGGAATTTACTTTACCCGTCCCTGAAGAGAACAATTCTAAATAAAATATTCACCGTCGCAAAGATTAAAGTCAATGAATAGTGATACTAATCCATATATCTAGAATCCTTATTCCAATTTTGATCAAAATTTATTATATGATTTTAATTCTAGAAAACGTTTAAAATTTCAGGCTTAAGCTTAAGGGGTCTTAAGAAGAAATCGAAGTTCGACAAATCTTGCTTAATTGATTTCTAATGACTATAGATCAAATTCAATGCAAATCTGAAATATTTGAATTTTTAAATATGGGGTTTCGCTCATATTATGCCCCCATAAATCCTTTAAAATACTTCAAAGAAACTGAAATTTAGGGAATTTATATTAATTGATGTCTAATATTGTTAAAATTTGCAAAAGATCCGAGGTATCAGAATTTTTACGGATGGCTTCCACCCCATTTTTACCCTCTTCCCGTAAAACTAAATTAAACTAAATATAGCCCACATTACGCACCCTTACGCTTAGCAGCTTGTTCTAAAATTCATAATGATCGTTTTGTTGTTGTTGTTTAAGGCTGAATCCTATACATATAAATATATAAAGATATACACATACCTTACTTTATAGGAACAGAAATAAATTCATCTACTCTCTCTCTCTCTCCACCCCTCTCTCTCCACCCTCTCTCTCCACCCTCTCTCTCTCTCTCTCTCCACCTCTCTCTATCTCTCTATCCATCTATATATTTATATATCTATGTATATATTTATATATCTATTTCTATCTCTATTTATCTATATATCTATCGATATACCTATTCATCTATCTATATCTATCTATATCTTTCTCACTCCTTTGCAGCTAATCAAAAAAAGGTTTTCGGTAAAATCAATTTTTCAACAGATGCAATGATAATCAATTTTACAATGATATTTTTTACCATTAGGAGTGTTTCATACAATTAGAAAATACTTGAAACAATTTGTTACTGCTATATCATAAAATTACAGTCAAACAAAAAAAGTAAAAACACAACCCTGTCATACTTCACAATGAACCGAGACGTGTTTCTCTTTCTGTTGAATAGATCATATGACTTTCTTTCTCTCTCTTTCTCTCTCTCTCTCTCTCTCTCTCTCTCTCTCTCTCTCTCTCTCTCTCTCTCTTTCTCTCGAACATTCTTCTTCGCATTTCAACACTTTGCTTACGTATTCGTCACATTTTCCAGCAGTTGTATTCTTTATAAATTACACTTAAAAAATGGGACCCATTGGGTCAACCATTGAGCTCGGGTGAGATTGTTTGAATCAGGAAAAAGATGAGTTTGCAAAGCCAGATGCATTAAAAAAAATAAAAGCAAAATATAAAATTAGTCTCTTTCTGCTCTGTATCGAGCTTTCCCTCACTCTACCTCGTTCTCTTACTCTCTTTCGCTTCTCTAGCTACGGGTTAATATTATTACTGTCTATTCGTCAATACAGAAAGAGAGGGTAGGAGGAGGTTTAAAAGAAGCGGCGACGAAGGGAAAGTGATTATCATTTATTGTTACTGAACAGAGACTGGTAGACAGCGTATAAAATCCGAGCGATGTTGAAATTTATAGATAGAACCTTAGTAATGGATAGATCGCTTTGTAAAAAATTGCAAATTACGGCTAATTAGAACAATTTAAATGGAAGTTGTTGTTTTGTTTTAAAACATAACTCAATATGAAAACTGAGTAGTATTTTGTGTAATGAAAATATATAGGCAAAAGATTTAAGTAAACAAACGTTGATTATCTCGATAAACACCTAGTTCAAAAGTGAAGCGCGGCTACTCAAAACAACGAGATATTACCAACGGGCTGATTGCGACTCCTTGGGTCAAAACCTTTTCTCTTCCTGTTGAACAGTGAGCAGGTGAGGTAACAAAATGAGTCAAAGCAGGCACAGAAGCAGTTTTCCTCAAGCGGAAATTCTATAGTAAGTCCCACTTTCCCCAATAGTACCTTCGACCTGTGCAGTCGCTGTTACACATACGCAGCAAGCTTTCTGCCGTTTCAACCGCTATAAGTCAAATACAAATAAACAAAAATTTATTGCATCTAGAAACTATTGTAAGAGTGTAATCGCGACAGAAATTAGGAACTCGCGATTTCTGGAAAATCTATAATAGTGTGGTTAACAATAGTCAATCAACAATTGTCCCACTATCCAACCATCATGATGTCGCTTGTCCGCAACGGATAAAGCTGAACTGATTTCCCAGTGGTTCTCCTTAAACTCTACATTAAACTACACAAACTATCCCTCCTTCATTTTCTACTATGGACGGTCACAACACGAGATGATCTGATCATCACGTCTTCTCAGGTCTTGGATATTATAAAAACCTGTACACTTCGAAAACATGTGGACCAGATCTCATCCTTGCTATAGTAATAAGAAATGCTCTGCTGAATGTTTCTTCTATAACAAATGGCTCGCAGAATCTTTCTTACCTGATAACTGGAAAATTGTATCTGAAGTACCAGCTGTCAAGATCATGGTGAAAAAACTGACCAGCAAAATTATTGACCGACAAGTCACCTCCCATTCTTCCCTAAAATCTTTGAATCATTAATCAATTTAATGATAGTCTACCACCTCGAAAATTCATTAAATTTTTTTCTGACCAGCAGTATGAATTTAGGTAATTCCGTTCTATTGCGAATACCTTGACGCTCTTCTTTGAACGCATATACAATACACTGGATGAGGCAGGTGAAGATAAGGCGATAGAGCGTGATATATTCAAAGGTTTTGACAGGGTCTGGCATGAAGGTCTTCTCACTAAAATTAATTCCTCCGGTGTTAAGGTATTACGGTATTACTGGACGAATATTTAATATAAATCAAATCATTCTTAGAAAAAAATCCAGGCTGTCCTCGATCGCCATGAATCTAAACAGCATCAAATTAATGCGGATGTTACTCATGGGTCGATACTTGGACCTTTGTTATTCCTGGTTTTCATAAACGACTTCCCTGATTCAATCGCGGCAGAAAACGATCTATTTGATGATGACACAACGCTCAATAGCAGGCTAATCGAACGCACACATATCCAAGGAAATGACTGAATCCTTAGAAACTGACCACCAGTCAGTCAAGGTCATCCTCGATTACCGTACATCCAGACAACATCACGTTAATGCGGATGTACTCCAGGGGTAAATATTTGAACCTATATTATTCTTGTTTTTCATAAACGACCTCCCTGATTCAATCGCTTCAGAGATAGGTCTATTTGCTAATGACACCACGCTCCAATCTCGACATGCTAGTATTCTATATCTCTATAAAGCCACCATTCGCTTATACATGGAGCATTGGTGCCACATTTGAACTGGTGCACCCATCATTGGTCTCTTTCTCTTGGACAAGCTGCAAAAAAGGGTCTCTAATCTAATAGGTCCCGCACTGTTAACAAAGCTCTAGCCCCTGTCCCATCGCCGCAATGTTGCATCCCAGTGCTTGTTTTACAAGTAACTTCCACGGAATGTTCTCCGACGAACTTACTGCACTTGTTCCCGCTCAATGTAAATTACCCGAACCAACTCGCCAAACAGCAAAATCCCACCTCGTCAATGTATAGGTCACCAGATTCTGGAAAACTTTCTACCCTAATAGCTTCTTTCCTTGTACTGCTTACCTTTATAATTCAGTTCGTGCACCCTGTTTATCCGATAGTACTAACATGAAAACATTTAAATGTAATGTGAACAAGCATCTTGTTGCACAACTTCTTTCTGCCCCTATAAATATGGACCCTAATCAACAGTAGACTTTTAGGTCTCCGTGGCAATATCGTTTTTGGGGGTGAATAAACGTATTTTAAAAACACAGCTTTAGAGTAATGTTTTTTGTTTCTAATCCTTTCTTCCCTTAGTGTTTTTATTTTTATTTTAACTAGCTGACATATTCTCACTCTTAATTTCTAACAAGTATAACAAAAAGTGGGTATATGTTACGACGCTCAGCAGAGGCGCGAACGGGGTCCAAAAAAAGAACGAGAAAGAGTTTAAAAACATAAATTTGCAACAAGTAAAGTTGACTTATGTCTAGAATAGACATTTTTCTACTTACCTATGTAATTTGTTTGTATTTTTACGTAGTATAAATGGCTTTTTATTAGATGTTAAAAAAAATTTCTTGTTTTTTAAAACATCTACTTTCTCAAAGATTAATGGCGGCCAGTCACTCGATATTATTACGTAGAGCGGCCATTTTATTTTCTTCGCTGATCGTGTGTAGAGCTAAAATTTCTAATTAAATAGCACTTAAAACGGGTTTAAAATACAAACAAATAGCACATGCAAGTTTGAAACTAACTTTTACAGCTTACAGTTACTTTTATTTGTTGTATATTTGTTTTTTTAGCGTTTTTACTCTGCTGAGTCTCGTAAAAGATGCCCAAAAAAGTTTTTAGATATGCTCATTTATAATCTTATACTACATATACATTTATAATCTTATACTACATATACATTTATAATTATATACTACATATACATGTATAATCTTATACTACATATACATTTATAATCTTATACTACATATACATGTATAATCTTATACTACATATACATTTATAATCTTATACTACATATACATTTATAATCTTATACTACATATACATTTATAATCTTATACTACATATACATTTATAATCTTTTACTACATATACATTTATAATCTTATACTACATATACATTTATAATCTTATACTACATATACATATATAATCTTATACTACATATACATTTATAATCTTATACTACATATACATTTATAATATTATACTACATATACATTTATAATCTTATACTACATATACATTTATAATCTTATACTACATATACATTTATAATCTTATACTACATATACATTTATAATCTTATACTACATATACATTTATAATCTTATACTACATATACATATATAATCTTATACTACATATACATTTATAATCTTATACTACATATACATTTATAATCTTTTACTACATATACATTTATAATCTAATACTACATATACATGTATAATCTTATACTACATATACATTTATAATCTTATACTACATATACATTTATAATCTTATACTATATATACATTTATAATCTTATACTACATATACATTTATAATCTTATACTACATATACATTTATAATCTTATACTACATATACATTTATAATCTTATACTACATATACATTTATAATCTTATACTACATATACATTTATAATCTTTTACTACATATACATTTATAATCTTATACTACATATACATTTATAATCTTATACTACATATACATATATAATCTTATACTACATATACATTTATAATCTTATACTACATATACATTTATAATATTATACTACATATACATTTATAATCTTATACTACATATACATTTATAATCTTATACTACATATACATTTATAATCTTATACTACATATACATTTATAATCTTATACTACATATACATTTATAATCTTATACTACATATACATATATAATCTTATACTACATATACATTTATAATCTTATACTACATATACATTTATAATCTTTTACTACATATACATTTATAATCTAATACTACATATACATGTATAATCTTATACTACATATACATTTATAATCTTATACTACATATACATTTATAATCTTATACTATATATACATTTATAATCTTATACTACATATACATTTATAATCTTATACTACATATACATTTATAATCTTATACTACATATACATTTATAATCTTATACTACATATACATATATAATCTTATACTACATATACATTTATAATCTTATACTACATATACATTTATAATCTTTTACTACATATACATTTATAATCTAATACTACATATACATGTATAATCTTATACTACATATACATTTATAATCTTATACTACATATACATTTATAATCTTATACTACATATACATTTATAATCTTATACTACATATACATTTATAATCTTATACTACATATACACTGCGACCAGCGATAATAATTTTCTAATAAAAATTACATTTTTTCATTTCAATCATTCTGTTCAGACATTGGTTTACGGAAATTCTGGCACATTATGATAACACTATGATAACATTATGATAACATTATGATAACACTATTTAATTTATTCAGTCATTATTTAAATTCTGGCACATTATGATAACATTATGATAACATTATGATAACATTATGATAACACTATTTAATTTATTTACATATTGCTTTGAATAGTTTGTACAGTCAATAAAGTGTTTTTCTTATTTGAGGGTGGTCAGAGATAATAGCTTTTTGCTTTCTTAACAACAACGGGATGTTTAAAACCACTACCTCAAGGAGAAAAAGAAACGGCTAAAGATAACCTCCCCTGGTGTAATTGTCCGAAAAAAGAGTCGTTATCTGGGTACGGTAATAAGATTTCTAGAAGACCCCTCGCAAAGGTAGAAACAATCAGATGCTAGAATATTGGTCGTTAACTCCGTAAAAATTATGTAGATAAATAAAGTATTTGTTCATTATATGCATTGAACTATATATTATTATATATCTAATTATAGTAAATATGTTAAGAAGGCTGGGGGCAATGCAGAGTGCCGGATTGATGAGAAGCTAAAAAGAACAAAAATAATAAATCGAAGGGGGGACTTACTATTTATTTTTCTTTACAATCTTACATAACAGCAAGTGTGGTGTCGGCTGTGTGTGTTGTCCGGATGATGATTAACAATCATTTGATATTTCGGGAAAAGAATCTTCCCTTTGTCAAAAATTGACACCAAAGGAAAAGTCTGTCTGTGTGTATAATTCGCCAAAATTTAATTATATTAATTAATTGTTTAATTATATTAATTAATTGTTTAATTATATTAATTAATTGTTTAATTATATTAATTAATTGTTTAATTATATTAATTAATTGTTAAATGTAACTGTCATTAATCGTTATTTTATTTATTTATTACTTATTTTCGTTAATAAACGTTCGTTTCGGTCATTTTAATTGAAAAGCTATTACCATTGGTCGGTAAACATTCAGTGATTTCAATAAATATTTTATTTTGCAAATACTAGCTCTGAGTTTATGTTTTGTTTCTTAGCAACACTTTTATAGCAGAGTTGTTGATTACCTGCGAAAAAATTTTTCCAAAATGAAGTCATCGAAAATTGAGAGATAACTATTTTTGTAACCAAGCTGTTATCGCTTGTCGCAGTGTATGATGACGTTATAGCCTTTTCTCTTGAACGCATCTCACCACAACATACACTATTCTTTTAAGCACTATTATAACACGTCAAAAATTAGGAAAATAAGCAGAGAATTACCACTATCGACCAAGGGATATGTCTATCGGGAATGTAGGGGTGACAGTGGTTAAGTGGATAACGACAGTCAGTTTCATAACATTGATTTTGCTTATAGATGTTGGCAACCTTCACGTGGTCTCTCCTGCAAGAATGCCAACAACAGAATCAAGTCGGTCAACTAAGTTGTACCATGTTGATTCATACGAATTTACTACTTAGGTTTTTGGAATATTTTAGATGGGGGTTGATAATTTGGATCATTTGGATTATTCGAACTAATGTTCCCATCTTGGATTTAATTCTCCCAACTGGTCGACCGATGTAAACTCCGACCTTCTTCAGGTAATTCTTGTCGAGCTGTGGAATCTTACTACTTACTGTGAGGAATGCATACGCAGTGCGATGATGTATGGAAGTGAAAAGGGATAAGTGATAAGTATATAGAAGATATATACTTATTCCAATTCATGTTGCATGAGAATGTTCGACCGAAGAGTTTGAAAGTTGGACTCCCTGGAAGGATGCATGATTTCGATCCATACTCTCGGAATAAAATGTCGATACACGCGCATAACCTGCATGTAAAATATACCACGACAAACATCTCTAGAAACATTCACATTTCTGTCCCAAAATTCCGTCAGGTTTTTCACACCTTTCTGGATGCAATAATTTTCTTTTGGTCTAAAAAAAACAAACTACCCCATCTCTTCTCAGTCTCTTAATTTCTAACTATTATACAATTGTGGAGTAAAAAAAAAAAAGAACGCTCACTGCCAATATTAACTAAGTTCGAAAATGACTATAAATAGTATGCATATTATTCATCTAATAAAAATAGATATATAGTTCATATTCAACCTTGTATTCGATTGTATTTATTTCTATTAACCGTCGGATTATTATACAATAGAGTGAGAATCAGGGAGTTTTGTATTGACCTATGTAGTATTAAAAATTACTGATAAAAACTCAAGAGAGAGTTTGAAATTTGATAAAAAAAAAACATGGAGGATTTAAAAGTCTTATGTTTGAATTGTTAACCAACAAGAAAATAGTGTTGTTAATACATAGAAAGACTGGAAACAACATGGAAAGATTCGGAAAATAGCATCGAAAAGACCTAAAATAATAGGATAATTTTTTAAGAAAATGTATATGTTTCTCAGTATTCCGTAATTACATGCCAGAAGAAGAGGTCACAGTTGCAACATATTTTAGAAGATACTAGGAAATCTTTGAAAAAAATTGTTCTACATGGTCAGAAGATAAAATATGTCCGACTATTGCTTGATAAATTCAGAGGAATTGAATATGAACAATATATTAATTACATGCTGTAAAAATCAAAAAGATATTTAGTTTCAGGAAACCATTTCGCTGTTAACAAAGATTTTTGGTGAAATAAATTCACTTTTAACATCCGTTTACAATACCTTAATTTGATTACAAAAGGATCTAGAAGATTATACTTTATTTGCAAGCATCATGTATGAGAAATGTGAGATATCCAAACTCAACGAACCTACTCCAGATGTGTTAAAATGTCTCATATTTTTTAAAGATTTAACAGCTTTGACAGACGCTGAAATAAGATCACGTCTCCTATTACAAAATATCGCTGAAGAATATCAAAGAATATTAAATCAACGCCATAAAACAACCGAGATTTGACAAAGAGATATTCTACACGTACTTTTAGTTTGAATAAAGGAAAACGGTAAAAAGATTTTTCTTTCGAAATTATTCCGTGTTAGGCATGTGATAAAATATATTTATATAAACTTGACCATTTAAAAATAAGGCGTATCATAATTGTGGAGTCATCTGATCTACTGTAATAGCATAAAAGCGTCAGCATCTAGTGCAGAAAAGCTACCGGGGAAAGTTTTATAAAGTTTTCTTTACATTTATTTAGATTGGCTAGGTCTAAGCAAAAACAGAATCGAATAAAATAATATTGCACAAATGATTTTTACAGCAAACAAAACAAATACCTTTTGCAGCTCGAGAAATAAGTGAGAAGAAACTGAATCGTTTAGAATAAAATAGAGTTTTGAGATTTTAGCTTGATCGAGTCCCATATTTTATGTAAGAATTTTTTTTTAATTCGGGGTTTTGCCGATTACTCAAGTCAACTAGAATATTATTTATAATTTTACAATTACCAATGATCTAGTTCTAAATTATTTTTTAATTAATGGGAGAAAATATATTTAAACTCAGTTTATAGGATGGATACCTAAACATACTATTAACAATTAGCACACATGTTTGTATAAAAGTAGCGCCGTGAATATTTCGAAAAATAATGGAGCCATGCTGTGTGGCTTGAATTTTCCAATATCTTTATGATACTTTTATTTTAAAAAAACTGAATCGAGAACACGCTTGACATGTGAAATTGTATTTTATACAATACGACTGTTAGCTAAGAATTGATAAATGTAATAACACAAATTAAGTATTATGAACACATAATTTTTGTAAAAGGTCTGCGCTCATTCCAAGCCAGAACTATAGCAATACAAATGATAAGCTGGTGGAATTATTACATAAATTTTATTCTTAGAATGCACTATCAATAGTTTCACTAAGTAAATTACTTAAAAAGTATACAAAATAGAGGTGGTCTTTTGAATGTAAAAAGGTATTCGAATAAAATATGATAATTGTTATTTCTACTTTTGCGTTGGGCGTTCTTCTCGTGCGCACTTCCGTGTGATCCTCTAATTAAAGCTTTTTTTATAACTTCAGAAAGACAAAATTTATAGAAGACAGTGGGCATTTATTCACGTTATCTTCCTTCTAAATTACTGAACAATGAGGGGATGGCAGAGAGAGATTACTAATTAGTTATATATTGTCCGCCCATAGCATTCCACATCTGACGCCAAAGCGTGCTTCCCAACGGACTGACCTTTCTATTACTCTCTCTCTCTCTATCAGCCATGTGATGTCATATCCGTTTCCAGTACATTCCCAGTACATTCCGACAGCTTAAACAATTTTCAACAAGAGATCAGTAAGTGTACCTCCGCTAACATCTCCGTAATTCCCATTTCCTGTTTTTTTCTAACAAACTATATTCTATACTAGAAGTTTACCCACTCGATATTTACCAAAACCATAATATTTCAGTTCTAAGAAAACGTATCAAATTAATACATAATTCGTAAATTCAACATATGTAAGAAACCACGAAAGAACGTACGAGAAATTTCCGAATCGTAGCAAAGAAAAATAAATGTCATCCATTTTTAATAATTCAATCAATTTCGTTAATTATTTTAGCGGAAAATATAACTCATTAATTCATCATTTGAAACAGAATTGAAACATCAGATTACCCGCAAAAAATATTGTTTGCCAATTTAGCAAAACACTAAAAAGAAAATAAGACCTAACTAATTTTCTCTAGTCATAATTTAATTATCAATTACGATGATACTAACGCTAATGGGGTTTATATAATTATCGTTTCAAATCTTATCAAATTACGACAAGATTATTTGGAAAGCACACATCGTTATTACAAGCAAAACTAATACACGTTAATGTCTAATATGATAAAACGAATATTTTACAATTTAAACAATCAAACAAGTAGAATGAAACATGCTCGACTGAGCCCCATATCTGGTTCCTACTTATGAGCCCTACAGATCAAGAACTCATCTTCTTACAGTAACAGAAAAAAATGTCCTATTTTCCTCCAGAATATTTTCAAACGGAATTTCCATAAACAGTTTTTTTTTTAATTTTCCCATCTGTTGAACAAATTACCACGGGACTACTTCCCTGAAGAATACAACAATCCAATGTTATCAAATACTTGTTATATACCTTTCTCATAAGTAACCAGACTTTCTTCATTCCATTAATCATATTAAATCCTCGCATACTATTCTTCATCATAAAACTGACAGTGCTTTCAATCTCTTTAACCTGCATGCCGGTTAAAATATATTTGAATTGGTTTTGAAAATTCACCTTTACCTGATTAAAACAATGGAACTCAACCTCAATGGGTGAACAAAACGGACCAAAGTGTTTTCTTGTATATATATATATATATATATATATATATATAGTCATCCACATACAGACTGTTTCGCTGTATCACAGCTCATGAGTGCGGCTAGATCAGTTAGTGCCTTAAACCGGGATTGAAACTTAACCGTCGTGCTGACAGTCAGCGATCCTATCCCTGCGCCATCATACGACATAGATTGAATTTAAGTAATATCTCAATGTAAACATTGCAAGTGCTGGGAGCTCAAATTAGTTTTACCTAATGAGGTATATAATTTTTGATAAATAAATATTTTTAATATCCATAGACGTATATGTTTCATGTTGATCAACAATCATCCATATGGATGTTGTAGCTGTACCGCCGGTCGTACCCCGCACGCAGTAACGGCGAAACTATTTTTTTTAAATTAAAAAAACAACAAAATATATATATGTACACGTCCCTAAAATGGGGTTACGTTGCCTATCTAAAGGAGAAAACTCTCAAATGCTTAGGGAGCAATAAGTACCAGTAGCTGCAGTACAGCCATTTATCGCTAAAAAACAAATATATATATATATATATATATATATATATTTATATATATATATATATATATACTGTTTGGTTGTATCACACGTCTTCAGTGTGGCTAGACAGACAAGCTCTTTCAGTCAATTTTTTCTCTCTCTCTCTCTCTCTCTCTATCTATATATATATATATATATATATATATATATATATATATATATATATATATATATATATATATATATATATATACTAGCTGTACCCGGCCACGCGTTGCTGTGGCTGTTAGTTGAAATGAAGAGGTGGGCTTTTGGAGTTCATTTTGATCCAGTTCCTTAAGCTGCCATTTAATATGAATGGTTTAATTTTCCAATACTTGTGGATACACAATATTCTTAGTGGTTCCCGTTTCAGTGTAGATGAAGAGATTGTCCGGTTTTTAATGGTTCTGGTGGATCTGCCAGTTGAGGTAGTTTAATTTTCCCTGCGGCACAACACAATCCTTTAGTTTCTCCCTTAAATTTCAGAGCTTTGCAATAGGGACACACTTCAGTCATAGTGCCTATGTGAACATGGTGGCTTAAACTATAATCCTCATGAGGGTTGTAATGAAATGCTAGGCGATCCCAATCCAGGGATTGTTGAGCATGGAGCCTTGTTTGACGCCGATCTGCTAGTCTCAGCCTCTCGCGTTCGTTACGTTGTGAACGGAGCAGATCTGAAGATGCCTGACGGGATTGTTGTACCCGCAACCGTTCCTCTTCAAGTCTGGCTGCACGTCGCTGTGCTGATTCATTCGCACGTACTTGAATCATCCTTTGTCTAGCTTGTTGGTTTGCAGATGCCAGTTGTTCATGAGTTTGATTTGCAAGTAATCAACGCCTTGTTTCTGCACGGCGAGTATGACGACCTAAATTTGATCTTCGAGGGGGGGCATGTTTACCTGTATAAATGTAACAGTAGGAAAGAATAATTGTATAAAGGTAAATGGATTAAAAAAACAATCAATTATAACCCGCTTCAGGGTTGTCGAAGAAATGCAAGTATGGTTTTTTTATAGATGTTAAAAGTAAGAAAATGAGGAAGAAGGCCGGTTTAAAAAACAACGAAGTAGATACGAAATGAAATTAAAGCACGTCTGTTAAGTATTAAATCGTACCTGAAGGATGGTTAAAGTCTAAAAAATGAGTAAATGCGAAATGAAATTAAAGCACGTGGGTTATGTATTAAATCCTACCTGTAAAAATGAAACAGTAGGAATGAATAATTTTATAAAGGTAACTGGTTTTAAAATAAACAATCAATTATAACGCGCGAATGCAAGTAGTGTTGTTTTTTTTTTTTAGAGATGAAGCATGATTAAAGGGAAGAAAATGATGAAAGAAGCAGGTTTTAAAAACATCGAAGTAAAGAGGAAATGAAATTAACGCACGTTGAGTTTTTTTTTTAGAGAGGTAACTGGTTTTAAAATAAACAATCAATTATAACGCGCGAGTAAGGGTTTTTTTTTTAGAGATGAAGCATGATTAAAGGGAAGAAAATGAGAAAGGAAGCAGGTTTAAAAACATCGAAGTAGAGAGGAAATGAAATTAACGCACGTTTGTTAGGTAAGTATTAGTGTAAACGTTTGTTTAGGGAAACAAACAACGAATAATGGAAAACACTTTTTACGTATGAAGTAGATACGTGACAGCGGGAGGAGGAAGGTCAATCCGGAAGTGAAGTTGGACATACAGGTTCGCAGAAACGGATTGTAAACCGGAAGTGCAACTTAGTAGGAACGAATTGTAATAAAAAGTGTTTTTTTATGTGTAAAGTAAAAATTATGTTAATAACATAAAAACATAGCTCGGATGTAAGGATTTGCTATAAAAAAATTTCAGTGGTAATGGTATAGTGGAAGTATATTTCCATGGGAAACGAACAAACCAACTTTACATTTTTATATATATAGATATATATACACGAGGGGAGTTCAATAAGTAATGCCCCTGACCCACTTCCAGTTTTCTAATCCAGATGAAATATTGCATGTGTAATGATTTATATCTGTATGGGTTATGTGACAAAAAAACAGCTCTGAACTAATTGTGGTTTCTGATTTACAAATGTTTCAACTGAGTCAGGTGTAAAATGGAGCTAGTTGAGTGTCGCGCAGTGATCCTGTTTTTGTATTTGAAAGGACGCACATTAAAGGAGACTTTTGATGAAATGAAAGAAACTTATGGTGATGATGCCCCATCATATGATCTCGTAAAGCGCTGGCCGAAAGTCTGTGGAAACAGCTCCCAGACCTGGTCGTTCCTCTTCTGCCATTGATGATGCATCTGTCCGTCAAGTTGAGGCTGCCATGTTTTTAAGATCGACGCATTACTATTCGCCAAATAGCCCAAGAGGTCATGATTAGTACAGGGTCTGTGCAAACTATCATTCATGACCATTTGCATATGTATAAGGTGTCTGCCAGATGGATTCCCAGGTGGCTCACACCTTTCCAGAAGCAACAACGCGTCGAGTGCTCGGAAATGAATTTGGAGATGTGCCAAGAAGATGAGTCAAAATCTTTCAAAAGACTGATTACACAGGATAAAACTTGGGTCCATCACTATGATCCAGAGACCAAAGCCCAGTCAATGCAGTGGAAGCACTTGGACTCACCACCTCCAAAGAAGGCAAGGGCACAGCCCTTCGCTGGAAAGGTCATGCTCACAGTCTTCTGTGACCAGGACGGAGTAGTGATGACAGATTTCCTGGCAAAGGGTACCACAATTACAGGAGCCTATTACGGTTCACTTTTGATGAAATTAAGAGAAGCTATCAAAATCAAAAAACGGGGCAAGATCAGTAAAGGTATCCTCCTCCTGCAGGACAACGTTCCGGTCCACAACTTGCATGTCGCCAGATCAGAAGCACGGGCTGTGACTATGAAATCCTCCTCCACCCCTTACTTTCTTGACCTTGTATCCTCTGACTTTCATCTCTGCCCAGCCATGAAGTAATTTTTGAAAGAAAAGTGTTTCCCAGATGATGCAGCCTTGATTTCTGAAGTTACGACGTGGTTGGAGGACCGACCTGGGGTCTTCTACAAAAACGGTGTCCAGAGCTACATCAAACGATATGAGAAATGCATAACTCTGGGTGGTTCCTATGTAGAGAAAGATTAATAACTGTGCCAAGTTTCATTAATCTACTTCTATGGGAAATCGGTCAGGGGCATTACTTATTGAACGCTCCTTGTACAGGGTGGGCCAAAATAAGGGTCCTATCTTTAAATTTGAATAACTTGAATTTGAATGACTTCCACAAAATAAAAGTTAAACTTACCAAACTTTATGTGTGTGTAGACTGACCCTTCCGAGATTTTTAGAAATAAACAAAACAAATTTTAGCCGAAAAACACTTCTTAAAACTTACAAAAACTAAAGTATTGTTTTTTACACTGTTTTGAGTTTTTTAAGCAAAAATAATGTTTTCTAAATGAGGGTACGTTCCTTAGGGCTAATACGGCTCATGCTTGCTTCGGAAGGGGTCCTTTACTTATTCTAAAAAAAAAAAATTTTTAAATCAATAAATAAAAAAGTTATGAATTTTTAAAAATAGGACCCTTATTTTTGCCCACCCTGTATATATATAAATTCAGCACGAAATTGTAAGTTGCAGTTTATTTATTTTTTCTTCATTCTCATTTTTTACGCACTAGTATTATACTTCTTCTCCAACTTGTGCGATTTTCTGTTGACTGATTACACCTGAATACATATAAATATTAATATATGTATATATACATGTGTGTGTGTGTGCGCGTGCGTGTGTATTGTGTGTGTGTGTACATGTACGTACACAATTCACTGTGCCCTTTTAAAAGGCTAAACTAAGGAAAATCGGCTGAAAAGGTCAGAAAAGAAAACCATTCTGTGATGGCGGTATCTGCTATCTTTAAATCTGTCGTTCGTTGAAGATGGCAACAGGAACGAAACATATACATTTTTCTGTCCGGACAAAAAGCCGACATTATTTCTTGCAACATTTTCATGGAAGCCCGAGGAAAAATATCATACGAATATTCCGACATTTCCTGGTAACCTTTTTTACGAATGAATGCGTGATCTTTCTTTTCATGAGATAAAGTTCCGCACTTTCTCCTCAAACTGGACACGTGTTGCTTAAAACCGAGTAAGTGTCTTCTAAAAATTACCAACTGTCCGTATTCGCCATTATAAAGAATAAGTCCTGTTTAAGGAGGTCAAGTCAATGATGTTACAGCGTAAAAAAACGGCGCGCCAAAAAGTTACCATCAATAAATAACTGTTTCACTATTTACAGAGCGATTTTGAGATACGTCCTTGCATCTGTATGAGAATTGATAATTATATTCAAGTGGTGAGCTCTAAAAATGGCTGCTAAATTGTTTCGACTAAGTGTGTCTGATTTTTTAAATTGTGATAAAGTAAAATAATTTACCGTATTAATTTGTTTTCTGATTTTTGCGGGTTTTTTTTTATTATTATTTTGCAAATATAAATTTGTTTGCTAATTTTGGGCGGATTTCTTTCTTCATTATTATTTTGCGAATAAAATTTTTTTCTGATTTTTGCTGATTTTTTTTTATTTTAAAAATATTCATTTGTTTCTGGATTTTTTTAATTTTCTTATTTTTATTTTGCAAATATAAATTTGTTTTCTGATTTTTTGGGATTATTTTTTTTAGTTTTTTGTAAACATTAATTTAATTTGTTGATGTTTTGGATGTCTTTTTTATTTTACCAATAATTGTTTTCTGATTATTTCGAAATAATTTGTTTTAATTATGCAAATAATAATTTGTTTGCTAATTTTGGGCGGATTTCTTTCTTCATTATTATTTTGCGAATATACTTTTTTCTGACTTTTTGCAGATTTTGTTTTATTTTAAAAATATTCATTTGTTTCTGGATTTTGTTAATTTTCTTATTTTTATTTTGCAAATATTAATTTGTTTTCTGATTTTTGCGGTTTTCTTTTTTATTATTATTTTGCAAATAATAATTTGTTTGCTAATTTTGGGCGGATTTCTTTCTTCATTATTATTTTGCGAATATAATTTTTTTCTGATTTTTGCAGATTTTGTTTTATTTTAAAAATATTCATTTGTTTCTGGATTTTTTAAATTTTCTTATTTTTATTTTGCAAATATAAATTTGTTTTCTTATTTTTTGGGATTATTTTTTTTAGTTTTTTGTAAACATTAATTTAATTTGTTGATGTTTTGGATGTCTTTTTTATTTTACCAATAATTGTTTTCTGATTATTTCGAAATAATTTGTTTTAATTATGCAAATAATAATTTGTTTGCTAATTTTGGGCGGATTTCTTTCTTCATTATTATTTTGCGAATATAATTTTTTTCTGATTTTTGCAGATTTTTGTTTTATTTTAAAAATATTCATTTGTTTCTGGATTTTTTAATTTTCTTATTTTTATTTTGCAAATATAAATTTGTTTTCTTATTTTTTGGGATTATTTTGCAAATATTAGTTTGTGTTATAATTTCTGCAGATTTACATTCTTTCATTTTTTTATTCAAATTTTTTCTGGCGCTGTCGTATAAAAGACAATTTCTTCGTCAATATTCAATATTGAATCCGCCATTATTATTATGTTTAATTTATTATATATTTCAGTTTCAATTTTAACAAACACTGTTAGATTTTTTTATTTGCTTTTTTACAAAACAAAATATAACTTCTCTTAATACTTACTACTAACCCTGGCAACAAATTAATAATTGTAAAAACACATTAATATGTATTTGCAAAATAATCCACAAAAATCAGAAAACAAATTAATATTAGCAAAATAAAAATGATAAAACAAAAGAAATCCTCAAAAATCAGTAAACAAGTAATATGGTGAATTAATTTGCCCTGTCACCGCTTGAAAAATCAGACAAAATTATTCGATAAAATATGGCCGCCATTTTTAGAGCTAATCGCTTCAATAGAACCGAAACGTTTTTTGTCGGTAAGTTAGTCGGTCTCTCACGCTATAGTTATTTTCAATACATATCAATATCTAAGAATTATATCGATTATGACAATGTGATTCAAGTTAAGGTTGGATTGATTAAAAAGTTTTTAACGTATTAAAAAACGATTTCCTTTGGTCTGTCATGCTTAACTTTGAAATAATATTTTCCTTGGTCTGTTAAGTTTAAGCGTCAAATAAAATTTTCTTTGTATTCTGTTTATTATTCGGACTACTATTCTCATCTTGAATGTTAATCCTCACAATTTTTCGGCTGATGTAACTTCCAATCTACTTCAGGTGCGTCTTGTCGAACTCGGGAATCTTTATATCGAACTCGAGAATCTATACGGAATTTCTAACTCAACAATTTATTTCATCCACGGGAGTAGATTGTTCTCGTTCCGTCAGCCATGGCGGGATATAAATCTTAAGTAGTTTAAAAATGTTATTCTTAGTAAGTATCTCCTGTAGTGACGACTAAATCTACAACCTCCCGAAGATTATAACTTAAAACTGATCAATGCATAACATTATATCCGATGCGTCACGTGGTCATAGATTCCCGAGTTCAGATGAGGAACCTGAAGAAGCTCGACGGTTACACCGGCCGAAACATTTTGAATATAAAATCAACGATGAGAACAGTAGTCCGAATAATGAAAATAAAACAAATTAAATCCTAATCTAAAGAATTCTGAAACATTTTGTTTGATGTGTCAAGCTTAAGTTTGAAATAGCATTTGTTTTTTAAAAACGTAGATTGACTAGTCGCATCGTTCTTGTTTGATGTTCAATAAGTTCAAGATAAACACTGTGTACTTTTAGCCACGCAGATTCTTGATATTTTAATGGAATTTATGTTGTATATTGAGAAGGGCAGCGAGACATGATCATACGTAGACGTGAGAGAAGATATTATCCTTTTTTTTCGATTTGATTCTATATAGACCACACATGCTGAATGGAAACTGCTTGCAAGAGACACACCTTTAATATATATAAGGTCACCTTTTGTTCATATGGCCAATTTTAAAGACGGCAACACCAAAATACTTCTCAAACAAAGGAAGTGAACTCCGTTGGCTGATGGAAATAAATTGCAAGAGATGGGGTAATCGAACTAACGACTCTATGTGGCTTACTTGCCATAAATCTATTTTCATACGACTATTAAGTTCTAGTCACGTTTTGAGCACTGTCGACGTAAATACTGAATATGTATATATATATATATATATATATATATATATATATATGTATATAGATATTATTTTATAATATCATACTATATGCGTATATACACGAAATAGTAATATATATATATATATATATAGAGAGAGAGAGAGAGAGAGAAAGAGAGAGAGAGAGAGAAAATCAACCCAACCTTTGTTTGTGAGAAGCCTAACAATTGGCTAAGAGAACAACAAAGAAACAGGGATAAGCCATCCTATACAAAACAGAACAATAGGATAGGAAATAGAAAGTAAAATCAACCGAACCTTTGTTTGTGAGAAGCTCAACGATTGGCTAAGAAAACAACAAAGAATCTGATTAGTTAACTAGCTAGATGTGTATATAAAAATATCCGGCAAAACTAACTCCAAGCCTAACGATTCCCTCCAGGAATGAAAGTCTCTGTATAGCTTAATTGCCATAAATATATTTTCATAACCTACTATATATATATATATATATATATATATATATATATATATATATATATATATATACATATATATATATATATATATATATATATATATATATATATATATATATATATATATATAGAGAGAGAGAGAGAGAGAGAGAGAGAGAGAGAGAAATTATTATAATTATGGAAATAAAAATACAATGTGATGGAAAATGAAAAAAGGAAAAACGAAAATTATTTATATATTCATCAACGTTTTGTCGTCTTTAGTTCAAGACTTTCCCAATGTTACTGATTTGAAAAAATTACATACAAATACGATATTTGAAAATATTTGGTGCGTTTGTTACATGAAAAGATATTTTTTCAAACGAAACAGTCGTTAGAATTCGAAATATGTTGTGCGATTGTGCCGTGAAAAAAAAATTTGTTTTTTCTTTGAACGGCTTCTACAATTGATCTCCTTTCATCAGCAAATTATTAATAACCGAACAGAACTTTAATTTAGACCCATGCTAGTCTTTTTGACACTACATTGTAAACAATCGATATTTAAAAAAGCACTCATTCCATTTCATAAATGCACCACACATTTTGAATTCTAACTGCAATGGTTCGTTCGTTCGTTCGGAGATAGATAGATAGATAGATAGATAGATAGATAGATAGATAGATAGATAGATAGATAGATAGATAGATAGATAGATAGATAGATAGATAGATAGATAGATAGATAGATAGATAGATAGATAGATAGAAAGATAGATAGATAGATAGATAGATAGATAGATAGATAGATAGATAGAAAGATAGATAGATAGATAGATAGATAGATAGATAGATAGATAGATAGATAGATAGATAGATAGATAGATAGATAGATAGATAGATAGATAGATAGATAGATAGATAGATATGCGTTGTTCACACAATTTACAATTCTTTGGGGTTGACATTGATATTAGCGTCGATCAACACTGGTCACAGCGCAGCAGCCAACAAACTAATAGAAACGCATGTGATTAACGCGCAGGAAAAGACCGGACGTGTTCATGTAGAATTTAAGTTTCAATTATTAATTCCTCGGGGCCTACGATTGGCGCTCGACCAAAGACAACTGAACCCTAAACAGTATCATGAATTAATTAGTGACAAACGAAATTGATCACTTGTAAGGAATTGTATCTAATTTACATATACACAGTCGGGTTGAAATGTCGAACAACCTTCTCTAGATTGCAAACGGCGGTTATCGTA
Organism: Sepiola atlantica; assembly: GCA_963556195.1. Taxonomy (NCBI): domain Eukaryota; kingdom Metazoa; phylum Mollusca; class Cephalopoda; order Sepiida; family Sepiolidae; genus Sepiola; species Sepiola atlantica. The sequence continues at coordinate 14,169,969 of OY744537.1, read as the reverse complement.
GTGGTCGTACTGCTGGTTGCTAGGGGAGGAGGGGGGCTAAATCAGTTTATCACGTGTGTTCGCACATCACATCAACATGCGCGGATACGGCAAGTCGGTCAGCATTAGGTTCTATGAAGAAAGAAAAGTGTGGTCGAGGTCATAGGTCAAGAAAGCAAATCCAATATGTGAAATAACTAGAACAACAACCAGTTACGCCCATATTTCCGCACTGGCACATCAATTCTCTATGATTCGGTCAACCCATATGTTACATTGCTCCCCCCCCCCCAACCCCCGATGGGGCCTATAATTGTTGGCTGTTTGCTTTTAACTCGTCGTCTGAGTTGATGCTTTCTTCACGAGCTATTTCGAGTTCAAACTAAACTCAATGTGTTACATAACGGAGGGGGCGTGTTTTAATGGAAGTTTGAGTGGCACCTTAAGGTCAGAGGTGACCCCAGAATGGAAGTCGATGGAACTACGTGATTTCCGAATAGAAGTTTTCTGTCTTTTGGCTGGCGATATTTCAAACAACAAAGACGATTCCGAGCTGTTGTCCCCAATGAGGGGCACACTATAACAAAGAATGACGGGCCGAGTTATCCGTCTACCTATCTCTCCGTATTTCTCTCTCTGTCTCCCACCCTCTCTCTCTCTCCTTCTCTCTTACTCTCTCTCTCCCCCTCTCTCTTACTCTTTCTCTCTCTTTCTCTCTCTCACACACACGTACGATGTTTTCGGTGACTATTTAAACCTTTCTTTCTTAAAGCCTAAACCTCGGCGTCCGAGTGATTGTATTGACAGACAAGCAAGAAGCTGGAATTCCAAGGCGACGACTCGGCGTATAACGATTTATACACGCATCGGTAAATAAAAATATAACAAATGGACGAAAAGATACGACGACACGTTACCGTAACAATATGTAACGTTGTCCCCGTGTTCTTTGTTGGTCATCGAATCGAAATTGTTTTGCAGCAGAAATGAAGAATTCGAAAGCAAGAAAATTCATATGAATAAAACTTACAATTTATTGCAAGTAGAATATCGACATTCCTTTTAGCGCACTGCGCTTTATAATTACAGCCAACTCCCCAACCCCATTTGGCAGGTGCAACAGGCGGAACGTCAGCTTATTTCGATCAAGTCTTTTCTGATGTTTTTCCTCGATCCTCTCTCGATCTGTGACGTAATTCTGCAATTGTTTTTAATATATTTCTAAACCTGCAAATGCGACTTCTACCCACACCCCTAACCTGCATCTCGTTCATATTTCGGTTATTATACTTGTTCATTATCCTGCTTTTTCCGATAACCACGAATTAATCCTGTTATATATATACAGGGTGTCTCAAGAAAATATTCCTAATGACATGTTTCGCGACGTTTGCGAATCCCTTGGTGCGCGTTATCAGCTTTGTTTGAACAATAATGGTCATCAGTTTGAACATTTGCGAACATGATTCTTCAATTACATCTGTCTCATGTATTCGATGCTATTTCATTTCACTCTATGTTCATAAATAAAAGTTTTCTCGTCATTCTACGAGTGAGTACATTTTTTTGAGACACCCTGTATACTTTATTTACTTAATTGATTTAATGTATTTTACTTCTAGGAGACACGTTGGTGAATGATAAATATTATTAAAATTCTGAAATAAAATAAGGCGACTTTTCAATGATAGAAGGCAGGTTTAAACATTGCAGCTGAAATATAAAATAAGGTAAGTAAAATAAACAATAAACTAGTAAACAGATAAACAAAAAGATTCGAATTCAATACAATTAAGCCTAAGTACTTCAATATTGCCACGAAGAAGTTAACAAGTAAACAAATGTGCCTTAATCTAGCACCCCGGACGAAGTCATTGCAAGTGAAGTGAGGTGAGATAGGTAATAGCAAGTGAGACAATCACCACAGACTTATCACGCCGCCTGAAACGTCCACTCCAACATTTGGTTACCAGCCCTCTCATTATTAAGTATAACGTTCTATTTCGAACGAACAGAAAGTTCTATTTCAAGAAAGACCGGCAGAGAGCAAGAGAAAGAGACAAAAAGGAGAGAGAAAAAGAGAGAAAGAAAAAGAGAGATAAAAGAGAGAGAAGAGAGAGCGAAAGAGAGAGACAGAAAGAAAAGAGAGAGATAAGAGAGAGAGAGGGATGGGCACAAGACAGGGGCGCGTTATTTGATTAATAACATGTAAACAACACATTGTCTGAGATTTATCGTACGAGCCGCTCAAAAATTATATATTTACTTTGATTTTTTATTTAAACGTTTTGAGTTTGTTTTGTTTTTTAATCTTATTAGAAATTATGTTTTAAAGCACAAATTTATTGAATCAAATTATTTAATTTAGATAATAATTGATTTAAAAATTACTTTTTTTAGTAAAAAAAACAAACACATTTTACTAAGCTATTAAATAACTGAATTTAGAATCGTGTTCACTGTATTTTTTTTTAATTGTTAATTTTATTTAGGTGCACCTTTTTTCGCTTTGAAAAACTTAAAATATTATTATCTTTTTACGACCTTATGTGAGTTTAGGATTAATATAGTGTTATCACTCGAGGCCCATTTTGGTAGACGTATACGACACGTTGCTAAAGCTATCTTAAATTATCAATAGAAATAGCATTAAACTTAGTTACTGTTGCATGGATAACATGTAATCAATAATAAGTAAATACAACAAAAAGCATTACAAGTAACAGTAATAGTAGTGCTACTACTATTAGTGTTAATAATAATAATAATACCAATCAATTGTAAAATAAAGAATAACTATCACTAATGTTATATACCGATCAACAGTAAATAATAATAGAAACAATGAACAAAAAGTATACATAGAGGCCACATAAAATAACTTTAAGTGGAGGTATTATCATCACATGACGCCATTCAGAAGTGAAAATTCAGAAATAGCATTATCTTTCTAAATATATATAGGAAGTAAAAATAAATATACAGGGTGTTGCATCAATATCCGACACTTGACAAAGAGTAAATGAAATACCGGGAAATGCTGAGGGGCGTAGTAAAGCCCCGGATTGAATAGATCGCCACCGGACGATCTTACATCTTCCAGCAAGACTCCGCTCCTGCACACAGGGCCAATACGACAATGTTCCTCACCACTGGTCGCTAGACTTGTGGTCGCCCTCCTCACACGACTGAAATCCCCTTGACTATTTGTTCTGGGGCATGATCGAGGCCAACACCAACAAGCACGCCCATAACAGGCTGCTACGGTGGAGGTGTTCGCCGCTATAGAAAACGACATAGTCGCCAAAGTGTGTGACTTGTTTCGCGCCCGCCTTTAGATGGTCTTCTCCTGCAGTGGCGGTTACATTGAAAAAAAAATGTAGTATAAAACTCTAACTGTTGCTAAATAAACTGTCGGGTCTCTGCATACACAACTTTTGTTTTTATTGTCTATGTCGTTGTCTTTTTGCCCAGTCTCGGATTTTGCTTCAACGCCCTGTATTTTTAAAAATCATCCCTCACTCCTTGAAAGTAGAAACTGTTATTATGTTTATAAGGTCCAAATGATACAGTTTTAAAAACCGAATCAATTTATTAAATAAAATCAAGAAATTATAGCTAAATGCAGACACAAAAACAAATAATGTGTGCAAGCTGACTTTTTGTATATTTTCATAGATAAGAACGATAGAATACAACAAATAATTGTCCATTGTTTATATATTTTAATGCAAAGGATTTACTTACAAACTAATGAACCGATCATCATGCATGTAAAGCATAGGGGTCGTAATGTAGGCGATATGCAGTTTAAGTTACTGTCATGCAAAAGAAGTAAAAAAGCGTCGGAAGCCTTTCGTAAAAATGCAGATGCCTCCGATATTTGTGAAATTTTAACAATAAATAGAAAACATCAATGAATTAATGTTTCCCAAATTTCAGTTTCTTTTGAGTGTTCTAGGTCATGAATATGGGCAAAGACTCCCATTTGAAAATTCTAATATATCACATTTCCATTGAATCTGATCAATAGACATTAGACACCAGTTAAGCAAGATTCTCCGAATGTCAATTTCTTCTTAAGACCCCTTAAGCTTAGGCCTTAAATTGTAGACATTTTTCTAGAATTAAAATCATATAATAGGTCTTGATCAAAACTGGAAGAAGTATCCTAGTCATAAAGTTTAGTAGAATATATATTTATATCTGGATTTCAATCTTCGTAAGGAGTCATAAAAGTGGTCAAAACCGTTTTGTTCGGGAATTGCATTTCCTATTCCTGGGACGAGTATTTTTTCAATATTATATACACAGAAAAAAAATTGTCCAAATAGTTTAAAACAAATATTAGATACAAAGAACAAAAATGAATAAATAAAACATATCTCTATATATACATAAAATAGACTCGTTTTCCCCCTGTAGCTTTGACTACACTAGAAAAAAACAAATGCATCATACGCTACGAAACTAACCACTTCATTCGCCTACTTAACTCGAGCGTGTTTCATTTAATATCATCCGAAAACATTAATTGCTATTATTAGACCCCTACGTCTGACTCTCCCAAATACGTAATTCAAACATACTTATTTTCCCCTGTCACGCACCTCATATACACCGCCGAAAATATTAAATAAGGAACTAATCTTGGAAACACCGGTCACAGATTTCACAAACAAAACAATACACACTGCCTTCATTAGAATAACCGATTAACGAATTCATATTCTGCGCGTACGAATTCCTTTTCCTTGAGCTTACTCCAGTATTCGCTAGCAGGAAAAACGAATACGTAAAAATTCTTTCAACCTTACATGCGTATGTAAGTAATTTCATTTTTTTCAAATGATTGAAAATTATTCGTACAAATAATATCCAATGATTACATTTTCTATTAATAGACACTACTTTCAAACTTGTAATAAATAAATTAGTAAATAATTTTTAAAAACACGTTTGAAATTCACGGTCACATGATTAGTATACGCCTTTCTTTCAGTTTCACCTTTTATACATGATGCCAGCTGCAAACACACTTCTGATGATCGGTGATAATATGAAATTGCAGTACAGTGTTAGAGCTCGGTGCATTTTATTATCAATTATTATATCTAGTCTATAAAATACAGTGGGTCGGATTTTCCAAGTTAGATTAAATAGCGATGCATCAAACAGATAGATATTTTATTCGGTCTAAGTAATGTTTACTTTACTGCCTTTCATAATGTTCTTTGCAACAAATTAATGTATTTCGATTGAGTTGCTTTCATGAGAATTATTCCGCCTATGATCATCGTTAGAATGGAGACTTTTAGTTGCTGATGACCGTAACCGATTAGGCCGCTTTCCTCATAAAGAAAAAATAAATAAATTGACATGAATTTGTGTCTCACAGCTTTCGAAAAGATGTAATAATAAACTATACCTTTGATATTACTCCTAGCTTATCATAACAAACAATACAATAATTTGTTTTAGCAAAGCTTATGTGTATTTGTTGATAATACAAAACCCTTTAAACAAATCATAACAAACAATACAATAATTTGTTTTAGCAAAGCTTATGTGTATTTGTTGATAATACAAAACCCTTTAAACAAATCATAACAAACAATACAATAATTTGTTTTAGCAAAGCTTATGTGTATTTGTTGATAATACAAAACCCTTTAAACAAATCATAACAAACAATACAATAATTTGTTTTAGCAAAGCTTATGTGTATTTGTTGATAATACAAAACCCTTTAAACAAATCATAACAAACGATACAATAATTTGTTTTAGCAAAGCTTATGTGTATTTGTTGATAATACAAAACCCTTTAAACAAATCATAACAAACGATACAATAATTTGTTTTAGCAAAGCTTATGTGTATTTGTTGATAATACAAAACCCTTTAAACAAATCATAACAAACGATACAATAATTTGTTTTAGCAAAGCTTATGTGTATTTGTTGATAATACAAAACCCTTTAAACAAATCATAACAAACGATACAATAATTTGTTTTAGCAAAGCTTATGTGTATTTGTTGATAATACAAAACCCTTTAAACAAATCATAACAAACAATACAATAATTTGTTTTAGCAAAGCTTATGTGTATTTGTTGATAATACAAAACCCTTTAAACAAATCATAACAAACGATACAATAATTTGTTTTAGCAAAGCTTATGTGTATTTGTTGATAATACAAAACCCTTTAAACAAATCATAACAAACGATACAATAATTTGTTTTAGCAAAGCTTATGTGTATTTGTTGATAATACAAAACCCTTTAAACAAATCATAACAAACGATACAATAATTTGTTTTAGCAAAGCTTATGTGTATTTGTTGATAATACAAAACCCTTTAAACAAATCATAACAAACGATACAATAATTTGTTTTAGCAAAGTTTATGTGTATTTGTTGATAATACAAAACCCTTTAAACAAATCATAACAAACAATACAATAATTTGTTTTAGCAAAGTTTATGTGTATTTGTTGATAATACAAAACCCTTTAAACAAATCATAACAAACAATACAATAATTTGTTTTAGCAAAGCTTATGTGTATTTGTTGATAATACAAAACCCTTTAAACAAATCATAACAAACAATACAATAATTGGTTTTATCAAAGTTTATGTGTATTTGTTGATTATACAAAACCCTTTAAACAAATCATAACAAACAATACAATAATTGGTTTTATCAAAGTTTATGTGTATTTGTTGATTATACAAAACCCTTTAAACAAATCATAACAAACAATACAATAATTGGTTTTATCAAAGTTTATGTGTATTTGTTGATTATACAAAACCCTTTAAACAAATCATAACAAACAATACAATAATTGGTTTTATCAAAGTTTATGTGTATTTGTTGATTATACAAAACCCTTTAAACAAATCATAACAAACAATACAATAATTGGTTTTATCAAAGTTTATGTGTATTTGTTGATTATACAAAACCCTTTAAACAAATCATAACAAACAATACAATAATTGGTTTTATCAAAGTTTATGTGTATTTGTTGATTATACAAAACCCTTTAAACAAATCATAACAAACAATACAATAATTGGTTTTATCAAAGTTTATGTGTATTTGTTGATTATACAAAACCCTTTAAACAAATCATAACAAACAATACAATAATTGGTTTTAGCAAAGTTTATGTGTATTTGTTGATAATACAAAACCCTTTAAACAAATCATAACAAACAATACAATAATTTGTTTTAGCAAAGCTTATGTGTATTTGTTGATAATACAAAACCCTTTAAACAAATCATAACAAACAATACAATTATTTGTTTTAGCAAAGCTTATGTGTATTTGTTGATTATACAAAACCCTTTAAACAAATCATAACAAACAATACAATTATTTGTTTTAGCAAAGCTTATGTGTATTTGTTGATTATACAAAACCCTTTAAACAAATCATAACAAACAATACAATAATTTGTTTTAGCAAAGCTTATGTGTATTTGTTGATTATACAAAACCCTTTAAACAAATCATAACAAACAATACAATAATTTGTTTTAGCAAAGCTTATGTGTATTTGTTGATAATACAAAACCCTTTAAACAAATCATAACAAACAATACAATAATTTGTTTTAGCAAAGCTTATGTGTATTTGTTGATAATACAAAACCCTTTAAACAAATCATAACAAACAATACAATTATTTGTTTTAGCAAAGCTTATGTGTATTTGTTGATTATACAAAACCCTTTAAACAAATCATAACAAACAATACAATTATTTGTTTTAGCAAAGCTTATGTGTATTTGTTGATTATACAAAACCCTTTAAACAAATCATAACAAACAATACAATAATTTGTTTTAGCAAAGCTTATGTGTATTTGTTGATTATACAAAACCCTTTAAACAAATCATAACAAACAATACAATAATTTGTTTTAGCAAAGCTTATGTGTATTTGTTGATAATACAAAACCCTTTAAACAAATCATAACAAACAATACAATTATTTGTTTTAGCAAAGCTTATGTGTATTTGTTGATTATACAAAACCCTTTAAACAAATCATAACAAACAATACAATTATTTGTTTTAGCAAAGCTTATGTGTATTTGTTGATTATACAAAACCCTTTAAACAAATCATAACAAACAATACAATAATTTGTTTTAGCAAAGCTTATGTGTATTTGTTGATTATACAAAACCCTTTAAACAAATCATAACAAACAATACAATAATTTGTTTTAGCAAAGCTTATGTGTATTTGTTGATAATACAAAACCCTTTAAACAAATCATAACAAACAATACAATAATTTGTTTTAGCAAAGCTTATGTGTATTTGTTGATTATACAAAACCCTTTAAACAAATCATAACAAACAATACAATAATTTGTTTTAGCAAAGCTTATGTGTATTTGTTGATAATACAAAACCCTTTAAACAAATCATAACAAACAATACAATTATTTGTTTTAGCAAAGCTTATGTGTATTTGTTGATTATACAAAACCCTTTAAACAAATCATAACAAACAATACAATTATTTGTTTTAGCAAAGCTTATGTGTATTTGTTGATTATACAAAACCCTTTAAACAAATCATAACAAACAATACAATAATTTGTTTTAGCAAAGCTTATGTGTATTTGTTGATTATACAAAACCCTTTAAACAAATCATAACAAACAATACAATAATTTGTTTTAGCAAAGCTTATGTGTATTTGTTGATTATACAAAACCCTTTAAACAAATCATAACAAACAATACAATTATTTGTTTTAGCAAAGCTTATGTGTATTTGTTGATAATACAAAACCCTTTAAACAAATCATAACAAACAATACAATAATTTGTTTTAGCAAAGCTTATGTGTATTTGTTGATTATACAAAACCCTTTAAACAAATCATAACAAACAATACAATAATTTGTTTTAGCAAAGCTTATGTGTATTTGTTGATAATACAAAACCCTTTAAACAAATCATAACAAACAATACAATAATTTGTTTTAGCACAGCTTATGTGTATTTGTTGATAATACAAAACCCTTTAAACAAATCATAACAAACAATACAATAATTTGTTTTAGCAAAGCTTATGTGTATTTGTTGATAATACAAAACCCTTTAAACAAATCATAACAAACAATACAATAATTTGTTTTAGCACAGCTTATGTGTATTTGTTGATAATACAAAACCCTTTAAACAAATCATAACAAACAATACAATAATTTGTTTCAGCAAAGCTTATGTGTATTTGTTGATAATACAAAACCCTTTAAACAAATCATAACAAACAATACAATAATTTGTTTTAGCACAGCTTATGTGTATTTGTTGATAATACAAAACCCTTTAAACAAATCATAACAAACAATACAATAATTTGTTTCAGCAAAGCTTATGTGTATTTGTTGATAATACAAAACCCTTTAAACAAATCATAACAAACAATACAATAATTTGTTTTAGCAAAGCTTATGTGTATTTGTTGATAATACAAAACCCTTTAAACAAATCATAACAAACAATACAATAATTTGTTTTAGCACAGCTTATGTGTATTTGTTGATAATACAAAACCCTTTAAACAAATCATAACAAACAATACAATTATTTGTTTTAGCAAAGCTTATGTGTATTTGTTGATAATACAAAACCCTTTAAACAAATCATAACAAACAATACAATAATTTGTTTTAGCAAAGCTTATGTGTATTTGTTGATAATAGAAA
>OY744537.1:14130242-14155242 GCA_963556195.1 Sepiola atlantica | reverse complement strand
ATATATATATATATATATATATATATATGTGTGTGTGTTCTTTATTGGTAGGTACATTCTTGGAACGATTGAAAACAGTTATATAGTTATGGTTGCGTTATCCGTTAAAGTGACAAGAATTTGTGTTTTCCTATGAATTCTAAAGTTGTTAAACATTTTACGCCATGTAATGTTTCTATAGCGTATTTGGCGTATTTGGCGGTCAGACAAAGCCGGGTGCATCTGCTTGTATAAATATCTTAGGAAAAACGAATGGTGCACTTTTCGGTAGTTACTGTTAATATAAATATTGATATTTTGCTTATTAACAGCTCGGTACTGACGACTAAATAGTTAAATTCGTCGAATGTCGAGTTTCTATCAAAGCTTGAAACATTTGCATGTCTAGACACATTGAAGAGATATAGCGAGATAATTAGTGTCTGGATGAATGCAAATACCCCCTTCTTCTGTGAAGCACTGCAGTAAGTGAAATCACCATATAGCAGTAGCGATAATGCGAAGATCTTCATAATTACGGATGCAACACTCTACTATAGTTGACAGTATTTACATAAATATTGACATTTCGTCAAACTCCGGCCCATGTTAGAATGTATATATATATATATATAGTTATCTACAGACACGTGATTCGCCGTTACCGTGCGTTAACCATTACGCTACAAAAGTGTGTCTGAAATTACGTGATAATCTATCGCTTATAAATTAATGTCGTTATTTTTGTTGTTATTGTTTTTTATCGATAATTGTACTACTGGTAATATTTGCTTTCTTGAGCATTTTCAGATTTTCTTCCCTTTACATACGCATGAGAGTTTTCTTCCCTGCGTACGCATTGCGCCCCACTTTTAGGGCCGTGCACATACATACATATATATATATATATATATATATATATATATATATATATATATATATATATATATATATATTAATAAATATATATATGATTATTTTTATTTACACAGACATGCACAAAACCTGCGACACTGACATGTCGATGTTATCGATCAACAGTTATTATAAACTGACATCTCATCAGGCTGAGTTAGAATCCGATCTTAACCTTAGATCATATTTGGAAAAAATATATATACATAAACATATATATATTATTAATAAATATATATATACATATATATTTTAAAGACAGAAAGATGAAGATAAAAAATTGCATAAAATTATATAAAGTTACATAAAGTAAATACAAATTTTATTACATCGAAAGTTCATATGCAAGAAGTTACATTAATCCTTAAACCATGGTTTTTCAAAGATAAAACTCTTCTCGTCAGAGGATAAAATTTGGTAATGTGGTATTTATAATAAATATATATTACCTAGTTCCATTTCACTTTGAAAAATTGAAGAATAAAACTAGAGAGGTTGGGGGTAAAGAAATAAGGAAATAAATGGCCGGGTTGAAAAATTTAGCAGTATTGAGTAGCCATTTTCGAAGACAAAAGGGGACGCTATGGTGCAGGTAGCAAAATAGCAAAAGTTTGTAGAATTGGAGAAAGTTTTTAACAATTTTTACAGGGTTTCAAGTAAAGGTAGAGGGTTCAAAATATCTCACTTGGTCCGTATGGATTCATACTCCGCTATGTGTATAGTTCCGTAGAGTTACAAGTAGAATCCTGAACTGGTATTTTAAATATCCAATTCGGAAAATCCGAGGTGGAGATTGTCTGTTGAAAGGCGCTATGTAGAAAAGTTCATATCTGCCTTCAAAACCTGGCTTCCTGGGCAGAAAGATGTTTCAAAAAGTTTTATATATTATCTTAAATATTCTGCTGTAAGTAGGAAGCTTTGCTGACTAAAGAGAACAGAACTGGATCCACCGAAATCAAAAGGAATAATGCGTAAAGCTAATGTTTTAAGGGTGTGTGTGGAGGAGTGGATAGGGTTGGGGGGGGGTAAAGTCTATAAATTCAAGTTTTTGTTTGAGTTGTCAGCTAAAGCTGTATTGGGTGTGCATTTGGGGTGGGGGATTCAGTTGCTTATATTTTGAGGTGGAAGAAAGGTTTCTAAGTGCGGGGAAGCTATCAGATAGGAAGATAGTGTGAATGGGATCAATAGGTAGCCCTAATTGATATTATTATTATTATTATTATTATTATTATTATTATGATTATTATTATTATTATTATTATTATTATTATTATTATCAAAAGGAAGAATATTACTTTCAGATCAGATTCATTAAAAAGATTTGTGAGTGTTTTATTCTGAAGGCAAGGCAGGTTATAAGTTTGCGTAGATTAATATTATATTGAATCATGTTAACTGATTCTAGTGGGATTAAAAGGTGAGATTCGGTATATGAACTTTCGATGTAATAAAATTTGTATTAACTTTGGGTAACTTTATATAATTGTATGCAATTTTTTATCTTCATCTTTCTGTCTTTAAAATTGATTGCTCTACTCAACGTATTGAGCTTTACTTTATCGCGATAGATCACTTTATGATAATTCACTTATCGTTAATTCTATTACTATTACTATTAGTATATATATATATATATATATATATATATATATGATTATTTTTATTTACACAGACATGTACAAAATCTGCGACACTGGCATGTCGATGTTATCGATCAACAGTTATTAGAAACTGAGATATCATCAGGCTAAGTTAGAATCCGATCTTAACCTCAGATCATATTTGGAGAGAATGAAATGGAGAGAAAAAAGGAGAAAAAGAAATTTAAGATTTCAGAATTAAGGTAGTCACGTGGTTTAGGATCGTTAAAAATCAAAAAAAGTTAAAATCTAAAATCTATATATATATCGATTAAATATATATATATATTTAAATATTTTCTTTGTCGTACAAAACTTTAAAATGGCATTGAAGAGACAATATTTATTACTCATAATGAATTAAGAAATTAAAAAGATGAAAGGGCAGCTGACCGGTTTCGTACCTCGCTCAACAGAGCCAAATATCGAGGTAATGTATAAAAATATAAAAAAGAGGCTATGAGAATTATAGCGAGGGAAAGGGGTAAAAAAATCATCTCAAGATCCTAGAAACAATTTATATTAAGTCTTTGAGACCTTCTCTTTGCAAGCAAAGAGAAAATCTCCTCGGGCTTAATGTTGTTTCTATTTGATTGAACTTCTTTTTTTTATTTTTACCCCTTTCCCTCGCTATAATTCTCATAGCATCTTTTTTATATTTTTTATACATAACCTCGATATTTGGCTCTGTTGAGCGAGGTACGAAACCGGTCAGCTGCCCTTTACTCATTCATTATGACTCATTCATTATGAGTAATAAATATTGTCTCTTCAATGCCATATATATATATATATATATATATATATATATATATATATATATATATATATGTATATATATATATGTATATATATATATATGTATATATATATATATATATATATATAATACGTATATATAAGCAGCATTAACTTTACAGATATAGTTCACTAAAAACTGCAGATAACTTTGTGTGCATATCTTTTCTTTGATCGTTTCTAAATTCCATATTACTTTTTTTGCTATTGGGATGAAACGGGCCGTGGTAACGCCGTAGTCGGTGTGTATCTTAGTACTTTTGGTTCTTTCTGAAGACATCTTCATGGGTGAATATCCAACAAAGGACATGTACAAAAATGTACGGCAAGTACATCTGCCAGTTTCAACCCGAGACTCAAAAAACTAACAAAAGTATCAAAGAAAAGATATACAGACAAGTTATCTGTAATTTTTAATGAAATATCTATTTTTAAATGCTGTTCATATATATATATATATATATATATATATATATATATATATATATATATATATATATATATATATATATATTAATTGAATGACATAATAAAATGAGAAATTAATCAGATTTGATTCAAGTTAAAAAACAAGGAGTAATACTGCGTCCTTAACTCGTGAGTTTTCAAAGAAAAAATTTTCCTCAGAGGACCGTTATCGCATTGACATTACTGCAGGTAAAAAAAATTAAGCTTTGAAAATATATAAAAATATATTTTAAAAATACATAAATATACATAAAACTATATATTGGTCAGAAACACACTTCTTTGTTAAACTTATACAGTTCATCAAAGTCATAAAGTTTAAAACAATTTCAAGAAAGATCCCAAAGAAGTCGATTACCATTCACCACTTGGATTGTTTTTTAATAATCGACTTCTTTGACATCTTTCTTGAAATTGTTTTAAACTTCATGTTCGCCTGTTCCATGTATACAATCATAAATAAACCCGGTAGTTTCGGTGACTTCCTGTCTTTTGGGACAAATTTTAGACAAGAAACAAAACAGACGCCATTTTGTGTTTGCCTCCTCGGTAAGAACACAGTTTGATTTCAGTCTGAATACGCCATGAAAGAAAAAAAGATTTGCGAATCAGAAATTATCCGAAGCTGAACTCTCCTAGGTGACCAGAACATTTTACTCCCTCCTCCGCATCGTCCCTCATCCTACCCCTCATATATTTTCCAAACATTCCTTGCCCTCCCCCTCCTTATTTGTCCTTTATTCTCCCCTTTCGTTATTCCGTTATTCCGTTCCAGCTGGTATTTGTTGCTAGTGTTTAGCCGCATTAGCGGTGGCTCAAATTCAGGGCTTAATATTGCTGTCAGAAAATTTGGCTGGAGCTTCAGTACCCCGACGCATATTGGGTGGGGACTGCGAAATGTAATTACCACCCATACGCCTCGACTTTTAGGGTACACAAAGGATTTAAAAAGAAAAAACAACTGAAAAGAGCCTAAATCACCCACCCACCCACCCACCCACCAAAGGCAACACACAAAATGGTAACATGAGGATTTTGTCCTCTTATTTCGAAGCGGGCAAGTGCCAAGCGTTTAATTCTCGTTGTCATCGAGCATTGGTTTAATGTCAAAGTCGAGAATGACAAGGGAATCTGACAGAAAGTGTGAACTGTCATCCCGGGGGGACTGGGGAGTGTGTTGTGGACCCGGGGTCAGATGGACGCAGACCAAATTATAAATGTGGCTGGGATTGTAAAGAAGGAAAAAATGACTGACTGATTTTGTGGGGGTCATATGCGAATCTTTTTATGTTGGCCAACGATTATTATCTGAAAAAGAGGCGAAAGACTTGATTTGGTTTTGTTTTTGTCACGGATTTAAACTTCACTTTTACAATTGTTTCATTTGAACTACTTACATGTTCAGCTGGTGATAAATTGTCATTTGTCATGATGACGTTTGATATTCTTGGGGAGCGTCTAGTTCTAATTAGAATTACAATATGGCGTCTCGACTTCAGTGTTAGAATTATCGAAATCAGCGTGAATTTGTGCGATTTATGTAGATAAAAGGATCGCGTTTGAAAATGTGTGTTGTTGGTTTAAAAACATAAATGGGGCATTATACTTAACTTTCACCCATCTGGTGATACCAGATCAGGTTGCCATGTAGCTCCCTGAGACGAAATTCACCTACATTGACGTTATTTTTTTGTTTTGTTTTTTTTTTGTTTTTTTTGTAAAACTTATTTTGTTCTACAAAACCAAAAACAAAAACAACAGCCCTTCTCCCCTTCTCCCTCCCCTTTTTTATTTTATTTTTCCTACCCTACTCCCGGTCCTGGATATGACCTTAAACTACATCCGATGGTGAGATCCGGCTTACGGACTTTGGGGAATGTGGAGCCTCCTCTTAATTACCATTGCTCCCAGGTCCACCCTGACCCGGAGTGGTAGTGCCTGTTAGGGTCCCAACTATGGGTTAAATAGAAACAGATGAAACAAAAAAGAGAAGAAAACAAATATACTTTAACAACCAAACCAAACACCATCAATAAATATTTGAACATATAAAGAACTTGAAGCATAAAAACTTTCACCAAAATGACTGCATTCGGCATTAAATAACCTGAAAAGGGTTGATATGCCGTAAAACAAAACAACCAAACCAACCAACCAAACTTTCACCCATGAACCTTAATTCAAATCTAAAATACATCTTTAATCGACAGTTCCATGTCTTAAAAATCACAGTCACTTAGTAAACAAATACTGGTCATTCTTTATTCATTAATAATCGATCAAAATGACCGACCTGTTTGTTGCATCGTGACTTGGTGAAGACGATACCGATGTTGACTGACGACCTGGAGTGGCAAGTTCTAATCCTGTCGGTTTTATAGAACCACTTTCGTTGTTTGTTTTCGAAACCTTCACGTGGTTCTTATAAAGAATTGAGGAAACCCGATGCCAACAATATAATTGAGCCAATCAAAAACGTCGCACCATGCTGATTTATACGAATTTACGTTTGCCGTTAAAAATTCGAAAGTGATTTGCAAACCTTTAAACTGTTGATTAGAAAGTAATTGCTGACTTGAATTTAAGTTTAAAGGACAAAACGTCCATTACTCCGGTTACTGTCTGCTGCTAAATCAAAAGAAATAGAGAAGCATTTTCTCACGAGCCTCGGTTGTATCAAAGAGCCAACTAAGCTTTTTAAAATAAAATGTAAAATACAACTCGATCGCAAAAGCGTTATAATTTATCAAGAAAGTAACGTATTTTTAGTAACTGAAGATGCTGTAACGACATTAATTCATCGAGGAATGCATTTGCGCATTGTCCAATGACTCACGTTATAAAGTAAACAGAAAGAAAACGTTGTATAACCGAGAAAGAAGCAAGACGTGTGTAGGATATAAAAAATCTTTTTATTTTTTGGAGTAAATATAGTTCGTAGACCGTGTCCCACAGCTCAGCAAATATAATACGAGACTTGGGAATTGCATCAGAATAGCAGAATGAAACTTTAGTCATGAAAACGAATGACTAAATCATTTAATTGAAATTGTTAAGAAATGGTAGCAGGCTTTTTTCACATAAGTATAGTATTTAGAATGGTGATAGCCGTGAAAACGGCTGTAGTCGCATAAGAGTGATAATGCTTCTTTAAGTTTAACATTGATGCTGATCAAATAAAAACAAATGTACTTGAGAATAGGCAACGTTCTTCAACATATAGCATGCTCAAAATATCGAAAGGCAAGCGTTTAAAATCATGTGTGCCACTGTGACTACGTTCGTTTGTCGCTTCCATCTTTGACAACCAACTAAGTAGAACAAACAGAATAACGGGTATGTTAAAGTATGTCTATTTAATCTGCGCGTTTCGCGATAAAATGCTATTTCAAACTTAAGTCTGCTAAATCAAAAACAGCTCATTTATTTTAAACTGGGTGCACCTATTCGCCGGTGTCTGATAGTGTTTTACTTAGGTTCTTTTTAAAATAGTTTTTTTTTATTCCAAACAAAGCGATAGGAACTCATTACTTTTTAAGATGGTGTCCGTATGAAAATAATTCCGACTCTGTCGAAATATTTCTGGAAAAAACTAAATCGGATTATATTTTTTCTTAAACCATTCTGCAACGATTCATCAGAAGAACTGGCGAATCAGAATCAAATATTGATTGTGTAGGGAGAATGCTACCGATGATAAAAATCGAGAAAGAGACTGACTTTGCTTTATATATTAAATAACTTCTAAACTTTTGAAGGAATCCCAACCAGATTGTAGATTAATATTAAGAGGCATTGTCACAATAGAGGCCCACAGGTTCATGTGTGTTTATGTAAATATTAAAATACATAAAAAATGTTAATCTTGGTAAACTAAAGAAGATCGCATTAAAAATCCTGCAAAACTCTTGAGTCAATCTATCCAAAATTGTAGATACATATCCAGAGCTATTTTCGCATCAATGCACCAATTTCTATAAACATGAACCCTGAAGGTTTTATAGGATCAATAATTTTTGAAAGAAAAACTTAAGCGTGGCAGATTGGCCGACCAATAAGGAAACATTTGTAAAAATATTGGAACAGTTTTATTTTACACTAAATTTACCTGCTCGGCGTTACCGGTTAGTGTATTTACTTGCAACTTATATGCTTTTCTTTTTTTTTTAACAATGCCGATTTTTTTCTTAAATTCTGTATTGTTTTAAGAAACAAAGTAAGTTTTTAATGGCTGAATACAGAGTTACGCCTCTTTTTTCCTAAATATTATTTTTCTTTTCCAAAAAAGAAAATTAAATCGTTAATAAACCAATATAGTGTTACTCCTATTCTTTTTTAAATCGTGGCTATACGAAAATAAATTTGAATCTGCAATGGACAAATACAGAGTTACCTCCCTTTTTAACAAAAAAATAGTGACTGGACGAAAATAAATGCGACCGGATAAATTA
Source organism: Sepiola atlantica (assembly GCA_963556195.1). Taxonomy (NCBI): domain Eukaryota; kingdom Metazoa; phylum Mollusca; class Cephalopoda; order Sepiida; family Sepiolidae; genus Sepiola; species Sepiola atlantica. The sequence continues at coordinate 14,146,991 of OY744537.1, read as the reverse complement.
TTTTCTCGAAGGAATTAACTAGAATTCCATTTTATTGACGACATAAACCACCCTTCATCAAAATAAAATGGCTATTAAGAATTAAATATGGAGTTTGTAAGACGTAACGTATCGGTGATAAAAATCAAGAATCCAACTGACTTTACTTTATCATATAGTTTAATATGTCAACGAAAGAGAGATTTAGTGGACAAAAATCCGGCTGAATGTATAACTGAAATAAAACGGAAATAAATGATAAAGCAAAGACGATCCAAATAAAACATAACAAAGGCAACACAAATGTTATGTATTGATCGATATATTCAGGCCTTTTCAAGATACATGAGATAAAGAAACATATATACAACAATAGGTAGCAATAGTCGGATTCTAAAATTGCATGGGTGGATGAGGAAAAGTTTTCGAGGTTGAGAGGAAAGCATTGGAGTAGTGGAACAGTCGTGGGAAAGACTCATGGAGCAGGCAGATGTACGATTTTCACTTTCTGAAAACTAGTTGTAACTATTCGGCGTTGTTCGGGAGAGTTTTTACTTCCATTTTTGTTTCACTTTTTAAAACTATGCCTTTTTTTAACCAAATTATATTTTGAATAGAATTTTGAATGTTGAATTTAATTATTACGTTATCGTTTGGCCATTAAATTATTAATTGAATCGAATTGTTATAAATAACTAGACCACCCGTGACCCGTTGGGTCAGTTTGTTATATTAGCTATGGAATTCATGTATGTGCGTGACACTTGTGGAGAAAACAAAAAAACTATTTGATGAAATTAAATGTAATTGTTTAAAAAAGAATATAGATAGATTTCTATGCGTCGTTCTGTTTATTATAATTGTTTTTTTTTTAAATTATAGTTACTGAATTATAAGTGGTTGGCCATACTTATAGGTAAATATGCACTGAACAGGTGAGAAAGGAAGGGGGTACAACCGGCTGTCTCGCGTACGTAACGAAAACAGAGGGAGTAGGAGTGGTGAAATCTGTGAGAGGAAAAGTGGGAGGTGGTTTCGTTCACCGCCGCTATTGATATTAATAATGATTGTTGTTGTTTTGTTTGTTTGTTTTTGTTTTTTAAAAGGGTGGAGCTTTTTTGAAACTGCGACAGACTTTACAAAGTCCTGCCGTTGAATGTTTTTAGCCGTGGAGAAAACAAAAAAACTATTTGATGAAATTAAATGTAATTGTTTTATATTTAAAGCGATATAAACATTTCCAGAATGAAAAATTTCATGCGTTCGTTAATAATAAGAGTTCAACGGAATTGGAATAACAGATTGGAAGACGATGTTATTTACGCATGCGCAACCGGATGTTGAAAACCGGAAAGCTGAAAGCTGATTGCAAACATACAAGACAATAGAGTTTTAGTAGTACATAGATATAACTAATTTTGTTGAGGAAGTGCTGTTGTAATTTCTATTTATTGAATGAAAAAAGCTTCCAATACTTTTAATCATTTAATAGATGAGGATTTGCTAAATGACTTTCTATTGGGCAGTTTAAATGCTTTCAAATTCATCTCAAATGTTGAAAGGGTCACGATGCAATGTAATCTTTTCTTTTTCAACTATTCACAACAGTCAGAAATTGTCTGACTTTTTAATAAAGACATCGAAATGCATTCTGGTGGATTTCATTTTTTTTAAATTCCGTTTTATTTTACGATATTTCATTTTTGATTTCAATAAATACTTGATTGATAATAAATCAAATCAAATAGTAATGTGCAAGTCACGTAAAGGTGAGAAATTCATACGCACATAAGCAGACACACGAGAAGTGGTCTCCCAAGTTGATTAAGTTTATTAATATAGCGATTAGAAGAGTTAACTTATCACAAAAGAAAAACACTCAATCGACTTTTCTCAAACTAACAAATCAATTGTATTTCATTTTTTTAAATACCGAATATATTCGTGCTTTGCTGAGATCTGAAGCAAAAGTTTTAAAATGTTTAAACTAGCAGATAAATGCTCCCTCCGGTCGCATATTTCTGCTAAGCTACTGCGTCACCCTTTTCCTATCGCTGTCTGCGAGAGGGTGTTCCTATTTACTGGTCTAGAATTATACAAGTGTGGAAAAACTAATTACAATACAATTAAGTTTACCCATTTAATTTTGTTTTTATTATCGCTTATGTTTAAATTCATCTTTTGAAATATGGCGTGAATCATAAATAAAGGGTCTGTGGACGAGTGGTTATAGCACTTGTCTTTGGGCTGGACGACCCGGGTTCGATCCCACTCACGGCATGCAAATTTTCGCTCCCTCTGTACACTCAGCAGTAAATGGGTACCTGACTAAAACTCAGAGAAGGTTCAAGGAAGCGGAAGGAGAAGGATGGGCTCCGCCTTCCATATGCTGTGCCCTAGACACGGTGATTCTTAACAAATCACCGCCGCTACGGCCATGGGCAGTGTGCGATGTCGACAATGACACTCGTGCGCGCCCAGGCTATGCGACCTTTACCATTTTGTTACGCTATGATTATTTTGTTAACGGAATGTTTTAAGATCTACTTATAAGAAAGTGTAAATATCTTATTTTGTAGAACGTCTGGTTGAAAATGTCAACGTTGCGGTTTCGATTTCCGGCCAAGGCATCCGCTTTATTTGTTGGGAATTTGTTATTTACTATTGATGCAATATTTTCCATTTCTAAAAGTAGTTAAGATCTCTAATATTTCGAAATGAGACAAATTCCGCAATGTATTTATTACAGTTTAAAATAATTGTGGCTGAAAGACAGGCGGACAAAATCCCTATTTATATAGAATATATTTCGATGAACATAGGTCTGGTCTATTTGCATGATACAACGGGCAAATGATGGAATACAAATTCAAAAGTCATACGATACGCAAGATCAGATTATAGTAAACTAGCTGGACCCGTCGCCCGGCGTTGCCCGGGAGAAAAGTAAAAGAAGGAATTAAAATTTGTTAACATCCGATAGAACGCAAATAGGTCACATCAGACAATATTTACCCACGAAAAGAATTACTTCTGAGTTGAACAAAAATAGAAATTGCCACAGTGTAGAAGGATATCTCTTTCACTGACCGATTATGGAAAAGGTTACTTGTTTCGGGCCGGGATATTAGTTCGATCTGTTAGCTATTCTCTCGTCCGTTATTGAAAGCAAATCCTTGTAGAATGCGGAAAATTGCGCAAATTAAGGTGTTGAGTAATTACTATTTTAGTCACGTGCATCATAATTTCGTATGGAGCTAGAAATGCAAAACAAATCTCAGGTGTCGGTAACTTAATACTGTATGAAGCAAGTAAAAGTGTAAAAATACGAAACTATGAATATTTGGTATTGGCCTCGTGTATAATACCTATTATTAAAATGCCGACAGAACACACATAGGTCACATATGGAACCAAAATAGATTACGGAAAACGTTACTTGTTTAGCTATTCTCTCGTCCGTCATTGAAAGCAAATCCTTGTAGACTGCGGAAATGTTTATTTATGTTATATTTTCGACAGAGTAAGAACTTACGTTGTGTCTAATTCTGTCCTCGTGTGTATTCAAATGTGACTGAAAGTGGACCATATGTAACGATATGTAATGATGAAAAAAATAACATCAATTTTGATGTGAATTGCGCAAATTAAGGTGTTGAATAATTACTATTCTAGTTTTGATTTTGAGGATTGAGTTTAGTTTTTGTTTCAAATTAAAAGATGCCTTCCTCGAGTGCATATTTTCGAACTCGGGAATCTTCATGTTGGACTTGGGAACCAATATGGAATTTCGAACTGAGCCCTTCATTGCATCTGGAGAAGGTCGGGGATTATATCGACCGAAACGTTGTGGAAATGACAACTAAGATAAGAATAGTAGTTTGATAATGCAAGTAATGCAAATTATTAATCCTTATCTAACAAAAATCCGAAATGTAATAATATGATCTGTCGAGCCACGTGTTTGGTTAATATGATATGGCCTTTGTAGTAAGGCGTAGCCTCATTGGTTCTGATTGGTTTCTTGACCAGGTGACATAGAAGAGATCAAGTTGGATGATTAGTTTCTGTTTAGACTTTGGTGGGGAAACTGTGGCAGGAAAAGTTATTTTCCCTGTCGTACGTTTAGATGCCAGTGTTTGTAGCAGAAAAATCTCAACGACGGTCGAAAACGCCCAAGAAACTCTTTTTAGTAGACACCGGAACAACACTCGCAAGGGACTCTGGATTAGTGCACACCGCCTTCTTCTCCAACATCTTCTTCTTCCACGTCTTGTTCTTCCACGTCTTCTTCTTCTTTAAAAGTGTCGCCGTCGTCTTCCGTAGTCTACGTTTTTCCTTTCCATCTTGCCTCCAGCGACCCGCTTTTATTTCAAACCGGACTCTCGTGTGCGCGAGAGAACACGAGATTTCACGTGATCATCTGGTAATATTAAACCACCGACGCCATCTTGCCATTTTTGGGGCGGTCCAGCCCTGCAAAGCGCGCACCGAGACCGTTTGCCAGGTAATCCCATGTTTTCGCAATTTCTTACACAGAAACATGTAATATTGTGCCAAGATAGATGGGTGGCGCATGTACCTTTTTGGAATGGTTTCACCTAGTAACAACTCTTACGAAAATGGTTGTATAGTTAATATGATCTGCTGAGACATTAGGTGTGGTTGATATGCCGGATGAATGATGCTGAACATTATGAGAATATTGAACATAATGAAAGGGATTAGTAAAATTAGTTGACTTTGGCTTCATATACAAGAAGTAAGAACAAACTAATGTGAAGTCCGGATAGATAGGAGCATTTAGAATCTCGTCTACGATGATGGTCCAGGTAGAAGAATCACTTAATTAAGGAAAATGCATATATATGAGTAAGATGAATGAATTACAAATATGTATTTATGCGTCATCACTTACAAAGGCTAAAAGCCACTCGAGGAATTAATGAGATTGTTAAATGAACGATGATGATTATTACGAGAATATTGAAAATGATGAAAGGGGTCAATAAAATCAGATGACTTATGAGGACAGTTTTTATTCACTTTGCTCTCCACGACGGAAGGGTTAGACACAAGTTCGTTTTTTTTAATGTGGGGAAAATCCAGCTCCGTAAAAAGGTGAACTCTTGATTAGAACAAAAATTAAAATGGTATCAGTCTAGAACGACTTCTCATTCACTGACTGAGGACAGACTAGACTAAGTGTAACATCAGAACAGATACTACACGTTGTTCTCTAGCCAAAGAAAACAAGAACAGTTTATAACAATTATCTATTGATATTAGATTTGAAGATGACCATGTCGTATGATCAGGGAACCAATCTTGTGGCAATGTGTTCCACAGATGGTAAGTTCTTTGAAGGAAACTATGTTCATGGAAATGATGCTGGAGGTTAGGCAAACGGAGAAAGAAACAAAAGTACTTTGCAGGTGGGGTTTTATTTACTCCTCCCCAGGAGTTAGGCACAAGGCCAGTTTTATCTTACTCCCACAAGTAAGATGCGACCCAAGATCGGGTCGAGAAAGTGGGGCTTGAAAAGCCAGCGCTCGAGAGGTGAGCACTCTGGCCATTTAAAAATTGCCTGGGCAGCCCCGTCGGCATTCCCCGGTAGGGGCGCCTCAGACAGTAAGCAATAAACTTACTCCTCCCCAAAGAGGGGAGGCAAAGCCTGGGAGGGTGGACCTCCTAGAACTGCACAGGACAGGCGTGCAGTATCCATCGGAACAGATACTACACTTTGATCTTAGCCAAAAGGCCTTTGCAGGTGGGGTTACTAGACGAGGTCTTGTAGTGAGTGTTTGACACGCAGCAACCAGAGATTGAAGTTCAGCCGAGCACCTTCGATTGAAATAAGGACAGCTTAGAGAAAAACCAGCAACGTGTTTTTTGTGAGAAATGATTTGTAGAGAACAGAAATGATAGCCAGATAAGTCCTTAGATGGCGTTTGCTTCAGTTGTTTTGTTTTACGGCATATTAACCCTTTTCGGGTTATTTAATGCCAAATGTGGTCATTTTTATAAAAGTTTTTATGCTTCGAGTTCTTTATATTTTCAAATATTTATTCATAGTGTTTAGTTTAGTTGTTTTGTAGAGGAACAATTTTGTTTTTGTTTCTGACTTTGCAGAGCATTATTGAGTTTTGCAAAGGAAAAGGAAAAATAAATAACATCAATGTTTGGTGTATTTTAGGTCAGGAAGCCGGTATCTCCAGACAGCCTAACTGTTAGCACCAGCTAAGATGGAGAACTGCTATCACATATGGGACAGTACCGTTAAAAGCACTGTTTCTTTCCTTTGATATTCAAAATCTAATTTATTATATAGTGGGTGGACGGCACTTGATTACGAAGTCGATATAAACTCTTAGGAGAGTAGAAAGTGACTAACTTAGGTTTGCTTTCGTCAGCCTTGTAACTCTCACTTCCCTTATTTTGTCCTTTAGTCCTCACATTTCATGAGCGATGTTTCTGACAAAGAGGGAAGAATTGCTGTTTTCTGTGTCGGAATCTATGCATCTAACACTTATAGTTGGCTAGGTTTTAACCTTGAAGAGGTAATTTTTTAGCTCCTTACATCAAGTGGCTTCATGCTTTGTCTGTGGCGATTTCCATAAAAAGGGAAAGAAATAGTGCTCTTAATAGTACTTTCTAGATTTGGTATCAGTACTCCACCTTAGGACTTATCTGGCTCTTATATAGGTAGAAGGTTGCATCAGGAGTCAGGTACTTACTAGAGGGATAAAAATATCTAATATAATATTTTGGGTAAAAGGTATTGTTATATCCTTATTCATGCCTATTCGATAATATCCAGAGCCATTTGTCAGCTACGAGAGGCGGACATAGCTCGCATCGAGAATGACAGAGGTATACAGCTCAAGCACGGGACACAGCGTGTTTATTATAAACTGAACACAAAGGCAAAACCTCTCGTGATGTATTTCCTTACCATCTGCTTCGGTGAAAAAAGATACGATTCCAGTTATCTTCACCCCCCCTCTCCCTCATACGCATTTCGCCGACGTCCTTATTAAATTCCTTTGTCTTCAAAGCGTAATGAATTGGTGTCTGTGAAGAGAAAAAAATAGTCAGCTGGTTTCAAAGGATCACCGCCATTACTTTCCAATCTGTCCGTGTTCATTGACGACATGATCGAGTTGTCTCCCCTTTGAAAGTAACGTCTCTAAGCCAATCAGTGGAACGTGCTGTCGTTATTTCGTAGCCTGAATTAATGCCAGTGTCAGAATTAAGCCAATTATGTTCATTAGCGATCCTCTGAGGCGTGACGTTCGATTTAATAAGTTTACGCACCAATTAACCAGTGTTCGTAATAAGATAATTAGTAGCCTATTTAGAGTGCAAGATACTACATGTTCGTAATTATCAAACAGATTAGCGACAGCAGCGCGTGCTGATCAAACATGACCTATAAGAACTTATTTGCAAACTTCTTATGCACACACACACATGTATATATATATATATATATATATATATATATATATATATATATATATATAGGTAAATTAATGATGAAAATAAAAACTAGGTAAATAAAGGGTGGGCCAAAATAAGGGTCCTATCTTTAAATTTGAATAACTTGAATTTGAATAACTTCCACAAAATAAAAGTTAAACTCACCAAACTTTATGTGTGTGTAGACTGACCCTTCCGAGATTTTTTGAAATAAACAAAACAAATTTTAGCCGAAAAACACTTCTTAAAACTTACAAAAACTAAAGTATTGTTTTTTACACTGTTTTGAGTTTTTTAAGCAAAAATAATGTTTTCTAAATGAGGGTACGTTCCTTAGGGCTAATACGGCTCATGCTTGCTTCGGAAGGGGTCCTTTACTTATTCTAAAAAAAAATTTAAAAAAAATCAATAAATAAAAAAGTTATAAATAGGACCCTTATTTTTGCCCACCCTATATATATATATATATATATATATATATATATAGGTAAATTAATGATGAAAATAAAAACTAGGTAAATACAATATTTATTAGATCATTAATTCATTCAAACAAGGAATATATTAAAAAAAAAACTTTTTTCTCCTAATAGTTTATATATTCTTTGTTTGAATTAATAAATGTTGTATTTTATCCAATTTTTTATTTTCATCAGTCATTTTCTTATATTACTGTACAGCGAGTATTAACATATCACGATAAGATATATTTATTCTTTCTCTTATATATATATATAATATATATATATATATATATATATATATATATAATATTTTTATAAATAAATATTAATTATTTTAATACCTACAGACATCGATGTGTCATGCTAACGTAATCAGGAAGCTAATTCTTAACGGTTGGCGGGCGCGAACCCTGATCACAAATCGCCACTGATTTGCAGTCAAGAGTCTTAACCCCTCGGGCATAGAGAATTAGTTAATAATTAGAGAGGAATTTAACTTTGTAATCGTTAAATCGCACTGACAACTTGTGTCTGCCTACTATTTAAATGTCTTTGATCCTTTCTAGATGGCTTTTTAATGTTCGAGTTTACAGTTTAGTTTCACACAGTCGCATACAGACATATTCTCACATAGACTCTGTACCTTTCTGACACACTCATACACCATCACACTCCACGCACACACACAAACACATATTTATGTACATTTTGTGGTCCCGCATTGACGTAAAACAGGAGGCTACTATTTAAGTTCCGTGGGTACACCATTTATATATACAAACTAATATCGAATACATTCTGGTCAAAAACGAAGAAAGATCTGAACTAAATAATTCGTATAATTTTTATTATTTGGAAAACTATTCTAATCGTAGTTTTTTTTCTATTTTGACAACATTTCAGTCGATCTAACATCCGACAGGTTAAGGTGCTTCTTTGCGAAAATAGGAACTTTCTAGTCAATATGTATGTCTAATTACAGCACCTGTACGGAATTTCGAGCTGCACTTTTTATTTAGTCTATTGGGGTAGATTGTTTAGATTCCGTCAGCGACGAACCTTAACGTAACGGCTAAGAACGTTGGTAAACAATCAATTATATGTGAAAGTCTTGTGGAGGTTAAAAATAAATTCTACCCGGTCATGTTCTTGAAATACTGTACCTGTTCTCGAAAATATGCTTTAGTTTTAATACTTGACTGAAGCATAAATCCTAGTCATCCCCTACTCTATTCGTAATGTAGTAGGAGATTATCTATTCTCTACCTTGCAGGACCTACTCTAGTCATTCTCTATTCGTAATGTAGTGGGAGATAATCTATTCTCTTCCTTGCAGGACCTAGTCTTCCCCTTCTCTATTCGTAATCTAGTCGGAGATGATCTATTCTCCTCCTTGCAGGCCCTAGTCTAGTCATTCTCTATTCGTAATCTAGTGGGAGATGGTCTACTCTTTCTCTTGCAGGCCCTAGTCTTCCCCTTCTATATTTTTAATCTAATGGGAGATAATCTATTCTCTTCCTTGCAGGCCAGTTTTCCTCTTCTATATTCGTAATCTAGTGGGAAATGATCATATATTCTGTTCCTTGCAGGCCCTAGTCTTCCCCTACTTTATTCGTAATCTAGTGGGAGATAATCCATTCTCTTCTTTGCAGGCTCTATTTTTCCTCAACTCTATTGGTAATCTAGTGGGAGATGATCTATTCCTATCCTTGCAATCTCTAGCCTTACCTTACTCTATTCGTAAGCTAGTGGGAAATGATCTATTCTCTTCCTTGCAGGCTCTAGTTTTCCCTTACTCTATTCGTAATCTAGCCGGAGATGAGCTATTTGTCTTCCTTGAAAACCCTTGTCTAATCCTACTTCATTCGTAATCTAGTGGGAGATGCTCTATTCTCTTCCTTGCAGGCCTTAGTCTTACCCTACGCTATTCGTAATCTAGTGAGAGATTATCTATTCTTTTACTTGCACGCCCTTTCTCACAGAGATAGTGCTAGTCTTACACTACTCTATCGCTATTTCTATGCTTGGTGCTTGACTGAGCTTCAAGCCCTAGTTCTGCACTGTAAAACCTACTCAATAAGAACTCGTCTTCCTACCAACACTGCAAAAAACACCCATTACTTTCCTTTATGTACAAAAAACAACAGAACTTCTATGAACAGAGTTTCTTTCCAAAAACCTCTTAAAGTCTAATGTCAACAAATATCTGTCGAGTGAATTAATTATAGTTCTCAATCATTTCATTAGAACTGTTCCATCATTCAATTGGAAATCTCACTCTTACCCTTATCCTCGAGTGGTGTTTAGCTTTAGTAAGTGTTGATTCATTAGTATATAAAAAGTAAATAATAAAATTAACAATGTAGATTAAATGCTACGACACGAACGAAACGCGCGAAACCCGCGTTCACGTGTATCAATACTATTTATTCTTTCCGTTTTGCTTTTTCATTGATGCCAGTCGGAGACACTTCTGAAGATCGATGATACCGTAAAACTACAGAAAAGTATTCCAGGACATTTTATTATCATTTATTATTGATATACGTCTATTATATAGGATATCGGCCTTTAATTTATCCATAATCAATTCGATTCTGTTCCAATTTTGAGAGGTTTGTTTTCTTGTTCTTTATATATTAAATCACATACACCCCTCTCTCTCTCTCTCTCTCTCTCTCTCTCTCTCTCTATATATATATATATATATATATATATATATATATATATATATCATTATTTATAAATAATGTTGTAACATTAACCCATATACACATGTGTTTCATGGCCAACCTGCAATCATCAGTATGGTAACGCAGTTCGAACCCCAGTACGAAAGTCATATTTGACTTAGTAGTCGGAGCGCATACAGATGTGCCCATCACGCATTACCTAGAAATAGTAGAGTAAATTAACGTCTAAATGGCAAATTCAGCGGCCATCGAGCAAGTCGTCAAGAGCACTCAATAGGCGGGGGCCTAAACTGTCGCATTACGCTGTAAATGACGGCCTGTTGTCACCTTACTTAAAGTGCTCAATAAATATTGAATATATATATTTATAAATAATATTTTTCAAATTAACCCATATACACATGTGCTTTATGTCAAACTTACAATCATCAGTATAGGAGGAGACAATCCCTGCCGGTCACACAATTCGAACCCCAATACGAAAGTCATATATGACTTAGTAGTCAGAGCGCGTACAGATGTGTCCACCACGCATTGACTTGAAATGGGAGAGTAAATGAACGTCTAAATAGCAATATATATATGTATATATATATATATATATATATATATATAGAGAGAGAGAGAGAGAGAGAGCGAGAGACAGAGAGAGAGAAAGAGAGACACACACATACGCACACATTATATATATATATATATATACATATATACATATATATATATATATATATATATATATATATAGCGTATCAAAATATTTTGAAAAGAAACCTAAAGTGCTCGTTTTACAAGAGCTAATATAAATTATTTAATGTATAAACTATACATTACAGTTTATGTTAGACGAACCAGGGTTTCAGTGTTACGGATAGGCGGTTTTAGGGTTAGAATCCGTCTTTTGTGTCCGTGCCAAATCTTTAGCGTAAAAAAAACGGATTCTAACCTAGAAACCGTCTATCCGTAACAATAGCACCCTGGGTCATCTAACAGAAACAGTAATGTAAAGTTTTTAAATAAGATAATTTATATATATATATATATATATATATATATATATATATATATATATATATATATATATAGTATTGAATTTACGAAAAGAAACTACATTTTTCTGTATATGATTAAAAGTGAGAAAAAAACCAGTCGATTGGTTTCGCCCTCACTTTACAGAACTGAATCGAGGAATTTTAAAAAAAAAAAAAAAAACTATAATAAAAAGAGTTATGTTCCATATACTTCGAGGGATGTGTCCTAGACACTCATCACGCTTACTCAAAGCAAACACTCAAAGACTTCGAGGTGGAATCATGAGTGAGCACGATTTGGCAAGCAAACTACCTCAACAGCAAGAGATATCTATTTTGCTTATAACCTGCGTGTTGTCTTCTCTACAAAATCTCTTTTAGCTTCCTCCCGAAAAGACATTCTATTTTCTCACTATAATAATTATTTCAAATATGGTTGCAGTGCTGACTATACAGGTAGTACGGCCTAGAGTTGTGATGCCAGAGTTCAACAACACATACCTAGCCAAATTAGGAATGGAACCTTCCAATTAACGCGTTTTCCATCGCAGCGCAATTTATTAAAAACCCGAAAGGGTGCAATGAATTTCAGCATTGACTGATTTACTACCTTAAAGCGTGCTCATTAATTATTCCGTCTTAAAGTCTTCGAGACTATCTACGTTTGGTCGAAACAGCCTGGACTCTGTAAAAAGAGGGAGTGTTTGCTTGGATTAGGTGTGATTAATGTTAAATACGCAACTCTCCTTGTAATAAAACATAACGCTGTTTTATTTTTAATGTATATGTTTTTTTTTCGAATCCAGCGATTCAGCTCTGTAGTATAGGGTCGAAACCAGTCCGCTGGCTTTATTTTCTAATTTTTAATCATGCACATAAATATGTATTTCCTTCATAATAGCTGTAATAAATTTCTGTATCCCTGCTGAAATTATGATTAATATATATATATATATATATATATATATATATATATATATATATATATATATATATATATATATATATATCAACTATTATATAAACATCCTTAAAATAGTCTAATCCTCTTCGCCCCTTTTCACATGAAACTAAATCAAACTAAATATAGCCCACTCTTACGCCTGACAGTTCTGTTTCAAAAATCCCAACAAGCCGTTAATTAGTTTAAGAGTGAATCTTATAATCAAAATATATAAACATATACACTTTATTAACTTTTTATAAATACTAGAAGACGGGTAAAATTAATTCCCCGAACAGAACAGTTTTGCACCACTTTTATGTCTCCTTACGAAGATTAAAATCAACATATAAGGATACTAAACCTAATCTCTAGAATTCTTATTGCAATTTTAATCAAACTGTCTAAAATGTAAGAGGTCTTAAGAATAAATGATATTCAGTGTCTAATGACTATGGATCAAATTCAATGCAAATCTGAAATATTTGAATTTTCAAATTGGAGGTGGTGCCCATTTTATGCCCCCTAAAATCCCTTGAAAATAATCGAAATAAACTGAAATTAAAGTAATATTTATTAATCGATGTCTAATACTTACTGTTATAATTAAACACAGAAATTATAGGTGTCTGAATTTCACGGATGGCTTTCACTCTCCCCTTTTGCTCCCTGTGCATAAAACTAAGTTAATCTAAATATAGCCCACATTTGGATTGCTTACGCCTAGCAGCTGTGTTGTGTGGTCACTTCGCCTTGAGGAAAGCAATAACTTAAAGCGCTGTCATTCTCAGTGTTAAGCCAGATATATTTTCTCTGCTAATTATTTTTTTGTATTGAACACTATCAGATTGGATATATACCAACTACTAATGAGTAATAACTTTTAGTTTGTCTTATGCTTAACACGTCACTCAATAAATTTCGTGCCTCACTAATAAGCAAAATTCGATTTCATTCATCAACATAGTTTTACACTGATTCCACCGCTTTTCTAACAATTCGATGCCTTTCTGGTAAAACCATTTCTCTTTGACTTCAAAATACGCCTCAATTTCCGATATTACATTTTCATTGGAGCCAAATCTCTTTCCCTGTAGCATTCTTTTGAGGCCTGCAAACAGGCAGTAGTCGCTGGAGGGCAGATTTAGTGAATAGGGTGGGTACGGAAGTTATTCGAAGTGCAATCTATGTGGGTTTGCCATTGTTGCGATCGACTAGTGATACGGTACATTTGTGTCTGGTTTTTGGGGGCGATTTCTTCCTTGAAACGCACCAAATAATGCACCAAATAATGCACCAAATAATGCACCAAATAATGCATCAAATAATGCACCAAATAATGCACCAAATAATGCACCAAATAATGCATCAAATAATGCACCAAATAATGCACCAAATAATGCTACATAATATTCGCTAGTGATGGTTCGTCCTATCTCAAGGAAATCGTTGAACAAAATACGGAAGTCAAAATCTTGCCTGTTATGCTTGCGTATCTCGATGCTTTAGACGGCTTTCACCTGCTGTTGTCCACTCAGCTAACTCCCGATTTGACTCCAGAGTGAAGTGGTCGATCTATGTTTCATCTATTGTCGCATATTGATGCAAAAAAAAACATATTTTGTTGCGTTAAAACCGCTGCAAACAACTACTTAAATTGCCGACGCGTTTTTATTTTTATCGACTGTGAGCAAACGCGGCAGCCACTTTGAACACAGCTTTCTGTTAATGCAAAAAATTTAAATCAATATCCTCTTGATGTCTTTAACTACTGGCCTTTTGGCTAAGATCAAAGTGTAGTATCTGTTCCGATGGATACTGCACCCCATAGACTGGTATTGTCTTGGCCTTCGGGGCTTGATTTACGCCGGTCTATGGGTCTGTCCTGTGCAGTTCTAGGAGGTCCATCCTCCCAGGCTTCGCCTCCCCTCTTTGGGGAGGAGTAAGTTTATTGCTTACTGCCTGAGGCGCCACTACGGGGCTGCCCAGGCAATTTTTAAACCCCACTTTCTCGACCCGACCTTGGGTCACATCTTACTTGTGGGAGTAAGATAAAAACTGGTCTTGTGCCTAACTCCTGGAGAGGAGTAAATCAATACTCTACTATCGCATGCAACTTCTATCTACGTTATGAGTTTGTTTACATTTTTCTTCAGAGAACAACTGCCGAATTTGAACGACCTGAGAGTTCAGCATCATTTGTGTCTGTATGAAGACAGGATACCATCTCTTAGTCGTTGTTTCCGACGGAGTCGAGTCCGAATAATACTTACTGGGCCATTGCTTTGTCTGAACCATATTTTTCCTATCAGGAATGAACACGCGAAATAAACAATTAAAAGTAGAAGAAAATTAATTTTTAAATGAAGATGAAAATAAATTCGGGTTTTTCTTAGGGCGAACCAATTTAATAATGGAGACGCAGTAATTGTCTTCAATTGCTGCGTTCATAATTACTTACATGCACACAATCTAATATAATCGTAAGTACCAACAGAAAGAACCAGCTTTTGTGAGATACAATAATAGGAGAGAGAGGGAGAGAGAGAGAGAGAGAGGGAGAGAGAGAGAGGGAGAGAGAGATAGAGATAGAGAGATAGAGAGAGATAGAGAGATAGAGAGAGAGGGAGAGAAAGAGAGAGAGAGAAAGAGAGAGAGATAAAGAGAGAGAGAGAAAGAGAGAGAAAGAGAAAGAGAGAGAGATAGAAAGAGAGAGAAAGAGAGAGAGAGAAAGAGAGATAGAGAGAGAGAAAGAGAGAGAGAGAAAGAGAGAGATAGAGAGAGAGAAAGAGAGAGAGTGAAAGAGAGAGAAAGAGAAAGAGAGAGAGATAGAAAGAGAGAGAGAAAAAGAGAGAGAAAGAGAGAGAAAAAGAGAGAAAGAGAGAGAGATAGAAAGAGAGAGGGAAAAAGAGAGAGAGAAAGAGAGAGAAAGAGAAAGAGAGAGAGAGATAGAAAGAGAGAGAAAGAGAGAGAGAGATAGAGAAAGAGAGAGAGAGAAAGAGAGAGAGAGAGAAAGATAGAGAAAGAGAGAGAGAGATAGAGAAAGATAGAGAGAGAGAGAAAGATAGAGAAAGAGATAGAGATAGAGAAAGATAGAGAGAGAGAGAGAGAGAGAGAAGTAGGCAATTGCATTTTTACATCACTTTAGGAATTTCCTTTGATACTTCTGATTTCCAATTACGCCTCTGGCGTCTTCGATCGATCCGCAACGAGGTGTGCGTACCCATGGCCTTTTGCCAAACAGGAGAAGTGAATATGAATTGACGACTGCGTTAATTACAATACTTTAAAACGAATAAAGGCGTCTCATTGATAGCATCAAAATATTACAGCACATTACAAACGAATAAAGACTCGTAACAGACTTGTGCAGAAAAGGAAGAGAATGAAATGGAAAATCAATCAAACGGAAAGAAAGAAATCGCCATCGGCGGTGGAGGTCGAACGCTTCATCAATAATTAACAATAAAAACGCCATTCGATTAAATCGTGATCGTTTGAAAGGAAACACGCGAAAGAACTTGCGATTCGTGCAAGAATTAAGGCCGCATTTTATGATGACATTAAAAGCATCCAGAAAACAAATACTACCTTTCAATCACGGAAGATTATTTTATGATTTCAAAGAATAGAGTCTTCAATTAGTATATAATTAAAAGAAAAGGGTTGGTGAATCGATTAAAATCGATCCGTTTAACTTACCGGAAACGGATCAAGTAACGCGAGTTTTCTTAACATTGCAGGACTTTCCTCAGTATTTCTTGCAAAATTAATCAATGCTGGCGTCTAGATGTTTCTTTTTTTTTCATGGAAATCGCCCCCAGACAAGGCATGAAGCCACTTAATGTAAGTAGCTAAATAATACTACTTCGCGGTCAAAAACTAGTCAACGATATGTGGTAGATAGATAGATTCCGACCAAGAAAACAGCAATTTTTCTCCCTTTGTCCGAAACATCGCTCATGCTATGTAAGAACTAAAGGACAAAATAAGGGACGCGGGAGTTACGAGGCTGCCGAAAGGAACCCCAAGTTAGTCACTTTCTACTCTCCTTAATCGTTCTAATCCTCTAACCTAGGATCCCATGTTTCTCCAATGATTTAGGTATATTCTTCCGAAATTGGTCTTCGTGCTCTATGTACGCACGATACCACTGTGAT
>OY744537.1:14102742-14122742 GCA_963556195.1 Sepiola atlantica | reverse complement strand
AATTTGAAGTTGTTTCCTCTTGTCCTGGAATTGGTATTGAGTGGTAGAAGTTGTTTTTGGTTGATGTTTACCTTGCCTGTTAATATCTTGTACACTTCTATCATATCACCTCTTTCACGTCGGTAGTGCATTGACGGTGGTCTCATCTCTTTGAGCCTCTCCTCATATGGCAAGTCTTTGATTGAGGAATACAACTTTGTTGCTCTTCGCTGAACTCTTTCGATTTTGCCGTTATCTCCGGCATATTGGTGGATTCTTGCGGCGTTTCCATATTCCAATATTGGCCTGACCATGGTTGTGTATAATTTCTTCATGATGATCTTGTCACGACTAACAAACGTTCTTCTAATCAGTCCTAAAATATGATTCGCTTTTTGACGGCATCAGCAACATGTTGGTGAAAAGAGAGTTTATTGTCGATGTGCAATCCGAGGTCTTTTTCGTTTTCGGATTCCTTTAGTTCTTTTATTTCTCCATTACTGTTCTTCATTGTGTATGGTGTTCTGTTGTTACCATGCCCGAAAGGCATTACACTTGCCAGCATTGAACAGTAATTGCCACTCCTCCGATCACTTAGATAATTTGTCCATATCACTTAGATAATATGGATATGAATATCACGGCGAACACTGGCGAAGGATATATTTTCCGTCATTTTTTTGTGTTATCAGATTAGTTAAACTATCATGTTGCTTTTCCTTAGTCTATCTTTCTATTTTTTCCTTCTGTCTTTTTCTTTGTTAAATCTTAAAAACACAACTTTACCAAATATATTAATTCCCCACCCACCAAAATTCAACATAATCACAGAAAATGAATGAATGCATATTAACTCACGGTGTATTTAAAGAATGGTAAAATAATGACAAGTCTAGAATTGTATTCTAATTATACAGATCTTCTTTGGTTGGGCAAGAGAAATTATTCAACATCATGTAATTATGCAAATTAGGCGATTCAATATGCAAATCAGTTTCCTTTTTTGTGTTCATTTAAGTTGTCGAACTGCACAAATTAAATTATTTAAAAAAAACAAAAAACTTGTAGAATATTGTTATATGTAAATTGATTATATTTGAAATTCAAATCATCTGAAAAAAGAATTCTTTATTTTCAAATTTTTGTCCGTTATTTGCTAATTGGATTTTTATTAGGAATTTTGGTGTAACTTGACTAGAATTTTATTTTGAGTCGTTTTTTTTTTTTTAACAAAATAGCCAAAAAATGTAGAGGTGTCAGCATCAGCTACGTGGTTGTCGATATCAATTAGAATGTGAAACTCCAAGTACAATATTGCTACTACCCCAGTTGCTGCTGCTACTACTACAACTACTACTACAACTACTACTACAAATAATAATAATAATAATAATAATAATAATAATAATAATAATAATAATAATAATAATAATAATGCGGAAACCAACCCACATAAGCACCGAATGGAGAACAAACACATGGAAGCACAAGACAACAGAACCGGGGAAAATACAACCGCACGAGAGAAGCGCAAGCATAGACTGACGCCACGAAAATTACGGACAGAGGGTCGTGGAGGGAAAGCGCAAACCAGACCTCCACTGGAAGAGCGCGGACAGCTCTGGGACCTTGGGGAGGCTTGTTGCCACTCGGGCCCCAGAGGGGACCAATGGCCCTTATCAGCAGGAAATCGTTGGTAGGTGGCTGTTGCGATTACCGCAAGGTCATCAGTGGGCGATCACTGACGATAACCAGTGTGATAACTCCTAGTGAGTAAATAATAATAATAATAATAATAATAATAATAATAATAATAATAATAATAATAATAATAATAATCGCCTTCCCGAAAAAAAACAACAGAAAATGAAGTGGAACCAGCATCGATACGAAAAATGACCGTGCAGTGTCTGAGCTTGCAGAGAGAACTGAAAGTTATACTGGAACTAACCACGACGTCACTAATATTCAAGTCAAATACAGATCGTTCTATTAATTACAAAGATTTTGTTTTTTAGTCATCTGGATATTTAAGAAAGAGTTGATGATGGTCTTTTCTTTTCTATTCAGTAGAAGCCATGACGCTGTTGATGACGTGTTCGCCTATGACAGTTTCGTGAAAATTAAAAAGTCAGCATGAGCTTCGTCACCGAGTCAACATTAAGCGAAATCGGGAATTTTACATGCGTAATACAATCCTCATGCAGAAGGTACGCTGATGAACAGCAGGTTGGTTCGGTCCAACGGGTCCCAACGAATATTACGCACCCCAGAAAATGTATATCGTGTCAGACAATATTTTCTACGCAGTTCGAATGCTCTACTCGAGGGCATTCTACAGCGCTTGGTATCGATAATCGTTAGGTAAGGAGTATTTTACCGGAAGACGTGTATTGCAGTTGAACATTGCAAATTAGTCAATTATATATTGCCACAAATAAATAGCAAACTTACATTTGTTGAAGCGGTACAATTATTGACTAACTTCTTTAGCCTTAAAACATCTCTTTTTGACAAAAAGGTAGAAATGTATGAATCTCACAAGGAAAGAAGACGAAGACTACACTACTTTCTCTAACTTAGTTAACAAACACTGTGATTATATCAAATTATCGGAGGTGAGCGCTAACAATTACGTCTAACTTTCGTACAGAGTTTAGCATCAAATATGGATGCAGAATTCAGACAAAGCGTTCTTAAGAAACTTGAGAATGAATCTGGTTTAAAACTTCGACTTATTACAGAAGACTGCCAATGTTTTCTTTGTGTAAACCAAGATTCAAGAAACATTGATCAAAGCGAAGTGCCACATATTATAAAAATACGTAACAAAATAAAATTAATTTACCAGCTAAATTTGACCAACAAAAGTATTACTGTGCCGTACCTATGACGAACATTTGGACTCGTCCATTCTCAATAAATACTGGAATCATTACGCTACTCGGTGTTGCGCACTCTAGCTCGTTCAGTCTCTCAGCAACCTCGGTTGATTGAGGACTTCGGGATGGGGTAATACCCCACCACAACAATTAACAAAGTATTCGAATTTAAACGGTGTTGCAGAGCCCCTACTTGGGCTGCGGCAGTTCTCGTTTTGTATACCTGTCCCGGAACGGGCCGTGGCAGTTTAAACACTCGTCATCTTTTTAACACCAAAAATCATATAGTTTGCATACCTTTAAATTTCTCGTACCCTCTCTTCTTTCTTCGTCGCGTGGCGGGGTGTGTCGTCTAGTGGTTGAATTCTTTCTTCTTTCTTTCTGCCGTGAACCACGCCGCTGCAACACAAAAACTTCATGACCGACTCCGACGACAAACAATCTTTTAAATTTAATTTCTGTTTTATTTCAAGCGTTAGTTATCCGTCAGCTGGGAGATATTCACTAACATCGGGAGAGAGAGCAAATTACTGCTTTCGTAATTGCTTATCAATTAAATCTTAACCATTTGTGGAGGAGGTGAAAGAGATATTTCGCCTGTATTTTCTTAGAGGATTCATTCCCTTAATCAAATTGCGGACTACATCCTAAATCACGTCTGATAAGTTCGCCTCCAAAACCAAGACTGACTAAAACTCGCTTCTCAGGAAGAACGAGTGACGTCACGGATCCCTCTGCTTCGCACGCAAAAGCCCGTGACGTTACAGAGCCTCTATCGCAGATGCGCATTGATCCTTGATCCGAGGTCTCGTCACGCGGTGAGCTCCGACTGTAAGTGCAGACCCTATTCTGCACTCGACTGCACAGGTCCACCCGCACTAATTCGCGCAAGTCAAACCAACGATTTTCAACGGATACGTCCATTCCCATAGGGCCATTATCCAACACACGTGAGCCTACAACAATTAAAAGCCATAAAAAGGACCTCACTAAAAATGGCTACGAGGTATTCGAATTTACACGGGGACCCAAAACTCGAAAAAGAAAAAAAACTTAAAAAAGACATCACAAACACTGGTTACGAATATTCGAATTTACACGGGAAACAACAAAAACATTAAAACATTTCTTGTTAACCTTAAAAAAGGACCCCACAACGACCGGCAACGTGTGATTGAAAATTTTTAACTAAATAGACTGACAGTGTGGTTACAGTAAAAGATTCGAGAGAAACTATTTTTTAAAATGGACGCCACAACAGGCGACAAAATGGATTAAGTAAAATCTTAAAAGAAAATTTTTTTTGAAGAAATCGACTATAAATTCAGCAGACAACGTCCTAATTCA
The DNA here is from genome assembly GCA_963556195.1 of Sepiola atlantica. Taxonomy (NCBI): domain Eukaryota; kingdom Metazoa; phylum Mollusca; class Cephalopoda; order Sepiida; family Sepiolidae; genus Sepiola; species Sepiola atlantica. Next base: position 14,118,534 of record OY744537.1, on the reverse strand, counting down.
AAAAGAAATGGCTGACCAGTGGAAAAAAGAAGAAAAATCACGTAGGACCAACTTATTATTCTCTTAATTGAAGAAAGATCAGCGATTTTTGTTTTAATTGCTATTCCAACACTGTAACACTTGTAATGTTTAACAATAAGGGAATACATTATGTGTTTCTCTCTCCAAAAAAAAAGAAAGTTTCTTCTGTCGAAAGAAAAAAAATGAAACCGTATTTTTATTTTTTCTCTGACTAAAGTGCCGACCGCAAATTTTACGGCTACGCACTACGCGTAAAAGCGTACTAAAAAGGCGATTTTTTATCGAGAAAAAAGAAAAACGTTTTATACACTTTTACAACTAAGATTACGTCCGAAAGGAAACATTTATCTTCTAACGAAAAAAGAAAAAATTTGTAAATATAGAAGAATTTAAAGAAACGATTGCAGAATTAGTAAAATTTTAAATGCAACAACTTGAATATAAAAAGAAGCAGACAAGAGACTACAGAAAATTGAAGAAAGATTTCAAAAGCTTCTAGAACAGAATGAAAAGCTTAGAGAGCAAAACAAAGAATCCGACGAAAAGATTGAGATGTTAATGCAAACAATATCGCTTAGAGGCCAAAGTAACGAAAACGATAATGGTTTTTCGAAAAATGCCGTGTGGAGTGCCATCGATAACTTCACGTATTCCCCTGATGACTTTTGCTTCGTATTTTAGAAGATATAAAAACTTATATAAAATTGATTGCGAAAACTGGGCAGACTCTAAAAAGGTTCGCCTGTAATTTAGGAAATTAGGCACCACTTTTTAAAAGAAAATAAATAAAAATTTTAAAAAAGAATAAGAAAAAGAAATAAAGAAGAATATGTCACCTACTTGTCAAATCATATTTCAATGTCGCTAAAAGTCTTCTGATATGGTCCAATCGGATCATATTTTCCTTCTCCCATTGTGTGCCTTCAAAATGAAATTGTTTCCGAATCTTCACTTTTTCTGAAGACGTTCGTCAATACGAACGAAACCGGTCAAATCTCTTGTCTTTGTTTTCCTCCTGCATTTTAACCTGTTTTCCGTTTGTCTTTTTTCACACGGCATTTAATTTTCATGACTTATCGTGCACCTTACCCCCCTCTCTCTCTCTCTCTCTCTCTCTTTCTCTCTCTCTCTCTCTCTCTCTCTATATATATATATATATATATATATATATATATATACATACCAGGCCTGTCTAAAACGTATCCGACTGTAGGCTGAAAAATATGTCAAATACGTGATGGGGTTGGGACTCTAATCCTCTTCAAAGTAGGTGCCTTGTATTTGCACACACTTAGCCCACCGATCCATCCACTGCCGGAAACACCTCTGGAAGTCTACTTTTGGAAAGGTGTTCACGTATTTTAAATATTTTTTCTGGCCTAAAGTCGGATAATGTTTTAGACAGGCCTCGTATATATAATTAATATTTTCAACACATTTGCGATATTTTAAATAGGATGACCCCTAGAGTAAATACAGTATCGTAGTGACTGAAATGATCATAGCTAAAAATAAGATAGATAGTGTAAGATAGAGGATGTCCAACGACCCCCCACTTTCCCACACGTATGATGTCCTTCTGCCATGTTATAAATTATATTTTTAGCAAATAAATAATTCAAGGGGTAGTATCTTTTGTGATACTACACTTTATATTTTCTGTCCTCGCTCAGTAAGGATAAATCCTTCTAGACTGAGGCAATTTAATTTTTTCTCCAAATCTACAGTGCTGGATTCCCCACATTAAAAATCAACCTTGTGTCTAACTTTGCCTCCGTGGGGAGACAAGTAAAAAGGATAACATTTAATTAATAACACCCTTAACTAAATCATTTTCCTCAAAAATGAGATTCTACTTTTTAGGCGATTACGTGTGAACACACTGAAAAACCTGGAAACAAATAATTACTTCAGAACTTAGAATGGGGGATCAGTTTCGTATATAAATTTAACGTAAAATTATCCTCATTTCCGAGCTATTCTAAATTTTTAGGGCTGGTCATTAAATTTTTGTAACCACTAACCCTAAGTCCGTCTGGAAACTATACGTAATAGCTAAAAAAAAGTAGCCCCATAGAAGAAACGTACAGATTTTTATCTCGCATAGAAAATGTATTTCATTAACTGCTCTAAAACGCTAGAGTATTTATTTACCTCCTCTCCAAGAGGTTAGGCACAAGGCCAGTTTTATCTTACTCCCACAAGTAAGATGTGACCCAAGGTCGGGTCGGGAAAGTGGGGTTTGAAAAGCCAGCGCCCGAGAAAGTGAGCACTCTGGCCATTAAAAATTGCCTGGGTACCCCCGTTGCTCAAAGAGGGGAGGCAAAGCCTGGGAGGGTGGACCTCCTAGAACTGCACAGGACCGACCCATAGACCGGCGTAAATCAAGCCCCGAAGGCCAAGACAATACTAGTTTATGGTGTGTAGTATCCATCGGAACAGATACTATACTTTGATCTTAGCCAAAAGGCCAAGAACAACGCTATTTTTTTTAGAGTAGCCCAGAAACGGAGGCTTATTTTACGTTAACTTTACATGTGAAACTAAATGCCGACCGTACATTAAAAAAGAATTGATTTTTTTACAAGTTTTTCACGGTGTTCACACGTAATCACCCCAGAAAAATAGAATCTCATTATTGTTTAAGGAAGGGGGATTTGGATGAGTTTTATTATCTACGATAATAATGATAATACTTATTAGTTTTTATATCGGAAAATAATCTGCTTATACATGAAATTAAAATATAAGCTTAATTATTAAATAAAAATTAATAAAACACGTTAGTAATTAATTCTTAATTCATAAAACACATTTTAAATTTCTTTCAAATAGTTTTTTTTTTTAAATACGCTCCTACATTTTTATGTTGGCAGGCAAATTTTCACTGTTTGTCACGTAGCCTAAAAGCAGTGTATTTGTACCTAGTCAGTGAAATTAAAATAAACTGAACTGCAAAGCGGTTTCAATAATATTAATAACCAAGAATCATTTTATTATTAGTCTTTGGTTTTATTGCCTTCTATCTTCACCCCATTCATCTTTTATATATTTAGAAAAATGTATACAAGCAGTCAACAGACACGGAAACTCAAAATCAAAGAAAAGCTGACGGCAAAGTGTGGTTTAGCGTAGAGCTGTGAAAATCTTTAAATTCACTAATTCATTCATACCTAATTCAACCGAGCATTTGAAAATGTTCTAAGGTTTTTTGTTTTATTTCATACTTTTTGGCCATATCGTGTCAGGATATATATATATATATATATATATATATATATATATATATATATATATATGGAAGTTTGTTTTTTTTTAACCTGCGGGGGCTAGAAAATACCCAACTAGTACACGGACGCAGGCTTCGTCCTGATCGACAACCTTTCTAGAGTTGGAATCTCGGAAAGAATATCCGGTTTGCAAACCTACAATTGCTTAAGGAGTAGATAGGTTCTGCCTATCGCCGGCCTTTGCACTCCTTCTTTGTCTATTAGTCAGGCGCAGAGGTAACAGCGCTGAGACGCCTCTAAACACCCAGTGCCTAGCCTTGTTTTCTTACTAGGACAATGAACGCCGTCTTCTTTCTCTCTATTTGGGAAACTTGGGGAAAATTTTTTCGTTACTAAGTCTTACATGACCAGTCTGGGTCTCTCTTGTTCCGACAGGTTGAGGGTACAGGTTAGACATCTTGTCTGGCTGCTGTTTCCGACTGACAGCAAGGAGGCCAAACTCTTGGGTAGCGCCAAGAACCGCTGCTCTATCATCAGTTGCATAATACCGTGGGTAGTTGTATGTGCCATGTCGCGCATGGAAAAGGACCCTGCAATTATCTCCTGTGGGGTTTCCCGAGGCCACAACCCCCATGGGCCAGGTCATGACTAATGGACTAGTTGTGTGAGCTTATTGGCACCAAACAAGGACCCACCATGGCCAACCTACTCTATAATCAAACCAAACATGTCATTACAAAGAAATAAAAGCAAACCTAAACCAGACACCCCACAAAAAAACACTTTCGCCTCCGCCCTTGAGGCTCGAATTTACAAATATCCGGGGACTTAGAACCAACATCAACGACGTAGAAACCTTTCTCCTGACAAACTCCCCGGATATCCTAGCTCTTAGTGAAACTAACCTTAAATCCTCAATCTCCTCTCACAACTTTGACATGACTGACTACCTCCCACTCTACCGTAAAGACTCTGACAAACATATGCACGGGCTAGTAGTTTATGTTCGGAACACTCTCCCCTTACCAGAAACATAGGTTAGAATCAGATGACCAAGATTACATGTGCTTTAGATTGACTTTACATCACAGCGTCAATTACTTATATTTCTTATACCGCTCCCCATCGACTCAGGACTGTACTTTGTTAAACTTGTCTCTGAGAGCATAGATAGAGCAGTCTTAATTGACTCGAATGCCCAGATACATGTATTTGGGGATTTTAATGCCCACCACCGCGACTGGTTGGGATTCTCTAGCCTTACTGACGCAGCCGGCGACTCTACGTATAATTTCTCCTTAGCTCACTCCCCTCTCAGACTGATGATTTTCCGACCCGCATCCCCGATCGAGTAGACCAGCAAGCTTCACTTATAGACCTCTTCTTGACCTCAATGCCCGAGGCTTGTTTGACGAAAGCTCATAGGCCACTCGGGAATGCTGATCACATTGTGCTAATGATACATATCACCCTAAAAAGTCGTCTAAAAGCTGATGAACCGTTGCTCAAAACAACAAGATACTACGAGCAGGCTGATTTCGAGTCAATCAGAGATCACACCAGTGAGGCCCCTTGGAGGGAAACCTTCTCACTACCTGCAAACCAGTGTGAAAATGAATTGACTGAATGGGTCAAAGCAGGCATTGAAGCCTATGTCCCCATGCGAAAATTCTTTAGCAAGCCCCACTCTCCCCAATTATTCACTTCAGAATGTGCAGCTGCCATTGCTGAGAGGCAACAAGCATTCCGTAAATTCGGCCGCCATAAGTCAGCTACTAATAGACATAAATGTATAGAGTCAAGAAATAATTTCAAGGCCGTGATAGGCGAAGCAAAGAGAAGGTATAATGAGTTAACAAAAAGACGCATCCAGTCACAGAAACTAGGTACTCGCGATTTCTGGAAAATCTACAATAGTGTAGTGAATAATGGTCAATCAACGATTCCCCCACTATCAAACCACAATGATGTCGTCCGCACGGCCACTGAAAAAGCTGAACTACTTGCCCAGCGTTTCGCTTCTAACTCTACTTTAGACTCAGATAGCCACCCCTCCCTGAATTCCCTTTGCGGACCGAAGCCACACTTGATAACCTGGTCATCGCTCCATCCCAGGTCAGAGACATCATAAAAAACCTTGACACCTCTAAAGCTTGTGGGCCTGATCTTATACCTGTAATAGTTATAAAGAAATGTTCTGCTGAACTGGCCCCTGTCCTCTCCAAACTCTTCAATAAATGCCTAGCTGAATCTTGCTTCCCCGATAGCTGTAAAATTGCCTCTGTGGTACCTGTCTACAAGAATTCTGGAAGTAGAACTGACCCTCAGAACTACCGCCCAATCAGTCTACTGCCGATTGTTGCCAAACTCTTTGAATCCTTAATCAATCTAGCGATAGTACGGCACTTAGTTAATGCTAAACTACTATCTGACCGCCAGTATGGATTTAGACAAGCACGATCTATTGCAGATATCCTAACGGTCATCTCTAAACGCATGTATCACACACTCGACAAGGCAGGTGAAGCTAGGGCAGTAGCGCTTGATTTATCCAAGGCCTTTGACAAGGTTTGGCATATAATGGCTTCTCCTAAAAATACGCTCATACGGTATTACTGGGCAATTACTTAATATAATTAGATCCTTCCTAAACAAAAGAAAGATCCAGGTTGTCCTCGATGGCCGTTCATCTAAGCAACATGACATAAATGCAGGTGTACCCCAGGGATCTATCCTTGGTCCTTTGTTGTTCCTGATCAATATAAAAATCTCCCTGGTGACATAGAGTCGGAGATTGGTTTATTTGCTGACGACACCACGCTTTACTCTCGCCATGTTGGTAAAACAGACGCGATCATATCCGAGGTAATGGCTGAATCTTTAGAAAATGACCCCCAGGCTGTAGTGGATTGGGGTCATAAATGGTTAGTAACTTTTAATGCCACTAAGACAAAGCTACTTTCCTTCAACAACTACAAGAAACATCTCCAACCACCGATTAATGGCAAACAACACCCTACCTGAGAGTTCATCATTAAAACTTCTCGGCCTAATCTTCACAGGTAACATGAATTGGAACAAATACATTGAAAGCCATTGCCAAGGCTGTTGCAAAAAAGGTTGGCTCCATCTACCGTGCTAGTAAGCTCCTCACACCTGACATTATCATGTATCTCTACAAAGCCACCATCCGCCCATGCATGGAGTATTGTTTCCACATCTGGGCTGGTGCATCATCTACTCTCTCTCTCTCTCTCTCTCTCTCTCTCTCTCTCTCTCTCTCTCTCTCTCTCTCTCTCTCTCTCTCTCTCTTGACAAGGTCAAAAAAAGAGTCGCCAACCTAATAGGTCCCTCACTGTCAACCAAGCTACAGTCCCTGTCCCATCGCCGCAATGTAGCATCCTTATGTTTGTTTTACAAATACTTAATGGATTATGCTCCGATGAATTGGCTACTCTAGTGCCCCCTCGACGTAAATTCTCTAGACTAACTCGACAATCAACTAAACTCATTCATTCACTGTAGAGGTCCCCAGATGTCGGAGAGTCTTCTACTCCAATAGCTTCTTTCCTTGTGCTGATGGCCTCTGGAACTCACTCCCTGCCCCTTGTTTCCCCGATAGTACTGACATGCAGAAATTTAAAACTAATGTAAACAGACATCTCGCTGCGCAGATCCCAATTTAGGCTGACCCCCCAACCTTCTCTCCTTTTCTTTTTTCTCAGTAGCCCCTTACGTCTACAGTGGCGGCCTGCCTTGTTTGGGGTGAACCATGTTAAAAAAAACTAAAAAAACTAGTCGATTCACATATTAAGCTATGAAAACCTTTATGCATCTCCGTTTTCTTTTCTTAGTGTTTACAGCGATGCCATGTCGAGATAAACTCTGTTAAATGTCTCTTAGTGCTATTTCTCAATCTTAGGGCAATAACCTTCGTCAATTAGCTTTAGACCAACCATCTTTTGATATTTTAAATCTATCAGTTCAAGAATTTGCTACCTGCAAATAACAGTATATTCCCATCCCTACAGCAGATGAGCAAATCTTGCGCGAGACATCTCTGAATTCCCCTCGCTCCTTCGTTTCTGAAGCTCATCGCAAAACTGTTTTCTTCCTTGAACAAACTGTTTTCTTCCTTGAACAAACTGTTTTCTTCCTTGAACAAACTGTTTTCTTTCGTGAACAAACTAGCTCACGTGGAAATTTCTGCTACAGTGAAACTTAATTAAGTAGATTTCTTCTTGCTGAATATACGACGTGAAATCACTGCTCAAACCTTTCTTATTTATCCTTACAGAAATATACAGTGAACATAAAAGCCCCACTCGAACGCTTCAGTTCTCCTGACCTATGATCCACATTGATATGATGGATCTTAGACAGCCAAGACTACTCCTACATTTTTCTCGTTTCAGCAAAAGAACATTTTCCGATTTTTTTGCAAAAAAAAAACATTTTCCTTTTTTTAGCAAAAGAACATTTTCCTCTTTTTAGCAAAAGAACATTTTTCTCTATTCAGCAAAATAATATTTTCCTTTTTTTAGCAAAAGAACATTTTTCTCTTTCTCAGCAAAATATTTTCCTCTTTTTAGCAAAAGAACATTTTTCTCATTTCAGCAAAATAATATTTTCCTTTTTTTAGCAAAAGAACATTTTTCTCTTTCTCAGCAACATATTTTCCTCTTTTTAGCAAAAGAACATTTTTCTCATTTCAGCAAAAGAACATTTTTTCTATTTTCAGCAAAATAATATTTTCCTCTTTTTAGCAAAAGAACATTTTTTCTATTTTCAGCAAAATAATATTTTCCTCTTTTTAGCAAAAGAACATTTTTCTCTTTTCAGCAAAATAATATTTTCCTCTTTTTAGCAAAAGAACATTTTTCTTTATTCAGCAAAAGAACATTTTCCTCTATTCAGCAAAATAATATTTTCCTTTTTTTAGCAAAAGAACATTTCTCTCTTTTAAGAAAGGTACAATCATTTCAGATCAAAATAAACAATTATTCACCCTCTTGTTGCAATTTGCATGTAATTTAAATTTATTCTCGTGTGCTGCTACAACCAATAAAGAAGCTCTTGTTTTTATCGGCTAAAAGCCTAAGCAGGGCGTAATGTAGCAGTCACATGACAATATCTACTTTTTTGTATTTACACGGAATCTCTTGCGTAATAATTAGTTGTAGTTTGGTTGGCGAAAACAGGCATGTTAAAACTCGCGGAGAAATACACCAAGCAATTCGAACACTTCTGCGCGTGCGCAGCTTTCAGCTTCCGGTTATCTCGTGCTCGAGCATATATAATTCAGTTCTAGCCGAGATGTAGACTTAACACGACGTCAACTTCCTGGCTCGTCTCTCGTCATTGCTAAGACGGAAGGCGATCTCCAAAGGAGATTTAAATAATCTGGACTCAATTATGTTTCTACTCTCATACACGCATGCCAAACCGACTTACCTTAGGTTCTTATATTCTTATGTTCCTGTTCTGTTTTGTTAAATCAAGTTTGATTTAATTGTAGAGAAGAGGTTCGTATTTTTATTTGGTACCTGGTGACCCTATTTTCTTTATTCATTTCAAGCTAGATCAGTCAGATGAATACAGATATTGTTCTAGTCACTCAAATTTCGATTTTTCATGGCCAAAAGTAGCTGGGTCGATGTCCTTTTCAACTATGTAAGCAGTTTGAAAATCGGCTCAAAACCTAATCATATACCGACCTTAGAATAGAGCAGTGACGAAAATGTGGGCTCAAAGATATATTCAAAAACTACTGCGGTTGAATGAGATAGATAGATAGATAGATAGATAGATAGATAGATAGATAGATAGATAGATAGATAGATAGATAGATAGATCGATAGATAGATAGATCGATAGATAGATATTATTTTATGCACGTTCAAGATTACTGAAGAACGAAGTCTTTTGAAAAGGAAATTTATTGTGTATTCTGGAAAATTACACGTAAGAAGACAATCGTTTCCGTGCGCGTGAGTCTATTTTAAAAAGTAAACTATTAAAGAAAATTCAGTTCGCAGCGTTCAACGAATGAATGAAGGTAGCGTATCTAAAGATAATCATATGCTAACTAGGTGAAGAGAACCTTCCGTGCCTGTCCATTCCCTCCTCCTTCTCCTCCCTCTCTCAATCTTTATAGTATTGAATCGCGCATGCGCATTGCGTGAATTTTTTTGCACCAGCTGCACTAAACCCTACTCAGCTGCGTATTTAGATCAAGTTCAAACAACAATAGAGATTGTTTTCTATTCCTTAACTTCGCCGTCGAAACATTCTTAATCCAACCGCATACAGCCATTCGATTAATTAGAATGTTATATCAAGTTTATCTTAAGTGAAACATCTTCGATCAGTCGCATGAATTGGAGAGAAGGCATCGATTGATAACAAAAAAGAATCGATATTCTTAACTTGCGCGTTCAACGATAAAAATGCTCTTACAGACAAAAGAAAATGTTATTTTAAACTTAAGGTTGACAGACCAAAGAAAATGATATTCAAAACTTAAGGTTGACAGACCATAGAAAATATTATTTCAAATAATAGGTTGACAAACTATACAAAATGCTATTTTAAACTTAAGGTTGACAGACCATAGAAAATGTTATATAAAATTTAAGGTTAACAGACTACAAAAAACGCTATTTTAAACTTAAGTTTTACAGACCAAAGAAAATGCTATTCAAAACTTAAGGTTGACAGACCATAGAAAATATTATTTCAAATAAAAGGTTGACAAACTATACAAAATGCTATTTTAAACTTAAGGTTGACAGACCATAGAAAATGTTATTTAGAATTTAAGGCTAACAGATTACAGGAAACGCTATTTTAAACTTATGTTTTACAGACCAAAGAAAATGCTATTACAAAACTTAAGGTTGACAGACCATGGAAAATATTATTTCAAATTTAAGGTTGAAAGACCATAGAAAATATAATTTTAAATTCAACATTAATAGACTATAGAAAATGTTATTTTAAATGTAAGGTTCAAAAGCCAAGATTGACGTACTAAAGAAAATGTTATTTCAAATAAGTTTGACAGACCCAAAAAATTCTATTTGAGGTTGACAAGAAATAAAATTCTATTTAAAAATTAATGTTTACAGGTGGAAGAAAATGCTATTCAAAACTTAATGTTGACGGACACAAAAAAACGTGTTTTAAAAATGATTTCAAAATACTTGAGTCAATCCAACGCGGATGTTAAAGTCTATTAACACAATCGACGCACTAATATTTTTAAAAAATCTTGATCGTTCCAGATTTTGAATATTAATGTTATGTGAATATTTAAAGAGAGAAAGAAAGCTGGAAGGTTTTTTAAGAAAGAAAAACGTATAAATCGGTATATAAAACAGGAAGAAAAGAAATGGAAATAGATTTGCTTTCTAAATCTCCCTAAATACTTGAAATTGATTCGTACGGCAGTATTTTACTCGCCAACCTTTGTGTGACGAGACATATATATATATATATATATATATATATATATATATATATATACTAGTAGAATACTCGTCCCAAGGCGAGTATAAGCAATGCAATAAATGTAGCCTTAGTTTAAAATGTTTTTTTTTTTTTCTTTTAATGTAAAGTGAATTCGTATGAATCAGAATGGTACAACTTTGTTGACCGGTTTGATTCTGTTTTCGACATTCTTGCACGAGGGGCCACATAATGGTTGCCAATATCCCTAAGTGAAAGTGGGTATCATGGAATCGACTAGATTCGAACTTGGCACACCCAGGTCCGTGTTATTATCCACTTAACCATCGTCACCTCTTTTTTTTTCTTTTTTCTTTTTTCTTTTTTAAGGTATTGTACAGTTCAGTAGCATTACCTTAGATTGAGTTTTTTTTAACGTAGTTCACCCCAAACAAGGCAGGCCGCTCCTGTAGATCTAAGAGCTACTGAGAAGAAAGAAAAGGGGAGAAGGTTAGGGAGGTCAACCTAAACTGGGATCTGCGCAGCGAGATGTCTGTTTACATTAATTTTAAATTTCTGCATGTCAGTACTGTCGGGGAAACAGGTGGCAGAGAGGGAGTTCCAGAGGCCAGCAGCACGAGGAAAGAAGCTATTGGAGTAGAAAGCTCTCCGGCATCTGGGGACCTCCATAGTGAATGCATGGGATTTAGTTGATTGTCGAGTTGGTCTAGTGAATTTACGTCGAGGGGGCACCAGAGTAGCCAATTCATCGGAGCATAATCCATTGAAGTATTTGTAAAACAAGCACAAGGATGCTACATTGCGGCGATGGGACAGGGACTGGAGCTTGGTTGACAGTGAGGGACCCATTAGGTTGGCGACTCTTTTTTTGACCTTGTCAAGGAGGGAGAGAGTAGTAGATGATGCACCAGCCCAGATGTGGCAACAATACTCCATATGGGCGGATGGTGGCTTTGTAGAGATAAAGGATAATGTCAGGTGTGAGGAGTTTACTAGCACGGTAGAGGGAGCCAACATTCTTTGCAGCAGCCTTGGCAATGTCTTCAATGTATTTGTTCCAATTCATGTTACCTGTGAAGATTAAGGCGAGGAGTTTGAATGATGAACTCTCAGGTAGGGTGTTGTTTGCCATGATAATCGGTGGTTGGAAAGGTTTCTTGTAGTTATTGAAGAAAAGGAGCTTTGTCTTTGCGGCATTAAAAGTTAAAAGAGTTAGTTAAAAAAAAAAAAAAAGAATGTGGCCACCTTTCATATCCTGTTACCTAGAATACATATTCCATAATTCATAATCATAAGTTAAATTGATTAGGATGCTACCAGGCACATATATACTACTGGCGATCATGCGCGTGCACCGATCCTTTTTAAAAAGGTATTACTTATTACAAATCAAAATTTGATGTAGAGAAATTCTTTTCTCTATTAAACATTTTGTATATAAATTATTTTAAAAACGTTATTTGAATATTTGATAGGCGCACCTTCTAAATGGTTAAGTTTACAAAAACAAAAAATAATGTGCCTATGTTACTCATTGGGTTACCGAGAATACATATTGCAAAATTCACAATGATCGGTTCATGATATGTTTTATCTATCTATCTAACCATACGCCTGTGTGTATGCACATATATGTATGTGTGTACGTGTGTGTGTGGGTTGGTGTGTGTATGTATGTCGCTCACCTATGTACAAGATTCAGAACTAACCGCACGCACACACACACACGGGCACAACAGTAAATTTGGCGACAGGGCAATAAAAAATAATAAATATCGAAAGAAAATTCAACCCTTCAAGAAATGGAGATGACCGATAAAATAATGGTCAGAATCACACGTACTTAATAATCACACACGAATTCGACCAAGAGAAGCAAAAACTAAATAAAATAAATAAAAATAAAAATATCAAAATATCAAAACACATACACACTCGCAAACACACACATGCACAAAAACACCAAACAATAACACATTTCCTCAAATCGAAAGACATTTCTTCAAATGGATTTACATATCTGATGAGAGCGGGACACCGCTTGAAACGCGTTAAATAAAATTATAAAATGATAAAATAACGAAATAATAAATAAATGTTGGAAAATATATTTTACAAATGTTGGTAGCCTTACTCCTTTACACATGTATACTTTTCTCTCGTTGGAACTGCATTAATACTGCACTACCCTCTTTTCTATATATATATATATATATATATATATATATATATATATATATATATATATTCCATGGATCCTATATATTATAGGGTTCATGTAGTTTCCAGTAAATAAAAAAATATATGCTCTTAGCAAAAGTACTTCAGCAGTCTTGTTATTTCTCTTGTAACATTGAATTACACGGCGTAGCTGTGTGTGTGTGTGTATGTGTGTGTGCGCGGTTGTGTGTGTGCGCGGTTGTGTGTGTGTGTGTGTGTGTGCGGGCGCGGTTGTGGGTGTGTGCGCGGTTGTGTGTGTGCGCGCTTGTGTGTGCGGTTGTGTGTGTGTGTGGGGGGGGGGGGTATGTGTGTGTGCGCGCGCGGTTGTGTGTGCGCGCGGTTGTGTGTGTGTGTGTGTGTGCGTGTGCGTGTGCGGTTGTGTGTATGTGTGTGTGCGTGCGCGGTTGTGTGTGCGGTTGTGTGTGTGTGGGTGTGTGGGGGGTGCGGTTGTGTGTGTATGTGTGTGCGGTTGTGTGTGTGTGTGCGCGCGGTTGTGTGTGTGTGTGTGCGTGCACGGTTGTGGGTGTGCGTGTGTGTGTGTGTTTGTGGGTGTGTGCGTGCGCGGTTGTGTGTGTGCGTGCGCGGTTTTGTGTGCGGTTGTGTGTGTGTGTGTGTGTGTGTGTGTGTGTGTGTGTGTGTGTGTGTGTGTGTGTGTGTGTGTGTGTGTGTGTGTGTGTGTGTGTGTGTGTGTGTGTGTGTGTGTGTGTGTGTTGCACTAACGTGTTATACCCGCAGGACATGCTGTTCAAAATTCGCGTAGTTTAGATCTCCTCCGGGGTCGAAATAAAACTTATAGAAAAACAAAATGTGATGCAACATGTAAGATTCTGGTAAAACTTAGGAGTTGCGAAGCCATGAATTATAGCACAGAGCCGAAACCCTGCTAGTTTCGGTTCACCTTCATCTGACGTGATGTTAAAAATATCGAAATAAGCGATAAAAGTAGTACATCATAGAAGACCTGTCTAACGCACCCTGAAGAATTATTTTCTATTTCTTTCCCCCTCTCTCTCTCTTTCTCCCTCTCTCCTTCCTTCTCTCTCTCTCTCATATATATATATATATATATATATATATATATATATATATATATATATATATATATATATATACCCGCCTGTTTCAGGCCTTGAAATGGAAAATCAAGCAGAGTATTACAGACATCTGATGTTTTTTTTTTACTACAGAAAACGATGGAATTGATATATATATATATATATATATATATATATATATATATATATATATATACCGACGTAATAGGAAATGAAAAAGGAAAAGCCAAAAAGGATGTTTTTTTATGTGTTCATCAACGTTTCGTCTTTATTTGTAAGACTTCTTCAGGATGATAATATTAAGAAAAATGTCATGCAAGTACGTGAACATAACCCATCATGTCAACCCAATATGTCCCTATTTTTTAAAATTTAATTAGGCGACACCGGTTCGTGTCACTGAACTAAGCTAAGCATTTTAAAATAGTTTTACTTGTCTGATATGAAATGTTATTAATTTTAGGTTGCTGTGTTTTTATATATACGGCTTCAAGTATTTTTAATGTTTTAAAATTAGTTTCGGAATGTATTATTTTTGTGTTCATTACTAAGATCTGTCTCAACTCAGATGTAGGGAAGCTGTGCGTTTGTAGGTGTTTGTATATTGAACTAGTGTTGGCGAGGTGCATAGTGAGGCGGCGGGATAGAGTTGTTGTTGTAAAGCCAATGTAGCTATTATTATTTTGGGAGGTACATCCTCCTAAAGGGCATTTAAATTTATAAACTACATTGGTTCTTTCTAGTATTTTGCGGGTTGGAGAGGGGTTGTTTTTTACTACAAGGTTTTGCGTTGTGAATCTTTTATAATAAATAATTAATTTAATTTTGTTTTCTTTATCTGTTGGAGATATATATCGATGTGTAATATTCTTTATAGCTTTTTCTTCTAGTCTGACATTTGGCTGCATTTGGTTGCGGTAATATATGTTGATGTAATTGGAGTTGTTATGTTGTATATTATTATTTGTATTAGTGTTTGTCAGGTTTTTTATCATTGATTTTATTAGTTCGTCGACGAGGTAGTTGGGAAATTCATTGTTAATTAATATTTGTTTTATATTTTTTAGTTCGATGAATAGTGTTTTTTTAGAGGAGGAGATCAATTTTGATCGGTTTAGTAAATTTTTTACGATAGCTATTTTATAACGGTGGGGGCATTAACTCTTGAAATTTAATAGGCTGGAGTTTTTGCTGGTTGGTGTTTTATAGGTGGAGGTGTTAAAAGTATTGTTAGAAGTGTCAATTAGTACATCTAGGAATGGGATTTTATTATTAGTGTTTAATTCTATGGTGAATTTAAGGACAGAGTTTTTTTTAAATAGGTCTTTAAGTTTATTAATTTGTTTAGTGTTGTTGGCTAGAATTAGTATATCATCAACATATCTAACGTAAATGGAAGGTTTTTCAATTGTGTTGAATGTTAGGTTTTCAAGGTTGGACATGTAAAATTCACTAAAAGTCGGGCCGAGAACCGAACCCATAGAAACTCCGTCAATTTGCGTATATATGTTTCCCATATGGTCCTAAAAAGGTACTTCAGTCGTGCATATTATTAGTAGCTTTTTAAGAATTGTTTTATTTATTTTAAGTGGAGGGAGAGATGAGTTATTATATATATCATTTATGATTATATCTATTGTTTCTTTTACAGGTACGTTAGTAAATAGACTTTCTACGTCTAGAGAGGCAATGGTTTTATTTTCAGGTTGTTTGCTGTGTAAGATTTAGAACAGTTGTTGTGTGGACTTTACGCTGTATTTGCTAGGAATATATAGGCTGATAAGTTCATTTAGGGT
>OY744537.1:14082742-14097742 GCA_963556195.1 Sepiola atlantica | reverse complement strand
TTTCTCGATAAACGCGTAAATTGAATGGGCGTATCTTAACCATGGATTTGTTCCGTTTCTTTTTCCTTCCCATTTTCTCCATTGTCTTCGTTCTCTCTTATCGACGCCATTTGTTTTATTACTTTTCGTCTTAATTCTCCACAAGCGTAAAAAGCTTTCGTCCCATTTAACTCAGAATTTACAATAATAAAAACGAATTTTATTGAGTAAACAATTTGGTGGGTGAAAAACTAAAAGCTATAAAATGTAATAAGCGCACATAATATTTATAAAAATCATAGAAAAAAAACTTCTTCCAAATATATGGGCAACATTTAATAAGCATACACTAAAACTTAGCTATAGTTGTACGAAAACATGGAACACATTATTTTAAAAAAAAAAACATAATAATATAATTATTAATAATAATTAAAGAATAATTGAAAATAATGTAATTACAGAATGAAACGGATTATGTGATGAAAATATATAAATAACTAGAAGAATTAGAATCACTTTTATGCTAATTTGCTAAGATTAAAACCTAAAACTTAAATCGGACAGAAAAGGCCAAATTCTACTGTATTACAAAGTTCAAAAGTTTTTCTCAGATTCACATTGCGGAAGTCTAAAAAAACTAAATTATGAAAGCATGTCTTACTCACCATATTCACTTAACCTCTTGCCAACACACTACAACTTCTTCAAACAGCTCTATCACTTCTTGTGATAAAAATCATCACAAGCAAAGACGCGACCGAAAACGCCTTTTCTATGGTTTGTTACGTCCAAGATGCCAATAATGAATGTGTTTTCATTTCTTTTGATTGCTGGAGATTCTGGAAATAGAAAATAAATTTTGAAAAATAACATTTAAAAGAATAGAAATTCTGGAAAAATAAAATAAATTTTGAAAGATAACATTTAAAGAAATAGAGATTCTGGAAAAAAAATTTTTTTAAAGATAACATTTATAGAAATGGAGATTCTGGAAATAGAAAATAAATTTTGAAAAATAACATTTAAAAGAATAGAAATTCTGGAAAAATAAAATAAATTTTGAAAGATAACATTTAAAGAAATAGAGATTCTGGAAAAAAAAATTTTTTAAAGATAACATTTATAGAAATGGAGATTCTGGAAATAGAAAATAAATTTTGAAAAATAACATTTAAAAGAATAGAAATTCTGGAAAAATAAAATAAATTTTGAAAGATAACATTTAAAGAAATAGAGATTCTGGAAAAAAAAATTTTTTAAAGATAACATTTATAGAAATGGAGATTCTGGAAATATAAAATAAATTTTGAAAAATAACATTTAAAAGAATAGAAATTCTGGAAAAATAAAAGAAATTTTGAAAGATAACATTTAAAGAAATAGAGATTCTGGAAAAAAAAATTTTTTAAAGATAACATTTATAGAAATGGAGATTCTGGAAATACAAAATAAATTTTGAAAAATAACATTTAAAAGAATAGAAATTCTGGAAAAATAAAATAAATTTTGAAAGATAACATTTAAAGAAATAGAGATTCTGGAAAAAAATTTTTTTTTAAGATAACATTTATAGAAATGGAGATTCTGGAAATACAAAATAAATTTTGAAAAATAACATTTAACGATCTTATATTAATTTTTATTCATGTTGGTACGATTTATTTGAATTGGAATCCGGAATCAGAACTTTTCGTGGTATCAGAATCAGAAAAATTTGGGTTTAATTTCCGATTTAAAAAGCATTTGATGTGAGAAGTAAAATATTTCCCTTTAATTAATTAGAAGCCTCTTGCCCATGGTACGTTTTTGTGACTCATTGACATCACACGGCTTGCATTCTCCCACCTAAAGTTGTATTATTTGATCATGAGAGTTGTCAGATGATTTTTTGGCTCCAGTCTGCCGCCAGACACAAATAAATAGTTGACAATAGTTTTCAATAAATTAAATTTTTATATACTGTAGACAAATAAATCGTGAATGTTTTTGTGATTTTTTTTTTAGATACCATTATATTTAGAGAAAGAAAGAGAGAGTCAACAGATGACGATTAGAACGAAAGTGACGCCGCCGTTACTGACATAGCGTTGCCACGAACGATAGCCAGGGAGATGCGTTGGAACAACCAGGCTGACTCACGGGGCTCGTGCCTAGACGTTGAAATCCTCCGTCTAATGTCCTGAAAAAATTTAACAGTCTCGGGGCCAAGCACACCCGACGTTTCCACTTAAATTGGTTGGAAGACGAAACGGTCAGTGAACGAGCTATATTTTCCGCGCTTCGTTGTTTCGGCGAGCAGGGCCGCCGTGCCGGGCTTCACTGCGGATTCCGCAATCCTTGCTGGTGAAAAGGAGTCAGAACAAGTGGCGTCCCAAATCAGCGGCTTTCCGGCTCGGAAAGCAAACACAGTCATCCCGTCAGGCCTGCGACCGTCGCCCCTGTTCAGGCCGACTGGTTCAAGGACTGATGCAAAACCTGCCGAGTCGAGACCTCGCCTGACTACGTCGTTCAGAAATTGAAGGAGAAAATATCGCCAAATTCGCTGGATTCGGCAATAACTTACTCCCAAAATGGGTGATATGCCGTAAAACAGAACAACCTCAAACAATTCTTATATTTTATATTCGTCCATATATCACTGAGAGGTTCGGTCGTTCAGTTGGTCTATATTCAGTTTTAAATAGTATTTTCATAGCTACATTGAACGGGTGGATAGATACGTGCAGGAAGCTGTATACAAAACATGGGCATCAATGGACGTCTAACGTTTAAGTTTCAAATAGCATTTCAAATAGCATTAGCTCCACCCCATACACGGTTAATTAGACAAATTTAGTTCTTTATATTTTATTTATCACTAGCGGAACCCGTCGCCCGGCGTTGCACGGGAGAAATTAGTATATGTTGCATGACGTCGAATTAAAAAAAAAACGGCCTATAGTTCTTTCTACATCCCCACCCCCTATACCGTGTTGGCGAATGTTTTAAATTTTAAAAAAAAGAAAGAAGTAGCAGAGTTGAACGGGATCGAACGCTGAAACCGTCGATCAGTACACCACCGTTCTTACCCAAAGCGTCACGGTGTCGAGTTAAAAATCCATGTGAAAATAAGCTAATAACGCTATGGTTGTTTATTGACATGCATGTTATGTTAACACTTAGATTCTGCCGACCAAATGGAAAGTTAAAAAATGACACGGTGTAGGTCATTTTTTGATGAAGTAAATTCATTTGGGCAATTTTTCGATAATATGCGTGTTTAAGGTGTATGATTTAGAAAATGTAAATGTATCCGCGTCTACCAGTATCTTGGTGCTTATTGAATTAAATAGGAAGTCGATTCGATCTAGAAATTTTATCCGCCATGTTGAATCATTAAATGTTGCAGGAACTGTGTTAGTTAATTTCATTCGCTTAATTCCGGAATGAATGTAAATGTAGAAGGTAGAATTAGATAAAACTTAATCTGATATTCGCGAATAATCATCGGAGTGTAAGGGAGCGGTTGTTAAATATTTGCGTATTGCTTAATATTGTGTAGTAAAATAATGCCAAACAAATACGAAATAACAATGGGTGCTTTATGAAAATTATACTGTGCTTATTAGTACCCGGTGTCGATGAGTGTAGTCACAGTACATAATTGTTAGGGAGAAAAGTTTTTACTACCACCTATATGGAGTTGGTATTCGGAGAGTCGTGGCGGCCGGGCCGAATGTAATATTCAGTGTTTGTTTGGAAAGAAGAATAACAGATATACTAAAACACGCTCGAGTGAATAAGTGCAATGTAATTGTGAGTTCAGTAGCCCGTGATGCATGTGGTTATTTTCCTATTCTCCGAGAAGGTACATGGGAAAAAACGTCTCTACTTTATATATTAGAAAAGAAGAGATAACCGCTGAACGAATAATTCGACAATATTGTTTTCTTATCACCAGCCATAAGTCAGTAGGCCACTCTTTTAAATGTATTTCCCTTTTCCCAGGTACAAACATATACATTACTTAGCGTGGCGCGTTCAAACCACCCCAGACCAATAATTCGAGTTCTCGGAGACAATTCCATTATCTACGTTATTATTTGCATTACATGCTCAAAATAACAAAAAACTATAAGGTTAGCTTTTTCGAAAATTATAATCTTAACTAATAGAATTTTGATAGTCAGGGAAACATCTACGTTAGATTATAGCGATCTTCATCGGCTTTACTTACCTTGTCAGACTGGAGTTGTTTTCTCTTTAATAAAGATGTTGGCGTATATGTTACGACGCTCAGCTGAGGCGCGAACGGGGTCCAAAAAAAGAACGAGAAAGAATTTAAAAACATAAATTTGCAACAAGTAAAGTTGACTTATGTCTAGAATAGACATTTTTCTACTTACCTATGTAATTTGTTTGTATTTTTACGTAGTATAAATGGCTTTTTATTAGATGTTAAAAAAAAAATTTCTTGTTTTTTAAAACATCTACTTTCTCAAAGATAAATGGCGGCCAGTCACTCGATATTATTACGTAGAGCGGCCATTTTGAATTCTTCGATAAACGTCTGTCGAACTTAAATTTCTAATAAATAGCACTTCAAACGGGTTTAAAATACAAACAAATAGCACATGCAAGTTTGAAACTAACTTTTACAGCTTACAGTTACTTTTATTTGTTGTATATTTGTTTTTTTAGCGTTTTTACTCTGCTGAGTCTCGTAAAAGATGCCCAGATGTTGCCAATGAAGCCTTGCGTTCAGTCCCCGTTAAATCTCTCACAATCGTCCATTTATATTTTAAAAATATTATTTCATTTTTATTTACATTTCAACTACAATTTTCTCTTCATATATTAATCATTAATTCATATTATTAATTTAGATATGTATGAACCACACAGGGTCATGTCACAACCTTTTGTAATTGGCACCCAAACCTCTGAATGAAACAAATAAGTTTCTCATGCAAAAAATATCACAGGCCTCATTAATGACAGAATAAACTTAACTCACCATACGATTACCATTGTCCAACCCTGTCTTAATTAACTCTACTCCATACAGTGTAAATTCAACATATCTAATTCTTAATAATTTCGTTATCATAACCATCCTTCTCGTTCGAATTGGGTCCACAAATAATTCAAGAATTAATTTATCTCTTATCACTAGTCATGGGACCAGTATACCACTCTTTTAAATTTAATTCCTTTTGCCAGATACAAACACCTACACTACTCACCAAGGCGCCGCCAAATCACCCAAGACCAATAATTCGAATGCTCCAAGACATTTTCTTATCTACGTTGTCATTTTTATTACCAGTGCTAACTAGCCATGGTCATAAAAATAGCTTTTCCAAACATTGTAATCTTCACTCATCGAATTTGAATATTAGAAATATCTACTTTAAAGTATAACAACCGCCATTAGCGATTACTTATCCTGTCAGCGTGATGGGGGGGGGGAGATTAGGGTCAACGTACGCTGTCATAAATCCTTCTTAGTGTCTTTATTCGCTTTAATATTTTTTTTTTCGCCGGTGAAGTCTTAAGTTCAATCTCTGCTGAATCTCTAACAATCCTCATTGCTATGTCTAAATGTCATTTTCTGTCATTTATATTTCGACTATCATTTTCTTTCATCGTATATTTTTATTACTAAATTATCTTATTAATTTATAGTTCCATGCATCACACATTCTCATAAAATGCCGACAATATGTTTTCTTTCCATCCTCTCTCTCTCTCTCTTTGACCCTTTTTTTCGCACTTCTACCCTCTTTCTCTCTCTCTCTCTCTCTCTTTGACCATTTTTTCGCTCTTCTACCCTCCTTCTCTCTCTCTCTCTCTCTCTGACCCTTTTTTTCGCTCTTCTACCCTCCTTCTCTCTCTCTCTCTCTCTCTCTCTCTGACCCTTTTTTTCGCTCTTCTACCCTTCTTTCTCTTTCTCTCCCCCCTCTCTCTCTCTCTCTCTCTCTCTCTCTGACCCTTTCTCTTCGTATCTGTGTCTTGCTATTCACTCTCTCCTCTGTATGTATGCCTTTCACACGGGGCGTGTGAACTCGCTGTACATCTCTATTCATATACTTCGCTATTCCTCCCCCTCTGTGTTTACTTGTAACTCTCACTAATTCCTTCTTCCCTTGCCCTCTCTCACCCTCTCTTTCTGTAACACTTGCTCTCCCTCTTTCTGTCTCTCATTTGCTCTTCTTCCCCTCTCTAATTGTCTCGCTATTTCTCCTCTGTATTTTTCTATCACCAATCACCATCTCTCTCACCCCTCCCTCTCCCCCTCTCTCTATATATCCCTCGGTCCCTCTCCCTTTCCCTAACTATGTCGCTGTCCCTATCTTCTGGTATGATTATATAAGCATAGCCAATTGTATTCCAAACAACTAAACTCATGACAAATGCAGTCCTTACCTAACCCTAACCCTAACCCTAACCCTAACCCTAATCCTTTTTCTAGAATTCCTTTTCACCTTCACCCGAAAACTTTAATCGGATTCAGATTTAAGTCCTACTTCCACCAGAAGAACTGTTTGATTTGTATTATAACTTCTGTGTGTCCCAAATGTAGAAGAAACCCCTTTGGAGACCCATTTCCCAAAAGTACATCAAAGGACTATCAAGATTACCTTCCCGACCGAAACCGGAATAAATCTAAAAAAAAAAAAGAAAGAGGGAGTGGGGCACCTGTCTCTCGTCAGTCTGAGAGAGCCTAAAATAACTTCATCCCTTAAATGTACGATTCGCCTCTAAAGCTTCTTATCTCATTGGAAACGGTAAATAATCGCTATCAGCTTTTCCTGTTCCTTGGACTGTCACGCTAAGCTTTGAAAAAAAAACGATGTTGCTAGCCTCTCTCTACTGTATCGATATGTTCATGGTAGGTACTCGACTGAGCTCCAATCTCTCAGCCGATCCTCTGTAAAACATTCACAACAAGAACCTGCTGAGGACTTTTCTTTTCTTTCTCCGTACCAAAGATTCAGCGCAACTTCCATGAACGAAGTTTCTTTCCTAGAGCGTCCTGTCAGTGCAACAAAATACCATAAAGCTGCTTTCGAGTCGACTTCAACATGGTCGTCTTCAAGCCGTCCTCTTGGATAATCAATTCCTCTGTAGAAATCTTCTGCCCATTGTACGGTTATTTTCAATCACCGTGTGGCGGCACCAAACGTCCAACGGACGGTATCGTTAACCCTTATCCTCGAATAGCCCCCGGGCCTTGATAAGCGGGGATCCTTTAGTAAAATTAAAAAATAGCAGTTTTAATGCGTCCATGAATTTCTATTAGAGGCTCTGTCAGTCGCACTTAACTTTTAAATGCGCAGATTTAATGAGCCCAATTTAAGAAACACTTTTTTGTCGTGGAGTCATGACGCATCGGTGACAATGTGGTTTCAATCTAGAATATTTTAACATATTCTTTAACAATCGTAATACAATTTACATTCTCGTAACTTATTACACGTTTTACGTCTTTAACCCCTACATAAACGAGGCTGGTGTTGGAGTCTGGTTGAGGTTACTGTTATAATAACAACGAAATACTTCCACATAATGTTATAGTTTCTTTAAAGCATTGTGTGTATCAGATTAAGATAGTTTTATAGTTTAGAATTTGTTACAAAAACTGAAAAAAAAACAAATAGTCAAACAATAGATGGTATTTTGGGGCATCCATAGGCGATAACTTTCTTCTATCACTTACTATTTTCCCTCAATTTATAGAGAGTAAGCCGGTGCAATTCTAATATTTCGAGGCATTACCTCTTCATCAAAATTGTCTGGAAAGCGTGTGTACTGTCGGATTTGCAAGTAGTGCTAGTACTACAGCAAACATAGTTCAGCAATCAAGGCCGGAAGTTAGGATTATAAGCAAAGTAGATGGGCCTTTAAGTTACAATTACTTTTATTCTCTTTTTCGCTGTTCCTAGCCACCTCGGTTGTAATATTAGTGATTAACTTACGATAGCTTACACGGAAAATATAACTCCGATCATCGATTTTGAACAGGTAATCATTAAAAAACAGTGTGAAAATTTAAAAATCTGATTTTTAATCGATAGAAATTCGAAAAATCAATAACAAAATTGTAGAGCAGGTGGAGATTGCTGAACCGAAATTTGGTCATGTTGTGATGTAGATGATTGATTTATGATAAACTAGTGTTCTTGGCCTTTTGGCTAAGATCAAAGTGTAGTATATGTTCCGATAGATACAGCACCCCATAGCCTGGTATTGTCTTGGCCTTCGGGGCTTCATTTACGTCGATCTATGGGTCTGTCCTGTGCAGTTCTAGGAGGTCCACCCTCCCAGGCTTCGCCTCCCCTCTTTGGGGAGGAGTAAGTTTATTGCTTACTGACTGAGGCGCCCCTATCGGGGAATGCCGACGGGGCTGCCCAGGCAATTTTTAAACCCCACTTTCCCGACCCGACCTTGGGTCACATCTTACTTGTGGGAGTAAGATAAAAACTGGCCTTGTGCCTAACTCCTTGAGAGGACTAAATCAATACTCAACAACACCTGTACAAATGAAACTAGTAATTTGGAAATCTCTTAGCAAAGGTATGAACCCGAAATATCCCACTGTTATCGGCAAAATAGCAACTTGTGTGCAATTAACCGTATATAATGAATCATTTAGAACAAGTGTTGCATTTTGGTGGTTACAACGTCATCCTTAGAGTTAGAGTTAGAAAAACAAAAACCGAAACGAAGACAATACATGGTGATTTGGCAGCTGTGGGTAATAAATTTCTTCCATCGCTTACTATCTTTGCCTCAATTTACAGAGTGTAGACCAGTGCAGTTTTAACATTTCGAAGTATCACCTCTTTATCAAAGTGCCTGCTAAATATATCTTAAGCCGGATGTTTAAGTTGTGCTAGGACATCAGCAGACGTAGTTCAGCGATCAGGATTGAAGTTAGAATGATAGGCAACGTAGATGAGCGCGAAAGTTTCCCGCGGATATAAGTAAAATAGCAAGGTGGAGTACATTAATCGATACAATTTATTGGGCACAATTAGCATTGTGTTACGGAATTACATACCCTAAAAAGTATTCAGTTTCCATTAAAGACACAACACGATAATAAATGAGAATTTGTAAATAAAAATTTCCACCAAGGTCAATTTCGGTTGTAATGTGGCAAATTGACTGAAGTAAACTGCACATCCATGTGTATATATTTGTATATACAGGATTCACTCCTAAACTAATTAACCGATCATCACACCTTATGAAACACAGCTGCTGGACGTAAGGGTGCGTAATGTGTGATATATTTAGTTTAATTGAGTTATACGCAAAAGGGACTAAGAGAGGATGGAAGCCTTTTGTGAAAATTCCGCTACCTTCGATTTTGTGAAATTTTAACAATTAGCATTAGACATCAGTTAATATATATATATATATATATATATATATATATATATATATATATATATATATATATATATATATATATTCCCCAAATATCAGTTTTGGGGGGCATTTTAAAGGGGTTTGGGGGCATACTATGAGTATAAACTCCTATTAAAAATGTATCTTTTAGATTTGCCTTTAATTTATGCCCATAACTATTAGACATCAACTAAGCAAGATTTCTTGAATTCCGATTTCTCCTTAAGACCCTTTAAGCGTAAGTCTTATATTTATTAGACACTTTTAGGGGCAAAAGTCGTGTGATAGATTTTAAGCAAAAGTAGAATAAGGATTCTAGACATAATGTTTACTAGCATTATATCTTGATTTTAATTTTCGTAAAGGAATATAAATGTGGCGCAAAACTGTTCTGTGCGGGGAATTAATTGTAATGGTCCTGAGACGGGTATTCTCTGAGCTGTTTTTTTTTATTTGTTTTTTTATTTATGGAAATCGCTCCAGACAAGGCATGAAGCTACTTGATGTAAGGAGCTAAAAAACTATTACAACTTCAAGGTAAAAAATAAGTGTTAGATGGATAGATTTCGACCCAGAAAATAACAATTCTTCTCCCTTTGTCAGAAACATCGGTCATGAAATGTGAGGACTAAAGGACAAAATAAGGGAAGCGGGAGTTACGAGGCTGCCGAGAGTAAAGCGAAAGTTAGTCACTTTCTACTCTCCTTGTTATAATATTCAATGTGAAATTTCACTAAACAAGTTATAAATTCCAACATATATTTTAGCATAGCATCGGTGATTTCTTCGGTTTTTATGGATTGTCTGTCGTCTTCTTCGTCGCCAGAGATAGCTGTTCGTCTCTCGTTAAAACGTATTAGATGGCTCATTAGATAATTACGTCTAGGTGTAAAAATAGTCGTAATGGTGATGTAATAGGCAAAGTGTCTGTGCCTTTCTTTCTTCTTGTATTCGCAATAAGGTAACAAAAAAAGAAGAAAAACGCCAACATTGTACCGCAATGACTCCTGTTCTTTGTTGCTTGATCAAAGAGGCAGATCTTTCTCTCTTTTTCGCCACGTCTCATTTCAGACTTCCTGTCCGTGAAATAATATGTTGACACGTACTCCTAATGGAATTCTGAAGTTTCTGCTTAATTTTAACCTTGTGAGGAAAATAACGTTTTTAACATTATTTTCACCCACCCACATATCGGCTTGCTATAATATCACATTTATTTTTATTATTTTCAACTAGCAAATATATGCTACTTCCGGTCTCATATATTTGATAGTTGTTTTAAGTTACATACAGGTAAACTTCTATATCTCGAACTTGATGGGACTGAAAATAAACTTCGAGATATCTGAGGGTTCGAGAAATCGAAGTTTGAAATTGACACCAATAAACGGTCGGGACCGCCAACTGACTTCGAGATTTGCGTTGTATTCGAGACATCGGTGTTCGAGATACCGAAGTTTACCTGTATTACATGCATTACATCGAGTAAAAGGTAATCACAGGGAAGTGTTTAGAAAACAATTTTTATATAATTCTCTTCGATAAATAGAAGAAAGTTGTTACCTGGAAGTTATTTTATTGTTTTAGAAGACGGCGTAACAAAATTTATAGTTGGCGAACCTATAGATGACCCACCCTCCAGTCGAAAATCTTTTAATTGCACAAAAATAAATTAAAATAAATAATTAGATATTAAATTTGATCAACTATAATTTTAAATTTTATTTTCGCTAAAAAAATAAAATCCATGATGGAACCATTTATCTTTCTGGAATTTAAGTCATGTAAGTTCGCACTTAAGGATAATTCTGCGAGTCTATTGTTTACATTAGTTAGCATTTTAAACTAAACGCATTTTCGTGTTAAACTTTTATATCAATTTGAAATGTTTCTAATGCATTATCTTTTAAATTAAACAATTTGATTCAATAAATTTGTGATTTAAAACATTTCTAATAAAGTTTTAAAAAACGTTTTAATTAAAAAAAACTAAAGTAAATATATCATTTTTGAGCAACTCGTATGATAAATCTCAGAGAATGTGTTGTTTACATGTTATTAATCAAATAACGCGCCACTGTCTTGTGTCCATCTTTCTCTTTTTTCTCTATCTCTCTCTCTCTTCTCTATCTCTCTCTTTTTCTCTCGCTTTCTCTTTCTCTCTGCCTCTCTCTCTTTCTCTCTCTCTCTCTAATCTGACGTCATGTTAACACCTGTTGATTTCTTGAAATAGAACTTTCTGTGTGTTTGAAATAGAACGTTATACTTAATAATCAGAGGGCGGGTAACTAAATGTTGGAGTGAAAGCCGGCTGTTCCATCATATTCTATTACAATCTAATTTAATTACGTAACTCAATTATATAGACCTCAAAGAAAACAATATCTTTAATTAATTCTATTTATAATTTTTATTAAGATTATTATCGAGGATAATATTTTAAATACATCTGAAAATCTGGAAAAAACAATCATGAACATATATTTACGAATATTAATTAATTAGAAGCTTTAAAACAAATTAATTATGTAAATTTGAAAGACGCGTGATGTTTGGGGAAGTTTTGGAATGGGATATATAGGAGCTCATAAGTAGATATAAAAAGAGAGCGATCAAAACTAATAAGTTTCGGCTTCAGACAGACAAACGGATAATAATCTCCATTATTAATAGATTTGAGGTTTTATTAAATAATTTATACACTCTAACATATATTACATTTACTTTTACTCATGTTGTATTTGAGATTTCATTGCACAAGTTATAAATTTTGAAATATGTCTTATTTATTTGTCATCATGCTGTTGATACTTCACTTAACAAGATATATATTTATTACATTTTGTTTTCATGTAAAAGCGATATTTTTTTGGCGTTGAAGATATTCCAGTAGAAAAAGCTAAGTACCTCTTGTCAGTCGTAATCTTATTTTACCTGTCGAGTTAATGATATCACGCAGAGAGAAAAAATATCTCACGCTTCCAGTGCATGCGTTTTGGGCTGGTGAAAACTCCAACGTAACTCGATAAGCTATTGGTAATTTCTCCATTTTAATTCCGGACACATATTCGACCAAAGTTAATAGTGCTTCCGATGACATTTTATTCTGCCTTCGAATATGTTATCCATTGTCATAAGAATCGCGTGTTACGTGCTTCCAAAGATCGCTCATTCAATTATATTTGCCAATATCGTTCAGAACCGGAACTAGAACCAGCTTACTATCGCGGATGCGTGTGGTGTGAGTTGCTAATCAGCGCATGCGTTGTAGCGTTTTTAATTTTATTTTTTGGTCAGAATGAGTTTGAAAACTGTCTATTTCGCTATTCACTGATTTAATAAATAACCTGTTTTATTTACATAATTTCACAAAGTGGCATTTGCTTTTCTAATAAAACGCTTTTTTCTTCTTATTTTTCTGAATGATGTCACCGCAATTGCATATAAACGTTCGTGATTTTTATACGAACTACACGGAAGGATAGAAAAAAGTCGCAGATGATAAAATAATTTTTATAAAAATCAATGAAAATTTTGGTCTGTATGTGTTACGTTTTCACTCTTAAAGGTTACTTGAAAAACCTCATGAAGCTCTTTTATATTTATTTTTGTGTCACTTCCACTTGCGCGGTTTTCGCGTACCTTAATTTCTTAAACACGTGTGTGGGTGTGTTACTTATACATGTGTGCGTGTACAATCATTAATCCCTTTTACGCGACTTTCGTGTACTCATTATTTCCTTTAGTTCTTTTACGGGTGCCCATTACGCGTGTGTGTGGGTGTACACTCATTCATTAGTCTATTTACTGTTTTTTTTTTCAAGCGACAAATATCTGAATGTCCATTTTAATATCAGTGCATGAATTACCCTTTCTCTTCTGTCGTCTTCTCTCTTCTTTTTTTTTTATCGACGACAGACTGCGTTTACTCACTTCGTCGTTTCTTTCTTCCGTCGCCTTCGCCTGGACTCTTCTCCGCTGCATCAATTTCTTCGTCTGTTTCTTCTCAATGGCTGCTGGTCGATCGTCATCAGTGGATAAGATAATAAAACTTTTCCTCGTACGAAAAGAAAATTCGACGATTTTTGCTTGAAATTCTTATAGGTTTTATTCTGGAGAAATATAACTTATATGAGAGAGAAAGACTAAATTTACCTTAACCAGTTGGCTAATGTATACACTTGCGAAAGGTTTGGTATATTACTTATCTTATTAGGGGATAAATTGATGAACGCGACGAACGGACATCTTGGGATTGAATATATATATGCCTTACAGCTATTTTAACTTTTTCAAAGTCTTACAGAATATTATTTGGTCGTCTGTCTGCCTTAACGTCCACACAGAACTGATTCTAAAAACCTTGTTTCCTGTCGACTCAACAAACGTGACGTCATCTCGACTCATATCTTTTTTGTTTTTGAATCTTTTAACCTCATTATTTTTTGTGTTGACCTCCAGGCCACCTATCTAAAGATTCAGTTTCTGAGGCGATTCCTTTCCGAAGGTATGTGTCATTTTAACCTGTACTATGTGCGACTCTTGTCAAAATTCATACAAGCCTTTGTTACTTGATAACTAACATAGAGTCCTCCATAATGTAACATAGAAAAGGTGAATGCTTTTGGGTTTTTTATCGAAAATTTTTGTTTCTATTTTTTTAAATGTTGATGAGTATTACATTTTAATATATACTAGCTGAACCCGTCGCCCGGCGTTGCACGGGAGAAAGTAATAGATATTGCATGACGTCGAATAAAAAAGAAACGGCCTATTGTTTTTTCTGCCCCGTCTACCATGTTGGCGAATGTTTTATATTTAAAAAAAAAGAAAAAAGTGGTAGAGTTTAATGGGATCGAACGCCAACACTGGCGATCACGAAACCTGCTTTCTTACTTACTGCGCCACGCTCCCGGATTAAAAATGCATGTGAAAATAGGCCAATTAACCTAAGCTTCATTATTGGCATGCGTGTTAAATTAATACCAGGCAAATAATAAATAAGAACCGGTGTTTTGTGAAAATTAAACTGTGTTTATTAGTTCCCGGTGTCGATGAGTGTAGTCACAGTACATAATTGTTAGGGGGAAAAGTTTTTGCTACCACCTATATGGAGTTGGTTTTTCGGAGAGACGTGGATGGTGGCACAAATGTAATATTTAGTGTTATGTAGAAAAAATAATAACAAATTTACTAAAACACGCTCGAGTGAATAAGTGTAGTATAGTGGTGAGTTTAGTAGCCTGTGATGCATGTGGTTATTTTCCTATACTCCGAGAAGGTACAGGGGAAAAATCGTCTCTACTTTATATATTAGATTAGAGAAGAATATATGTGTGTGTGTGTGTGTGTGTGTGTGTGTGTGTGTGTGTGTGTGTGTGTGTGTGTGTGTGTGTGTGTGTGTTCGGACATGAAGTTTCAGTGGTTTATCTAGCAAAACCAATGACAGGGTTGTAATCAACATGTTTGTTCTTAGGTATATTTTAGTCTGGGTTTTCATATAGTTTTCCCGGTAATGAGGAGTCATACTTGTCTATTAAAATTAAAAGATTGTCGATTTCACTGACATCTTTACCATGGCTATTTAAAGTCAATTAAATAATATTCATAACATTTCGA
>OY744537.1:14065242-14077742 GCA_963556195.1 Sepiola atlantica | reverse complement strand
GATCGATAACATCGGCATGCCAGTGTCGCAGATTTTTACATGTCTGTGTAAATAAAAAATATATATAAATATATATATATATATATATATATATATATATATATATATATATATATTGTCTGATTGTTTAATTTATATAAAATGTGTATTTTTAAATAAAAAATATGAATCGTCTGTATCAACAAAAGTAAAATAAAATAGAATGCTATTTTATTGAATCTAAAAGATTTTAAAATTGTGCGTTTGAGATGTTTAAAAATGGTATTTACAACACATGCGTGACAAATGAACCGATCGATACAGAAATCCTCGCATCGCGATGCGAGCGGACGCATCTAAAAGATTCTGAAGACGACCCGCAACGTTTTGTTTGTTCAGCGAATTATCCGGACCATTTGAAGAATGTTTGAAAAAATCAATAAAGATTTGTTTCGTTCTAAAAACGGATCGATTAATTTTGTTGCTTTATCTCGAAAGTGAATGAACAACAAAATAATTACTACAAGAAGAAAGGCTTAGTCTTCTACTAGAATTGGTAGGAGTAGTTATTCCATGACAAAAATGCTTGGTAAAAGATCTTAAAATAGTTAATATATATATATATATATATATATATATATATATATATATATATATATATATATATATATATATATATATATATGAAAGAATAATAAACACTAGTTTATTACTAAATATACCTTGCATTGAACAATTGAAATTTGAAATAAATTTGGACAATCGTCGCATATTTATCACTCTTTTTTCTTCTACTTATATATATATATATATATATATATATATATATATATATAATTATTTTTATTTACACAGACATGTACACAATCTGCGACACATATCGATGTTATCGATCAACAGCTATTACAAACTGAGATCTCATCAGGCAGAGTTAGAATCCGATCTTAACCCTAGATCATATTTGGGAAGATAGATCTCAGTTTGTAATAGCTGTTGATCGATAACGTCGACATGCCAGTGTCGCAGATTTTGTAGATGTCTGTGTAAATAAAAATAATTATATATCTATTGGATATTGAGCACTTTTTATAAACCCGGTTTAAATTCTTTGGATTACTACCCTGTGGATGTTTTACCTGGATTATATATATATATATATATATATATATATATATATAGATATATAGATATATAGATATATATAGTAATTTTTTTTTACTATTGATCCACTGCTTATCAAGGCCAAGAGCCAATTGAGAATAACGGTTAATGAGATCGGAATGATTGTCAGCTCGAAGATGAGGAACACTATGAAAGTACTAACATTTGGTCAATGGTATGAACTGATTATTACTTATCGGACGGTTTTGTTGACATTGAACTTGAAAAGGATCAAGTTGTAATCAACAGGTAAGCAATCTCGCGGTAATGTGTTACACATGGCGGGAGTCCTTGCAAAAAAGCTATTTCTATTAAATATGATCCGCTTTAGGCAAGGCACATGAAGGGAAAAGGGAAAGTTTTTCTTCGATGTGGTAGCAAAACGGGTACCTGCTATGGATATTTTACACGGCTGAACCGAAGATTGGAGTTCAGTCGAACACCTTTCATGCTAAAAACGTACAATGGGTATAGGAAATAAGTAAGATCGGTCTTAATGTGATGTGATATATAAAGGAAAGAACATATATCAGCACCGAATGAAGAATACATTAATGTCTAAGTACAATAGTAAGACACGTGTGTTGCCAGGGTCAGAAGAGAGAGAGAGAGAAAGTAGCAACGTCTATTTTGTGAGAAAGGAGTACAATATATCTTTTACTTATATATATACGAGGTAAGTCTGAAAAGCTAGGCGCAAAGTGTGGTATCTGTTCTGATGGTCAACTTCATCTTTTCTGTCCGTTCTGTCAGTAATGGAGACATTCTTGTAGACTGAGGCAATTTTAATTTTTGTCCCAATCCACAGTGCTTTTTAGGTGAGCCGGAGTTCCCCACGTTATAAACCGACCTTGCGTCTCTAATTCTGATCCCGTTAGATCGCACGTAAAAACGGACAACGTATTTCAATTCGAAACAAAGGTTTAAATCATTTTCCTCAAAGCAAATGTACGTTCCAATCTTTCTCTGCAAAGTGTTTATGTACTATTGAAAGCATTCTTAAGGGATCTAAGTTCTCTCTCTCTCTCTCTCTCGCTCTCTGTATATATATATATATATATATATATATATATATATATATATATAGAATTACAAAAAGAAAAAACTATACACACATTAAGGTTGTACACATTATAACTTATTTCGACCCCTTAATTAGGTCTCCTCAGATGTATAAACAACCACGTCAAAAAAACAAATAATGAGAGAAATTGATCATCGTCTTAAAAAGATAAATTCACTTTTTTGATTGGTCTATGTAAAAAAGGAGGTAAATGTTAAAATAATCGAGGAGGGGTGACAGAAGTAAAATATTAATTTGACTATTTTTTTTTTATATATGCAGAAATATAAAAATATAAAAATATATATAAAATAATTCGTTTTTACTATTTAAACAAATAAATCATCTCATTTAAAATTTCGAATGTGAGCTTTATGGGTAAAAATATATGATGAAAGATTCGAGCGTTCACGATTAAAAACTACGTTTAATTATTTGCGATTAAAAATTAAAAGACGAAAATGTAGGACGAAGATTTCGGTTTAGATTAGAACATATTAAAAATTTAATTTGTATAACGTCAAGATTCGAGATGATTTACACTACGGAATTAAAGTTTAGCGACATTTAAAAACGGTTTATTTACAAATTGGTAAAGATTCGAGCGTTCACGATTAATTATTTACGATTAGAAATGGAAAGACGAAAATTCAGGACGAAGATTTCGATTTATATAGGAAATTATAAGAAACTTAATTGGTTATAACGTCAATACGGAATTAAAGTTTGGCGAAATTTAAGCACGATTTAATTACAAGCTAGTGTTTTACTAAATTGGTTAAGAAAAAAAAACAAAAAAACCTTACTAATTTGTTAACATTTATTTTTACAGTTATAACTCTTATTGTAACTATACTTTAAAAGAATTGTTATTTACAAAGAACTTTATAACGTGCTGTTGATTTTAAACCTGTGCCTGTGTCTACATTTAGCCATCAGTTCATCTCGTCTATTTAAAATGTTATTGTCTTCATATTTTAGTATTCTAATTTTTTCCTCCAGGCACAAATTGCATCTATGTCTAAATCCTTTCGGAGTGTTCGAATGACATAGTATGGACCACGAAATAGTTGGTGTTAAATTGTTGTTTTTTAAAAACCACCAGTGTTTGGTTAATTCCGTTTTATTGGTGACGTTCGGGGTTAAAAATGAGTGTTTGTGTACGTAGAATCGTTGTTTCCACTTCCCGGCGGATATTCCTATGTATACTTTCTTATTGTTAGTATTTTCTTTAGGATAAATCGTAGCCTTATATACAACGCTTTCGACGTTACAGTTTCCTTTAAGTGGGCAGTTATTTTTAATCTGACAATTAATTTTTTTTTCCTCCGTTTTAGTTTTCTTACTCGGTGTGCTCAATATTTTTTTATTATGTGTATTAATAATGTTCTCCATATTTTTGGTGCAAAAATAACTAATTTTCACAGTTTTCCTATTGAAAATTTTACTTAAAGGATTAGTCGTTTTAAAATGTTGATCTATTAGATTTAAAAATATTCTCCCGATATTAAGACTAGAAAGCTGGCAATATGGTGGGTTGAACCAGATAATTTTGCGTCCCCTGTTTTGGGGTTTATTTTTCTTTATATTATCAGTATATATTAGTTTTTCGTTGTACCCACTATTACTTAATGCGTTATCATATATATGTTTGCTAGTCTCAAAGATATTTTTATTTGATGAGAGTTTGTTAATTCTGGTGTTACTAGTTGTAGGAATTTGTTTTATAATGCATTTAGGATGATTGGATTTAGTGTTAATGTATAATGTATAAGAAAATACTAACAATAAGAAAGTATACATAGGAATATCCGCCGGGAAGTGGAAACAACGATTCTACGTACACAAACACTCATTTTTAACCCCGAACGTCACCAATAAAACGGAATTAACCAAACACTGGTGTTTTTTTAAAAAACAACAATTTAACACCAACTATTTCGTGGTCCATACTATGTCATTCGAACACTCCGAAAGGATTTAGACATAGATGCAATTTGTGCCTGGAGGAAAAAATTAGAATACTAAAATATGAAGACAATAACATTTTAAATAGACGAGATGAACTGATGGCTAAATGTAGACACAGGCACAGGTTTAAAATCAACAGCACGTTATAAAGTTCTTTGTAAATAACAATTCTTTTAAAGTATAGTTACAATAAGAGTTATAACTGTAAAAATAAATGTTAACAAATTAGTAAGGTTTTTTTGTTTTTTTTTCTTAACCAATTTAGTAAAATACTAGCTTGTAATTAAATCGTGCTTAAATTTCGCCAAACTTTAATTCCGTATTGACGTTATAACCAATTAAGTTTCTTATAATTTCCTATATAAATCGAAATCTTCGTCCTGAATTTTCGTCTTTCCATTTCTAATCGTAAATAATTAATCGTGAACGCTCGAATCTTTACCAATTTGTCGCTAAACTTTAATTCCGTAGTGTAAATCATCTCGAATCTTGACGTTATACAAATTAAATTTTTAATATGTTCTAATCTAAACCGAAATCTTCGTCCTACATTTTCGTCTTTTAATTTTTAATCGCAAATAATTAAACGTAGTTTTTAATCGTGAACGCTCGAATCTTTCATCATATATTTTTACCCATAAAGCTCACATTCGAAATTTTAAATGAGATGATTTATTTGTTTAAATAGTAAAAACGAATTCTTTTATATATTTTTTTATATTTTTATATTTCTGCATATATAAAAAAAATAATCAAATTAATCTTTTACTTCTGTCACCCCTCCTCGATTATTTTAACATTTACCTCCTTTTTTACATAGACCAATCAAAAAAGTGAATTTATCTTTTTAAGACGATGATCAATTTCTCTCATTATTTGTTTTTTTGACGTGGTTGTTTATACATCTGAGGAGACCTAATTAAGGGGTCGAAATAAGTTATAATGTGTACAACCTTAATGTGTGTATAGTTTTTTCTTTTTATAATTCTGTTTTGCTCTGTTTAAATTACATTGAGCTCTGTTATTCAGATTTCAACACAAAATTGAAATCTACACACTATATATATATATATATATATATATATATATATATATATATATATATATATATATATATATATATAATCGAATTGAGTTTGCGTTAATATTCTCAACAGAAAATATACAAACGGCTTATCTAAAATTATATTTAACATTTGATCATGTGATCTTTTCAGTTTTGAATCCGATGTTTTTCCGTCTTCTGTTTTCGTCAAAATAAACGACTAAAAAGAAACATGTGTAGTTAGTCCGATGGGATCGTAGTTTTTATAGTAAACGATCGAAACATCTCCATAGATATGTCCTTTTGTACATGTTTGTATGAATAAAAATATTAATATTAATATATATATATATATATATATATATAGTAAGTTATGAAAATATATTTTATGGCAATTAAGCTACACATATGTTGCCGCGTTTCATTCTCGTATGGAATCGTCAGATTAAAATGCCTGACGATTCCCTACGGGTATAAAACGCGAAAACCTCTGTGTAGCTTAATTGCCATAAATATATTTTCATAACTTACCACCTAGCTCTACTCACGTATTGAGCACTGTAAAACTAAATACTGAAAATTGATAAATAATTTTTTTATCCCCTTATAACATCTTATGTGGATACATAAAATAATATTATATATATATATATATATATATATATATATATATATATATATATATATATATATATATATATAGTACAGAATTCTATAAGCTTTTAAACAGACTAAACGGAGTCATAGCGAGTCGAGGGCAATATCACATGAAGAAAAAGAGGAAAACTATTTTTATATATTGCGGCAGCAAGCCATTTATTATACACGTGTCGCTAAAGTTTTCTCGCTTCGCTATCTTTCTTGTTAATTTCTCGACGCGGCGAGCCATTTGTTGATTTTCTGGTGTTAATTGGTGGAGTATGGCACTTAACGTTGTATCGTGGGCCATTCCTCTAGCTCTTTAGATATATAACTAATAATAAAACTATAAATACGGCTCTTAGTAACAATAAGACACAGACTCCTGAAGACAGTCGAGAGACCGAAAGCGCTAGAGGAATGGCCCACGATACAATGTTAGGTGCCATACTCCACCAATTAACACCAGAAAATCGACGAATGGCTTGCCGCGTCGAGAAATTAACAAGAAAGATAGCGAAGAGAGAAAACTCCGTGGTCTTTAACGACACGTGTATAATAAATGACTTTCTGCCGAATATATATATATATATATATATATATATATATATGAACAGTATCTTTGTCGTACAGAATTTTAATAAGCTTTTAAACAGAACAAACGGAGTCATAGCAAGTCGAGGGCAATATCACATGGAAAAAAAAGAGAGTTAAATTATTCTTATATATTTAATAGTCAGAAGACATTCGACTAAAAACATTTCAAAAGAATAAAAATGTTCGACTAACACTAACAAACTAAAGCCCAAGGTACCTTTCAGCCGACACATTTTCAAGGGAAACGTCGGCGAATATCGTTTAAAAACGGCGAAAAGAGTAACGCAGAGAGAAAAAAAAGAGATTGAATATCGCCATAATTTGCAAAAGCGGGGGAAACCGAATTCTGCAGAGATAAACAGAAAAAGCAATATATGGACGTGATAGAGGCAAAGTATTTTTTTAGAGGTCTCTAAATAAGTCCAATTTGTGAGACAACTCTTTTTGCCTACAGAGCGATGGATTTCGTATTTTACACTCACGGCCTCCAAAATAGTATCATGGTGTTTGGAACGGGCTTTTTGTACAATTCGAAAACCAACCATCGGAATTCACCTCACCGAACTTTTTATTATCATACAAGTGCTGTGCAATTGATGACTCGTGGACTTGTCAGCTCACGTATGTACTCTGTAAATGCCCCGTTGTTCTTTGTTGAGACCATACACTTCAGCACTCCGGTGCGAATGTCCGAGAATCATCACCTGTTCTCCCAGCACCTTTGACGTAGTGGCTCCCATCCCATGGTTCTAACTATACAGTACGGTGAAAAGGTGATAGGTTATTTCAAACACCACTCTCGGAAAGCATCGGATTACCAAACCAGGTCCACTCTGCTATCATCTAATCCAAGTATACTTAACACGGTACATTTTTTAACCGACCCCCTCCAAGGTTTTATCCGTCCCCGACACGCACACGTAAGTCGCCCTGCACCCCGATTAACTCAAAACTCCTTTGATGTGGAACAAACATCAGTACTCTTCGCACCATTCCCGTGATTCTAAATCAAATTACAACAATTACAACTAAAAAAATAATTACTTTTTTCTTTCTTCTCCTTTAAACATAATCCAAACGAAAGAAAAAATACAGAGAAAACAGCCAACATGCATAAAATTTCTAAATAAAAAAATACATTTTTTCTTCTCTTTTAAATTTTTACAATTAACACCACTTCCTGCACAAACCATTGTCCGAGGCAAGAATCAATGACATATAACACAGTCAAACCAATTCGAACCAAGCAAAAGAGCGAAGAAAACAATCCTTAACATCGGCGAACGGGTTGATATACCGCCTCCTCCGACCCGGGCGGGGCTGAGCGGCCCTGTAGGACAACTTGCCTGCAACATTTTCGCAGTAGTAGGCTAACTGGAAATCTCAAATCTCTTCGCTTGTCTCTCACTCTCTCTCTCTTTACTTTCTTTCTCTTTCCTTTCATGCTTTCTCTCTCTTTTCTCTTTCTTTGCACCCCCGTCACCCACAATTATCAAAAAATAAATAAAT
The DNA here is from genome assembly GCA_963556195.1 of Sepiola atlantica. Lineage (NCBI taxonomy): Eukaryota > Metazoa > Mollusca > Cephalopoda > Sepiida > Sepiolidae > Sepiola > Sepiola atlantica. The sequence goes on along the minus strand of OY744537.1, from coordinate 14,069,778 downwards.
ACATTTAACACAGTAAAACAAGTGTGCATGCGTGTGAGTGGAAAAATCATAAATTTAGTGCGGCATATTGCCTCTTTTTTAAAAAAAAGTTCTGTTACCTCAAAATCTAACCGTTCTTTAACTAAATCATGTCTCTGTATTGTCAATTTTGACCGCCTTATTTTTTCTTTATCTTACATCTTACATCACAATATTGGTCCACTATTTTTATACGATTTGAACGGCATATCAACCTTTTTTTTTCAATTCTGCCGTGAATTCTATCTCTTAACTTACAGTCACCGATAACGTCATAAAAACAAACCTTCTATTTTTACTTTTAACACGATTAAACTACCAGAACTCATTGTTTTCTCTTCAACGCGTGCGTGTGCTTCTGTCTTTTTCAACATAATATTAGTTCACAGACGCAACGAAAGTCGAACGTCACATCAACCCTTTTCTTTTTCTCTCTTTTCACTTGTGTGTGTGTGTTTTGACGATCTCACATTTTCTTTCGCGCACTATCTCTCTCTCTTTCTCTCTCTCTCTCTCTCTCTCTCTCTCTCTCTCTCTCTCTCTCTCTCTGTCTCCCCGTCTCTTCGTCTTTCTCCTTTTTTTCGGACCTCGCACGTTGTTTTTCTTGCTTTTTTAAATTTTCTTTTTGTGGTAACTCATGGTTCGAATTCAGCCCATTTTATGCTCGAAACGGCAGGTCATTTAGCAACAATTATATATATATGTGACATAATAGTGTTTTTTTTTTACTTCATATAGTAACGATGCTTTACATTTTTTCTTCTATATATATATTTATAGTTCGTGATGGCGCAGGACCGTGGTCAACGTTTCTCGAGGCACCATCAAAAATCGAAACAACACAAAACTCACTGCGAAAGTTAGAAACGTCGGCCGGGCCTCTCAGAAAAGTTAGCGTTTATTTAAATGCAGAATAATTAACAGAATTCTATCTCCACATTTTAACAATAGTTCCTAAGACTTTAAACTGGCTTTAAACTTATAATGTCCTTAACATGTTTCAAATCGTTCTTACGTTTTAAATTAATATTAAAAGTTACCTTACAGATTTTTGGCAAAAAAAAAAACACACTCCAACGAGTGGTAGTATTTATTTTATTCTGAGGATGAGGGATACCCTCGAAAATTTAAAAAAATAATAATAATGAAAAGGACACACTCCAACCCAACATCACGGTCACGATACACTGGTAAATAAAAATAAAAAAATTTTGAAAATTATTGACTTTTCAATATTGTCACTTTGTTTTATTTTACGATTCCACGTGTCGTATGTGTCACTTTAACAACGCATTGTTATCGCCTTCAAAAAAAAAAAATATTATTCTTATATATATATATATATATATATATATATATATATATATATATATATATATATATATATATATATATATATAGAGAGAGAGAGAGAGAGAGAGAGAGAGAGAGAGAGAGAGAGAGAGAGAGAGACGTATTTGTTATTGTTTTACTGAGATATGAGGAGGAAATTCTTGCAGTTGGAGAAAACAAAAAAAAGCAAAAAAACGGTAAATTTCTCAGCGTTATGGGGGATTTGAATCATTGATGAGCTTCAATTGTTGTTTCAAAATCGTTTGTCTACACAAGCTAGGTCGATGGATTGTTAATAACTAACGCCTCAATAATATTGAGATGATATTTCGACCTGGCACTGTGTAAAACAGAAAATCACCTATCGCAATACTGGTAAGAACAAATATTTGTACTAACAAGATGATTAACGATGGCAGATTCATGTGCTTGAACTGAAACAATTTCCCCTTCATATCTAATTCAATTTTCTTAGTTTTTTTTATTTATCATTCTGACGTTCCCTCTTAGAGGGTCAGACGATAAAGCCGTAAGGAAAATTTTAGCAATGTTATTTGTTTTTTCACGCACCCGTTTCATTGATTAAAATAATGTTTCCTCTGAAATTTATCTTACCATTTTGTTGTACTCGAAGCTACTTACATATATATATATATATATATATATATATATATATATATATATATATATGCGATTTTATGAAGGCTTACCAAAGCATTCCTTTCAGGGCACCAATTATCACCATTAAAGATATTTTTTCTTACAAATATTATTTATTCAAATTCAATGTTTTTCCTACACGTGTTTCACTACCAAGCAGGTACTTGCTTGGCAAATTATCAGGGAAATTAAATGTCTGGAATAAGGGTTTCAACTGCCGACAATACACAATGTGGCGTTGCAATAGCTGAGGTCATTTAATGGTGATAATTGGTGTCCTGAAAGGAATGCTTTGGTAAGCCTTCATAAAATCGCATATAAATGCTCTGTACTCTGTAATCGAGTATCATCGAGCTTGTTTTTATTGGAACAACCCCGGACTTCACTGAATGATCTATTTTATGAAAAATCTAAATCTATATATATATATATATATATATAGAGAGAGAGAGAGAGAGAGAGAGAGAGAGAGAGAGAGAAAGAGAGAGAGAAAGAGAGAAAGAAAGAGAGAGAGAGAAGTAAATGATGAGAATAAAGATTGTAAAAATATAATATCTCTTACGTCCTCAATTTCTCAAAACGAGGTGTTTCAAACAAAAGAGATTTGTTTTCCTTTCTTAAGCCATGGTTTTTTAAAGAATGAAATCTTATCAGCAGAGGAATACAGAGAGATAAGTTGGTAGGGGAATTACCAAAAGTCATAATTTGAAAAGATATAAATATAATATGAGAATGTAGAAAGTATAGAAAATGTTCAATGCAAAGAGAAGAGGGGAAAAATATGTGAATATATATATATATATATATATATATATATATATATATATATATATATATATGTGTGTGTGTGTGTGTGTGTGTGTGTGTGTTTACAGAAATACCTTCTATTTCCGGAGTATCACATCGTATAAACCCACAGACAAACCTTATTTTAATCATGTCTAAAGTCTTAATTTTATTTTTCTTGCCTTTCTTTCTTGAAGTTAAGAATAGAAAAAGTAGGAACCTTTTAATCGAAGAACCTTCTGAGATTTAGTTTTTTTTCCAAACTCTGTCGGGTTAGTCGGCGGAGAAACTACACTTTTTAAACAATGCTTGGGATTTCTTACACATTTCTTTTTCTTTATTTTGTTTTCCTGTTGTATTGTTTTGTTTTGTTTGTTGTTCACGACTTCTTGCATCTTTCTTCTTTTTTTTTTCTTTTAATTTCACTGGAATTGTTTTTTTTTTGTTTTTTTGTTTTTTTTTCAGTTCTTTTGTTTTGTCTTCCTTTTTTGTTGTTGTCCAATAGGGAGCAAACGAGGAAAACATCTCGTGTCGATTCAGAGCATATTTTAAGCTTTCTTTGGTTTTTCGCTTCTCATTGCCACGAATTTCCGCTTGGAAATCTCAGATTTCAAGGATAAGGAATCTTTCGACATATTTATGTCAGCAAACCGCAGCATACGATCGCTGTATGTTACCAGATGAGTGCAGTCTGTCGTAATCAGTATGGAAGTGCACAGATCTGGAGATTCTCACGGTTCTGTCCTGATTCTCACGAGTGTTACTTCGATCTCCAGATCTCACGATTCAGTGTCCTTCTCTTACCGTTTTTTTTTTCTTTTTGTTTACTTTAAACGCAAACACCTCGTTCTGGTTGAATTCGGCATCGTACTATTTGAAATTTGTCAGTAGTCGAAATTGAGGAGACAGTCAGAGAATGGTTTTCTCTTTAGAAATGTAGTATTTTACAGAAAAATAAAACGAAAAATCGATCGTAAACGAATTTAATTTGTGACTATGTTGGATATTGTAGCATTGTAGAAATGAAGTCCAATTCTGAAGAATCTGAAATCCGATGTGATAAGAAACCAAGCTGTAAATAAGGATATTTTGAAAAGAGCTAAAATGGCGGAGTTTGAAACAGAGAAAGCATCGTTTTGAGGCGATTGAAAACAAGAATTTCAAAATAAACTGCAGATTCCTGTCGACTAAAAGAAACACAAGGCGTTGCTTAAGATTGAATGCAGAATTATATATATATATACATATATCCCCTGCACTTAGCTGATAAAATAGAACCGGTAGATTTATAAGCACACATATATGTGTGCATATATATATATATATATATATATATATATATATATATATATATATATATATATATATATGAAGGCTTTCTAAAAAGTATCCGACCTTTATTCTTTTTCGTGCGAAATAGAGACGATAGAGCGGCGCCATTCTACACCTTCATGCGAATGTGTGAATTTTATCACCGCCTTCCTGCGCGTTAGTCGCTGCCTGTCGGTCGCTGACCAAGGTGCTACACAGCGTGTTCGTCAGATTACCGATTCTCTCAATATGAGCAAAGGTACTGCATCAACTTTTGTCAAAAGCTTGGTGATTCTCAAAGCAAACAAAAATTCGTAAGATTTAGCAGCTGTTTGGAGAATATGCGATGGGTGTAACACAAATTACGAAGTAGTTCAACCGATAAAAAATGGCAGTACATCAGCGGAGAGTGACAAGAGTTCTGGCAGG
>OY744537.1:14035242-14062742 GCA_963556195.1 Sepiola atlantica | reverse complement strand
GTTCATTGGATTCATAAAATATTCAGGGGTAAGGAAAATATCGTCGGATTAGTTCACTAAGATTATGTATTATGCTAGGTCAATAAGATTATTTGGTTAAATCCAGATTCGCGTTGGGGACAGATTGCGAAAAAAGAATTGTGTATAGGCGATACAAATGTTTTCTGCTTTTAATATTATTACGCATGAAATCTGAAGAAAAAACTCTTTTTAATTGTGTAAATATGCTCCTATAATTGACGGATTTCCAAGGATTTACAAGATGACGGCATGCTTGCTGATCTTTTTTCGTATTGCCTATGACGAAAAAAGTGTTAAAATGTGTGTTTAGCTATTACTGCTAAATCCATTTTAACTCCAAAACGTTCACCATGTCATAATTAAAAAAAAAAACACATTGTTATCGCCTATACAAATTTCTGGAAAGAATCAGTCCCGGACGTTAATCTGGACATTTACCGATTATTTATTATTTACGTTAAGTTTTTGAGTTTTACATATTAATAGTGTCAATGATTTTGAGTCGTTTTTTTATAAATAATGTTGGTATTGTTTATCAGATTTATCTGTTTTCTGAGGATTTGAATTTATTGTTACTGTGGGGTGTTATGTGATTTTTTGATGGCGCTAGTATTGTAAAGATGGTATGTAAGTCGGTGTGAGAGGACTGTTGTTGTATAACCTGCGTATGTATTAGAGTTGTCATGTGAGAGACATTCCAGAAATTAACAGGTGAACTTGAATAATACATTGGTTTGTTTATATATATATATATATATATATATATATATATATATATATATATATATATATATATATATATATATAGCTACTTTTCTAAGACTTTTCTAGGACTTTCTTTTCTTATCGTTGTTCTTCCTTACTTTTTAAGTTTGACTTTTATTTTTATTTTTATTTTTATTTTTTTCCTCTTCTTTTCTTAAGTGACCTCAACTATTACAACGCCACATTGTGTTTTGTCGGCAGTTGAAACCAGTATTCCAGACATTTAATTTCCCTGATGATCTGCCAAGCAAGTAACTGCTTGGTAGTGAAACACGTGTAGGAAAAAACATTTAATTTGAATAAATAGTATTTGTAAGAAAAAATATCTTTAATGGTGATCATTGGTGTCTTGAAAGGAATGCTTTGGTAAGCCTTCATAAAATCACATATAAATGCTCTGTACTCTGTAATCGAGTATCATCGAGCTTGTTTTTTATTGGAACAACCCCGGTCTTCACTGAATGATCTATTTTATAAGTGAAAAATCTAAATCTATATATATATATATATATATATATATATATATATATATATAGAGAGAGAGAGAGAGAGAGAGAGAGAGAGTGTAATTTCTTTTAATTTCAGTTCTAATTAGTGGTGGCCGAAGGGGTAGAATACCGGACTACGAGTCAGTGGTTACTTTTAAACCATGTTCATGCCTTCCAACCCGCACGAATTAACATATCCTACACTGAAGATTGCATAAGCATGAAACATCGATGTATGTAGGTAATAATGATAAATATTTACTTTAAAAAATTTAGTATATATATATTTATATATATATATACCAAAATTATTATTATTATTATTATTATTATTATTATTATTATTATTATTATTATTATTATTATTATTATTATCATCATTATTATAAGCCCTTTCCAAGTAAAATTGAAAGGTGTTCGTGGCCTTTTGGTCGCGATCAAAGTGTAGTATCTGTTCCGATGGATACTGCACCCTATAGACTCGTATTGTCTTGACTTTCGGGGCTTGATTTACGCCGTACTATGGATCTGTCATGTGCAGTTCTAGGAGGTCCACCCTCCCAGGCTTTGCCTCCCCTCTTTGGGGAGGAATAAGTTTATTGCTTACTGCCTGAGACGCACCTACCGGGGAATGCCGACGGGGCTGCCCAGGCAATTTTTAAATGGCCAGATTGCTCACCTCTCCAGCGCTGGCTTATCTAATCCCACTTTCCCGACCTTGTGTCACATCATACCGCTGTGGGAGGTAGATAAATAAATTGAAAGTTGAGCACTGTCGGAAAGATTAAATGTAAACATTCACTTAAAAGCTTCAGTGTAACGCATCGAATCTGTCGTTGAGTGCTATCGAATGTTTAGATGCCTATGCTAGCCGCTTTCAGTGTAAACATCACTTAATTTCTCTATTATTACGTGACAATCTCTCGTTGCCTAATGGGACTATGTGAACGCCTACAGACTTACGGTGTGTCTGTGAACCGGGTTCGCGCCCTATGACCAACCTGAGATTGTTATTTCTTTACGCTGATGAGAGCCGTAACAACGTCGTACGTAGGTAAAATAATTTAATATTATATATATATATATATATATATATACGAACGCATACATTTATGAACAAAAAGTAGGCATGTTTATATATTTGTATGTACAGAAATCACTACTAAACTAATCAACTGGTTATTATAAATTTTTGAACACCGCTTCTAGGCGTAAGGGGTTGAAATGTGAACTATGTTTTGTTCACTTTAGTTTCGGTCAAAGGGTTATAGTATACCTATTGTTAAAATTTCACAATTTCGGAGGTATCAGAAATCACACGAAGGTCTTCCATCTTGCTTTGGCACTTTTGCATATAACTAAATTGAACTAAATATCGCCCACAGCATGACCCCTTACGCCTAGCAACTGTCTACTAAAACTCAGAATAATTGATTAATTAGTTTCAGAGTAGGAGTGACTCCTGTACATCGAAATATATAAACATATAGACATATCTAAGTTTATATAAATACTAGATTAATACTCGTTCCTGGGCGGGTAAAATGAATTCTTCAAACGAAATAGTTTTGCACTACTTTTATCGCTCCTTGCAAAGATTAAAATCAAGATTTAATGACACTAAACATTATGTCTAGAATCCCTATTCCATTGTATGACTGTGATTCTAGAAAATGTCTAAAATTGAAGGCTTAAGCTTAAGAGGTCTGAAGAATAAATTGAAATTCAGATACACCTACTTAATCGGTGTCTAATAGCTATGGATCAAATTCAATGCAAATCTGAAATATTTGAATGTTCAAATGGGCGGCTGTGCCCATGTTATACCCCTAAAATTTCTGTAAAATACTCAAGAGAAACTGAAATTTAAGGAATATTTAATTAATTGAAGTCTAATACCTTTGTTAAAATTTCAGAAAAATCGGAGATATCTGAATTTGTCCGAAAGACTTCTACCTACATTTTGACTCCTAATGCATAAAACTAAATTAGATATAGTCCACATTTCGACCTCTTACGACTAGCAGCTGTGTAAAAGTACATACCTGACTTTGTATATAGTTATGGAAGTAAATAGAGTGTGCTACTGTTGTGCCGCTACTAACAGCAACTGTCTATCAAACCCAGTTTGAAAATAACCAACTCACGCATGTCCATAATAACGGCCAGACACAAAAAAAAAACATTACTTTTTCCCCATTAAATGCATTATTAACCTTTAATCTTAGCGTTATTGCTAAAACTGATTTCATCTTTCTTTTCGCAACATTGGTCAAAGATTTCGATTAGAAGCGACCCGATAGAAATATGCTCTAGGCACAAACATTATTACCAATAAATAAACAATTAATTACTGTTGCGTATGCATACGTGCGTGTATTTATATGTGTACTATATATTCTGAGATTATATATATATATATATACATATATATATTCGGTTGATTCAGTAATTTCCGTTTTATGATCTTTAATTCAGTTTATAATACAAACCGAATTAACAAATGTTAATCAATTGTATATCCGCCATTGTTTCCAATGGCCGTTTTTCATTTACCAATTAACTTTTTAATACCATCCAAATAAAATGAAGACGTTTTTGATTCAAAAAATATTTCCTGTTTGTCTTCAGTGAATTTTCTGCCTTGAGCTGCAAATACCTAAATAGGTGAAAATCAGTTGGGGCGAGGTCGGGGGAATATGGTGGATGGGGTAGAACAGACCAGCCAAGTTGGAAACTGTGTTCCTGAGTCACTTTTCCGGCGTATCATCTTCTTGCGTTGGAAGAGAACAAGCTTTTTTTCTTATGGACAAATGCAGGACTTTATTTTTTCGTAATATTTTCTCAACATACAAGTTTGCATTCAGTGTTTAATTGCGGACTAAAAACTCATGTTGTATAATACCACGAGTATTCCACCAAACGCACAATAAAAGTTTTCTTCCATGGATCTCAGGTTTTGGGGTGGATGGTTGAGATTTAGCTTCATCAACTCACTGCCTTTTGCGTTTAATATTGTCATAGGAAACACATCTTTCATCACCTGTTATCACACCATCAAGAAAGTGCTCGTTTCGCTGCCTGGAAAGATGACTTGTTGCGATGGAAAGACGATCTGCCTAATCTTTCTCAGTTAATGGAATGATAAACGCAGACGCCTAGTCTGTTAACCTTACCCATCTTTTTCTAAATGGCGGCATGTGGTGTGCCGTGAAATATTGAGTTGTTCTGTCAATTCACGAGGGCTTAGACGAGGGCCATTCTCCACTAACGATTTCAAAACATCTTCATCGATATCCGATGGGCACCTAGGCCTGGACTTTTCTTCCAAGCTCAAATCTCTGGAACGAAGTTTTGTCAACCAATTTCTTACTTGTTATGACATATTTGCCTAATATGCTTCATAGTGTCTCGCTGTCTTTGCAGCACAATTTTCTTGTTTAAACTCTCACCACATCACATGTTGAATATGAGGTTCCAGTCGTTCCATATTTATGATTATAAATGTATATTTTTTCTGCAAGACAATTGATAAAACAGCTCTGAAAAATGCAAAGAGATCTTTTTATTAGAATTTACACTTGTAAACCAAAATTTTGACTATTAAAATTACCAAAAAATATTTCTACATGGCATCAACAACATCAGAAATTATTTACTAATCAGCAATATATATATATATATATATATATATATCATGGACTCTCCCGTCGATTTCGACGTATGAGGTCTTGACAACTCAAAAATTGATTAGTCTACGATGGATGTAGCATGCTTACATTTACTCAATCGTAAATGGCATTTGAGTCCTGCGAGAGATTTGCAAACCAGCCCACAATGGATGCAAGAAGGAAGATCTTGAGAAAAATCGGCTGGAATACTTGTAGATGTTTTTGTTCTTTCGCGTCTTTCGCGCTGTTGATCAATGGCAGTTACAGAGAACCGCCTGATGCCCCTCTGGCAGTCAGATCGCCATATATATATATATATATATATATATATATATATATATATATATATATATATATTGTTATTTTTTATTCACACAGACATGTACAAAATCGACGAGACTGGCATGTCGATGTTATCGATCAACAACTGTTATAAACTGAGATCTCATCAGGCAGAGTTAAGATCCGATCTTAACCTTGAATCATCCGATATTAACCTTAGATCATACTTGGATTCTTTGCAACTATGATCTAAGATAAAGATCAGATTTTAACTTTTCCTGATTAGATCTCAGCTGTTGATCGATAACATCGACATGCCAGTGTCGCAGATTGTTTACACGTCTGTGTAAATAAAAAATAATCATATATAAAAGCTCTATCTGATATTGAGCACTTTTTATAAGACCGGTTGAAATTCGTTGGATTCCTATCCTGTGGATGTTTACCTTGTTCGGATTATTATTATCATTATATATATATATATATATATATATATATATATATATATATATATATATATATATATATATATATATATATATATGGGACAGGTAAAATGAATTTTTACAACAGAACATTTTAAGCACCACATTTATATCCCCTTTACTAAGATTAAAATCAAGATATAACGATACTAAATCTAATGTCTAGAATCCTTATTCCAATTTTGATCAAAACCCATTACATGATTTTGATTTAAAAAAAAAACGTCTTTTTACTGGACAGACGCTTGTTTCTCTCCCTTTACATGGAAGAGAGGTTGAGTATCGTCCAATTCTCCCCATGCTGAGGAATTACCCAATCAAAGATCTAAGATCCTCACCACGTGTAGGCATGATAGAAAATGGCTGCTGTGCAACTTACGTTTATATTTTGGGTGTATTTTATGATTGCTTATTTTTTATCTTAATTACTGCGTTTTTAGATGCTATAATATACTAGACGACCCGTAACCCGTTCGGGCAACGTTGATACATTGTTACTTAATATATCCATTCAGAGCACTTAAACGCTGCAACCTACTGTTACTATTCTGTTCGTTTGTTTTGTTTTTCTTCTTTATTTACGTCATTGATTTATTTACAGCAACTTCTTACAATACTTTTTTCGCTACTGCTGCTACTAGACCATCTTTTAATCATCTCCTCTTATCATTATGCCACGTTTCCCGCCACTTATCGTATAAACTATTCAATGTGTAAACAAACAAGCCAGAAAGATCGCCTGAATTTGAGTATTACATACATATGCATGAACACGTTAATTTTATATTTTGTAATCGATTTTCACTTCGTGATCATAAATGTATCTTCGTGCAGAGTTTATTTCCCTCTCTTTGATGTAAACGTTGTACACCTGTTTACCTCTTTAACTGGTTCGTGTTTTTGGTTCATTCTTATTGGTTTATTTATGTTACTTATTTTACAGATATATGTGTGTCATCGTTTTTTTATTCTTGACTCTCTTCTGTATCCATCTCTCTATATATGTATACTTTGATATTGCTACGTGTATTTTACACGTATTGAACAATGCTTATATTATACATAGGTGGAAAACGTTCATTTTTCTGTTGTCGAGAATCTCACTTCATGCGTTAGGGTTTACAATCAGATATTTGCGTACGATCTGAACTCATTTTGACTTCCGCCGCCTTTTCTTTACAATTATCTTTCTACTAGCGTTTCAGAACATGGTCTACTCTTTTGCACCCATATCTGGGGTAGATGGAAATGGGTTCTTCCCTTTTGCGAAGGTATTAGTGAAACTGATGCAATATACAACGTTCTTGCAAAATCGATGGCATAACTTCGAGATTATGTTTATAGGTGTTTGTGGGAGTTACACTGCATTTGTTTTATAATTCTCTTTGTGACCCATTTCTTCCTCTGCGTGGTCTTTGGTTTGTGCTGATCATATTTATTCACCTTGTTCTACTCTGTAGAATCCTTATGATTCTAAGTCTGGAATAGTTAGTACCCCAAGAATCCAAACCCCGTGTTAGACCGTATATTTATTTTAGAATAGTATAGTTGTCATCTTTAAAAACAGAAAAGAAGAATGCTTCTATATTGTCAAACAGAGGTAGCTGTTTCTGCGAATGGCGTTTCTTGTCTGTTGCCTATATAAATTGTTTTTTGGCTTTCATTATATCATTAATGTTGAATATATATATATATATATATATATATATATATATATATATATATATATATATATGTATGTATATGTATATATATATATGTATGTATGTATATATATATAGAGAGAATGATAGTTTGCTTTAAGCATTGCTGGTATTAGTAGTAGTATGTTTTTAAAAAGGCTGAGGGCAATGCATCAATTTTTCCCGAAATATTAAATAAATGATTTTAATAATTATCCGGACAACACATAAACAGCTAACACCACACTTGCTTTTATGTAAGATTTTAAGAAAAAATAAATAGTAAGCCCATTTTGAGTTATTATTTTTGTTCCTTCCAGCTTACATCCTACCCGGGACTTTGCATTGCCCTCAGCCTTTTTTAAAACATACTATATATATATATATATATATATATATATATATATATATATATATATATATATATATGATTGACACTAACATCCACACATCGATCCGTTTAAAAATGTATTACTTAATATAACTCAAAGTTAACTACAACTGTTTTCTCCATTTTTTTGTTTTGTATTTAACTTTTTAAAAAGTTTTTTTGAAGCGAGTGCGCATTTGACTAGGCGCATATTGCCTGGAATACATTTCAAAATTCTAATTATCGATTTATTAGTTTAGGAGATTATCCTGTAAATAGAAATAGAAAAATATATTTAAATATATATATATATACATATGTGTGTGTGCTAGAACTTCGCCACTCCAAATGCTACGCAATTATACTCAATATAAAAACTATTCATAAATAAAAGTGTACGTAATAGTTTAATGAAACCAATCATCCAATAAGAAAACAGAAAAAAATGAATAGTGAATTAATGAGAGTTCGTTTTTTTAAAGAGAATGCGCAAAATTTCAAGTCATCAGCATATCTACGTCTGAATATATTAGGAAGTTGATTTTACTTTTTAAATAGAAAAGTGGGCTTTTAATATCAATGCCAGTGTGACTAATAACTCTATTTCATAAGGAAATAGAAATATATAGTTTTTCTCCATGTATAAATGTCTAAAACATTTTTGAATACATATATATAACTTAATGTGTGTGGGGGTAGTGTGTGTTTGATGTTTGTTTGTTCCCGATAGAAATAAAGGTTAGAGAATCTACATAAAATCGAAAAGTGTATTCTTATGTAAAATCTACTGGGTAAGACAATTGAATCTCTAAGTGTAATCCTAGGGAGGCTATGTGGGCATAACCCCCTTAAAAGATCAAATATATACTATTTTATGAAATGTAAATAATATGTATGAAATACTCTGGGGAAGACAATGGAAGTGCCCTTCATACCTAAGGTAGCTATGGAGGCCGAACTTCTTTTAAAACTTCAAATTCTCCTATTTTGATGACATTTATATCACATGTATAAAATTCTTAGGGAAAGACAACAGTAATGGTCCCGAATCTCTAGGTTACCCTCTATGAGCTGAATATCTACGTGCCCTACACCTCTAAATGACCCATAGGATATAATCTCCTTTAAACTTAAAAAAAAGTATATTCTATTTTACTTATGAGTTTTATTTTAAAAGTCGGCTTAACAAATATCCAAATTGTTCAATTAAGAAAAGTATCAGACTGAAAACATCGAGTATGCGGTTTCGATTCTACCATTCCGCCAATTATTTTAATTAAAATTATATGAAATCTAAGAATGTATTTTTTATTTTTAATATGATAACTTGAAGAATTTTGGTTTATTTAGGATGCTACATCTGTCCGTCTGTCTGCCTGTATGTCTGGCTTTCTGCCATTCTCTCTCTTTTTCTTTTATCACGCTCTATATACCTAGAGCTATCTATATGTATATATAATAATGGAGAACACATTTGCCTGTGTGCATGTCTGTCTCTAAAAACGAAGACATACTATGGAGTGTACCTTAAATATAAGTTTATTGATATGTACAATTTTTAATGTGAATATAATTGAAAATTAGCTAATTAAACTTTTTAAGCATGTTACACAATGAAATTAATCTATTTATACGCGTTAGGTTAAGAGTATTAACATATATCTGAATAGCTTATTGCGGAAGATATCTAACTGACAACATCAAGGTTGCTGTTTAAGTAAACTCTCTAGAATATGATGTTACATATGATGCTATCCCACACTCTAGCCCGGGAAACGCCGGGAACCCCTGCTAGTATGTATACATATTAGCGGTAGGTTTGGTTACCTGTCTCGTGTAATCGCTGTAATTTTTACTTAGGACACACTAGTTGGAAGGAAGTCCAAAACTGATAATTGTGCACAATGCTTTTGAGAACCACTTGAGTTTCACGCTCCATTGCTTGTGAAGAGTACATTTAAACTCTAAAAACGAATTAACTGTTCATTCTACACCTACATGTGAGTGCATTTTTTTTACATGAAATTGATATATTTTTAGTTTTTGTATCAAAATATTCTTATACTGGGTTGCAATAAGTCGCCGTGATATTAATAAACACGTTCACCAATTCTGCTTAACAGAAATGATGCCGCCAACTCTGAGTTATTTCTTGTAAGGTAAAAAAAACTGATTCCCCCCTCTAAATAAAGAAACCATCAACTAAGATCATTCAGATGTATGATCAGGGCGCACCTTTGTTGCGTTTTTGATTCCTTATTGGACATGTTTAATTTAGATCACAGGTGGCCTTACTAGTCCGCTTCCCTGGGAGACAAAATAAATGATTGGCAAGGGTTTCGCGGCTTGTTTGCTAATAAAACCTTAAAACCTGGGCGTAGATGGAGGCGAAAAATCTTAGGCATTTTAGACTAACATCTCCATCAGATGACGAGACGAATGACTATTTTACATGACTGCTCTCTATGACTGTACACACAGCGTTTAAAATTGAAGTGGGTAGGTTTGCTAGTAGATACGTTTGCTAGTACATATTAGTAATTAGTCAGGATATGATGTAGACGAAAAGATCAGAAGAGATCCAATCGTTGACCCCGCATTTATAAGCTAGAATCGTGGGATAAGGAAGTTGATTATATTTGGGCGGATATGATGTCATAGATGAACGACAAACAAAATTATAGTAGATCTCATCGGTCTAAAATTACCGCCAAATCCATTAAAATACCAATGACTTCTTAACTCACCAGCTGATTCCTCGTTAAATTTTTCCCGAAAAAAGTTGTGTTTGAGCTCGGTATAGGACTTTGTTTTCAACCTCATATCCGGGCTACAGAGTGATCCAACAAATATAGTTAATAACCATGTCAGTGTTATGACAATATTCAGACAAAAACTGAGCAATTTGATTTCACTTCCGAATACAATGAGTCCACATCCGGGTTTACAATTAAAAAACGCGCAAATGAGGAGGATTCAGATATTTATTTGAGGAAAAGTTTAGCTATTATATTTTAATGAGAGATATTCCTTTTTAATCTTTGTTTTTAGTGACATTAGTCAGGTCACCTCCAGCTTAAGTGTTTCACAAATAGTCCCTC
The DNA here is from genome assembly GCA_963556195.1 of Sepiola atlantica. Lineage (NCBI taxonomy): Eukaryota > Metazoa > Mollusca > Cephalopoda > Sepiida > Sepiolidae > Sepiola > Sepiola atlantica. The sequence continues at coordinate 14,051,877 of OY744537.1, read as the reverse complement.
CACACACACTTAGACTTGTCGGATACATCATAACCATTGCTACAACTGGAATGTTGAATTTTCGTAACAGAATTAGGTGGTGTGTTCGGAAAAAATGTTAATTACAACAGTAACAATGAAGAGTTAAAAGCCGTATAGGATTTTTAACACACAATGTGTGCCAAATCTACGAAATGAAACACTCAAACGCCATAGAATAGGATTGAAAAAGTTTTCATTCTTGAGTACAACGAAAATATTTCAAGTCGAAGTTTTTAAATCTATATTTTTCGACCATGAAAAGAAAAAAGAAAAAATCAACTAAAGTTATGTTGATTTTCCTTCGATTTTTTTAATAAGGAACTCGTAAATAAGTACTAACAAGCTCATTTATTTTTCTCTGACAAAAAGTTAAGAATTTAACTTCCAGTGAGAAAAGCTACGACCGCGTAACAAAAATACACGAAAAAGTCGGTAGCTTATTTTAAGGGTCGACAATTGAAGAATTTAAAAGTGCCATGTTAGAAATTATTAAGCAGTGACAGGAACAAGGCTTTCGAATCGAAGAAAAATTCTGAGGACAAAATAGAACAGATGAAATATCAGAAGTAAATAGAAAAAGAAAAAGCTTCGTCTAGAAGAGAAATTCCAAGAAAAAGAAGTGAAATTTCAGGAAAATAATTGGAACAAATGAAAAGTTTTGATAAAATGTTTCTTCATAAGAAAAAGAGCAGAATTATCAAATAGGGTCAAAATGTTGAAGATGAAAGTACATTTTCACAAAAAGCTCTTTGGAACGCTATCGATAATTATGATTACGACCTTGAAAACGAAACCACGTTAGCTTCGTATTTCAGACGATACGAAGATCTTTATAATACTGACTTCGCAACTTAGACCGATTTTAAAAAAAAGGTTCGTTTGATATAGAGAAAGTCCGCTATGGTTGAACATACCAAATTCGTCAATTATATATTGCCACAAAAATTGCAAGCTTACATTTGTTGAAGCGGTATAATTATTAACAAAATTGTTTAGTCCTAAAACGACTTTTTTTCACGAAAGATGGAAATATTTGAATCTCATAAGGAAAGACGACGAAGACTACACTAATTTCGGTAGCGTAGTAAACAAACAGTGAGATGATTTCAAATTATCGCTGAGCGCTAACAGTTTTAAACGTCTAATCTTCGTGTAGGGCTTAGTATCAGATACGGAAGTCAGATAATAAACTAGAGAATAAATCTGGTTTGAAACTTCAACATATCGCAGAAGATTGCCAACGTCTTATTAGTGTTTGCCAAGATTCATGAGACATTGGACAAAGCGGTCTGTAAAATATAAAAATCCGCGACAGAAACAAATTAATTCATCAACTAAATTTGATCAACAAAAAGAAAATAAGTTGCTTCCTAAACTGTGTTTTGGTTTCGGGCTATTGCATTAGTACAAAGATTGTCCATATAAAATTAAAAAGTATTTAATTGCAGTCGCATGGGACACAAAAGTACACACTGCATAGTTAAAAAAGAAAATAAAGAGAGTTTTATTAAAATTGCTAAAAGTTACGAAGTTGAAAATATCAGGAAGTATATAGAAGTAAAAAATATTGAATAAAAATATTAAGTTATAACTGGATTCCAATTCAGATTTGTCAATAATAAATTTTTAGACGTGGGAAATTTTTTTTAAACACCTTTGATGAGAACGAACAAAAATAGCTAAAAGAGTCACTGGTGAACAAATATGATTAAAAGGCGAGCAAATCGCTAACGTTAGATTTAAAAGAAAAACTTTATAATAAAAAATGTTTGTAATGAACAACTGAAACAACTATTTGGCATGGACTGGATAAAGAGATTTCAATTATGGAATATTCTTATAAATTCTTTCTATAAAAATTTTGAAACTGTAAATGCTGAAGCAGAGATGCTAAAGAAAGAATTTTTAAAAGCCTTTTCAGAACTTTGTTTTTTTTACTGGTAGATTGGTGAGATGTAAAAAATGACTGCCAAGTTTGAATTAAAGCCAAATATTCAACCAATTTTCTAAAAAGAAAAGAAATGTTCCATTCGCTTCATTAAATCACATTAACGAGGAATTAAATAGAATTGAGACAATGAAGGTATTATCAAAAGCACAGTACAGCGGGTGGACTTCGACTACAGTTTACGTAAAAAAGTAGAGAGATCCGCAGATTTCTTTACAGGATTGAACCATGTACTAAAGGATCATCACTACCCTCTGTCTAGAGATTTTCACTAACGGAAGAATTTCCTTTTCAAAGATTGATTTAAGCTGCTTATCTAATAATACCCGTGGATGAGGAATGCTCAAAGCTACTTTGTATAAATACGCATAGGGGTTTGTACAAATTCAAACGATGACCATTTGGGGCTATGGTTTCACCAGCCATTTTTCAACATTGTCGTTGTCCATGTAAGACAATTTAGTATATTCTGTTATCTTTTCCTTAGCTGTTTCAAAAGCTTTTACAGTTTAGTCAGTAATTATTTTTTATTTCTTTGTTTGTTTTTAAAAGGTCCCTTAATTTCAATAAGATTTTCGAACAATTAAGGATGAATCTCTTATAAAAGTTTATAATTCCTATTAACCTCCGTAATTGTTTCACGGAATTAGGAATTGGAAAACGTTTGATAGCTGCTACTTTTTTCGGGCAAAGGTATTATTCCCGAGCTATCAATCTGATGTCCTAAAATGTTCAGTGCTTTTTCACCGAATTCGAATTTCGTAGGGTTTATTTTTAAACCGTAAAAATCCAACTGTCTTAACACTTTCAAGGCGTGGTGTAACTATTCGCTTGGCGAGTTATTAGCAATTAGAATATCGTCAATATACGCGAAAAAGGAAGGGCAATCCTCGTAATACATTGTCTATGAATCTTTGAAAAACTTGTGCTGCGTTCCACAGATCGAAGGGTAAACGTGTAAGCGCACAAAAAAAACGAACGAAGTTTTGGGTATGTCTTCTTCAGCGACGGGTATCTGATGATAAGCTCTAAAGGGATCTATTCTTGAGAAGAGTGCAGTTCCGGAGAGTGACGACGAAAAATCGTGGATATGCGTTATTGGGTATCCGTCGGGTTTTGTAGCTGATATAAAGTTCGCTGTAGTCGCCACACGGTCTGCAGTCGTTTCCACATTTCTTGGGGACCATATGTAACGGTGATGACCATGGGCTGTTAGAAGGTTGTACGATGCACAAATACAACATGTACTGAAATTCCGTTCTTGCTATTTTAGTTTTTTTGGAGGGCTCATTTATCTTGGTTTCGCGTGCACCGGTGCGTCGTTTGTCGTGACGTGGTGTCTCACTCGATGCTTAATTTCATTAGTGTGGGGCAAAAGGTTTGGTTAATCCGGGGAATTCCTTAATTAGGTCTGCGTATTGGGAGTTTTGTGGCATCGCCGTTCTAATACCAGATGTCTGAATGCCAGAAATCTTTCCAGACCAACTCGAAAATCAGCTAAATCCCATCCATTCACTGTGGAGGTCCCCACCTGCCGGAGAGCTTTCTACTCCAATAGCTTCTTTCCTCGTGCTGCTGACCTCTGGAACCCCCTCCCTTCCCCCTGTTTCGCTGGCGGTACTGACATGCAGAAATTTATAACTAATGTAAACAGACATCTCGCTGCGCAGCTTCCAATTTAGCTTGACTCCCCCCCCCCTATGTTAAAAAAAAAGATGAGTGTGTTTGTCCGTTAGACTGTTTCTTCAAGGTCATCGTGATATTGTAATACGTTAAAAAAAATCTGCAGCTAAGATGGGCAGTTTAACGTTCGTTACTATTAAAATCTATCTAAAGATTTTTTTTTATACCGAGGTCAAGCGTTAGTTAAACCGAGCCGTATGTTTCAATACTGCTACCGTTTGCAGCCTTTAACGAATAATTTCGTGTGGCCGGTTTATGCTTTTTCCCGACGGAATTATGTTGATTGCAGCGCCGGTTTTAATCAAGAACTTTCTCTTCGATTTTCTGTACAACAGAAAAAGTAGGCGCCCGTTTGGTTTTTGTCCGCCAAAGGTATGCGCCCCTACTCGCCAGTGCGCTCGTTTAAATGGTTCTTTTGTTCAAACGAACAAAGTGGTACACATTTATACGATTTTTCTCGGAACCTCCTGCGATACGGTTCTATTAGAACTTGATCTGGTTTTATGCGATGATCGTCTTTGACGATTTCTACTCTTCGACGACGATCTGCGCCGTTTTTTTGTTTGGTACCGTCTTTCTGTTAGATTTGCAACTGCTATTTTGAGTTCGGCAATTTAAGCATTTTCTTTAACGTCCACCGTGCTAACATTTAGTGCGTAATAAGTACCCGCGATTTTGTCTGCTATTTCGGCTTGCTCTTGCACTGTTTTGCTCGTCTGAGAAATTAACGAGGAGTAGTGGCATATTTACTGGTAATTTATTCAGCCAGAGTTGTCGTAAAATGCTCCTATCCCTCTGCTTGTTTCCGAGAAGACTTTTCGTGAAACGGAGTAGTTGCGAGGGTTTTCTATAGCCTATCTCGATGTTATTAAAATTTTCTTTTAGATGAGCAGTTTCCTACTTCCCAATCCTTAGTAGAACTGTTTCTTTCAGGATTTAATAGAGTTTATCACTTGATTAATGTTCCATTAAGTCCTCCACTTTCTCTGCAATTACCGTGGGTAACACTTCGATGACATACGCGAACATGCATTTCTGTGAAGTGCTTCTTCGCGTATTAAAATTGGCCTGTAGCTGATGAAATCAAACTGGTGGCCAGTTTAAATTGAATGCCGGAACCTTTACCTGGATGAAGATTTCCGTTCCCTCAGTTTCAAAAACCGTCGTCTGGGTTCATTTTTTCTTGACAAATATAAAACTACTCCGTGGGTTTTATGTCCGCAAATGCGTTTCTGAATAACGTAGCGACGGCTTGTATATTTTTTCTTTTTTTTTTCTTTTTCTTTCTCTGTACATAACGTGCTGAACGGAGAGAAAAATAATAATGATGACGACATCTCAGTTTGTTTTTTGTTTTTTGTTTCTGTCTGCCTTTAGACGTCAGGGTGTTTCTATCACATCGGGGTCACAAAATTTGTAGAGGAAAAGCTGTATCAAAATAAATTAACAAAGACATTTCGTACGAATATAAGAAAAATCGAATCTTGTTCTCGAAACTCGGATGACAAACCGAGTACATTAGGCTGACAGAGAGACTAGTAAACGCATGTTTGATCGACCTTTACACGAAGGAAAAAAAGAAGTTTTTATAGTAGCAGTCGTCTCTCTAATGCCATGAGCACTCGGATTCTCGCCTGTTACTGCTGCTTCCACAGGAGCATGGCTAAAAGGAAGTTTTATAGTGTAATGGTGATCTATCTATTTCGTGACTATATGGACTTTTCTAGAAACTATTATATAGGAGCTTACAAGGCAGTTTCCGAGCGAATCTTTCTGTACTTCTGTAAATACACAATCTTGTAAATATACCACCGTGTTGTCTTATTTATTATCGCCTCTTCAAAGTCACAACGTAAACATAATGATAACATTTCAAAATTAAAGAAGTCTATTCAAGGGTGCTTGAATGTGAGTGATTCCCTGATCATGATCTGATGATGCAGTCTGAAGATACTGACTTCCTGACCTAAAAGGCACCAAACATTGGTGTCATTGTTTTGTTTTTTTCGTTTCCTTTGCAGAACTAAATCATGTTCTTCAAAGAAAAAACAACAATTTTCCTCCACAAAACAACCAAAGCATACAGCATGAATAAATATTTGAAGATATAAAACACTTGAAGCACAAAAACTCTCACCAAAATGACTTGATTCGGCATTAAATAACCCGAAGAGGTTGATATGCCGTAAAGCAAACAAAAATCAAACCAAACACCATGATTAAATATTAGAATATATAAATAACTTGAAGCATAAAAACCTTCACCAAAATGACTGGAAACCCCGAAAAACTTGATATACCTTAAAACAAACATAAAAGATAAACCAAACACCATGATTGAATATTTGAAGATATAAAACACTTCAAGCATAAAAAACTTTTACCAAAATGACTTGATTCGGCATTAAATAACCCGAAAAGGGTCGATATGCCGTAAAAAAAAACAACCAACGCAAACAACCTGATCATGTACCGAAAGATTAATGTAATGATCAAGAGGATACAACAGAATAATTATATAACGGTTCGACACGACGGCACGTGAACTTCCTGTAGGGGAAACATGTGTATCAAATACCAGGTGGTTGAAACACCCTTAACACTTGTATTGTGATGCAACGGTCAAGTGGGCTCTTGACGACGGGCATTCGATGCACAGAAATAATAATTAGGCGTATTTATTTGAAACGCAGACTTCAGAGTTAATCAAACACCGAATCTCGTCTATGCTATCTACTCATTTCGCGCACCGATCCTTTCAAAAATATAACTCAAATTTTGATGTAGAGCAATTCTTTTCTCTATTAATTTTTTCGTATCTAACTTATTTTAAAAGTTTCTTTAGGCGGGTAAAGTTTAGAAAAAAATGATGTGCCCATGTTACTCACCGTGTTGCCGAGAATATACATTCCAAAATTCTTAATTATAAGTTCATAAAAAATAAAGTAATCAAAAAGCCCGAACCCCTTAAACGTTAACTATTACAAAAAGAAATAATGTGCCTACGTTACTCACCATATTTTTAACTGTATATTACAAAATGTATAATTATCTGTTCATTAGTTTAGATTACCCTGTATATATATATATATATATATATATATATATATATATACCGTATTTCTTAATTGGGAGAGTTTCCCATCAGAGTGCTCAATTATTAATGCAAAAGTAAAATCAACTAGATAATTAATAAGAGCATGATATTTATTAATAGTAAACAAAAAGTTACAACAACATCCGGACCAAGGTTTCAGATCCTTGGTCCGGATGTTGTTGTAACTTTTTGTTTAATATATATATATATATATATATATATATATATATATATATATATATGTGTGTGTGTGTGTGTCTCTGTGTGTTTGTGTGTGTGTCTGTGTGCGCGTGTGTGTGTGTGAACATTTCATTTTATGATATATCGTGCATTTTATCCTCATGTATATATATAGTTATTCAATAATATATATATACATACATAGCTTTAAAATACAGCAACATTTGTGTAATCAACGGATACATTCTATTAGACACAGACGAACAACACAGGTAAGGAGGACATTTTTTAATAACTAATATAAGTTAGCTAAACAGCTATCTGGAACAAAACTTAGATCTAATATACGGAACGTTTATGTTTTTGTCTTTTAAGGGAAGTGGGGTCTGATCAACTCTGCTGGGAAGACATGAAATAAAATACAGTTTTGTTTTTAAATTCCCGAAACAGTTTTTCATGTGATTTTCTACTGAACGACTTGGGACTAAAATGTGTTTTTTTTTTACTTATATAGTTTTAATTGTTGAGAAACTTCCGAGTATATATATATATATATATATATATATATACTTCCATACCGTCACAAAATGTAACCAAATAAAACGTGTGCTTTTTTCTAGCCCCCAGGTAAAACCATTTCAAATGTTGAGAGAAAGCGAGAATGCAAATAGCAAGTCAGACAACCCCCTTAAATATATTCGGAAAGAATCCCCTACCTTTTAATAAAAAGTTGACGGTGAGTGTTTTTTTCTTCTCTTTTACTCGTTAGAAATGATAATAATAATTTATATATGAAAAGTCAAATAACTGACACAATTTTATGATCTTATATGAATATTTTAGCAATATATTAGATGAATATTTTAGCAATATATTAGATGAATAATTTAGCAATATATTAGATGAATATTTTAGCAATATATTAGATGAATATTTTAGCAATATATTAGATGAATATTTTAGCAATATATTATATGAATATTTTAGCAATATATTATATGAATATTTTAGCAATATATTATATGAATATTTTAGCAATATATTAGATGAATATGTTAGCAATATATTAGATGAATATTTTAGCAATATATTATATGAATATTTTAGCAATATATTAGATGAATATTTTAGCAATATATTATATGAATATTTTAGCAATATATTATATGAATATTTTAGCAATATATTAGATGAATATGTTAGCAATATATTAGATGAATATGTAAAATATATTAGATGAATAATAAGTAAGAACACCAACCAGTGGTATTCTCTTCGAGACTTTCAGAATTCTCCAGCTCTTTTAATAACCTTTGCAAAATATTTTGTGTGATCGCAACTGCCGTTTACGATTGAGCAACGACCGTTTGTCTTCTCTGAAATTTGAATTACAACAAGCCTTCCCAAGGGTCCCGTACTCTCGCATGCTCCCAGTGGAGGTCTAGTTGGTGCATTCCCTTCTCAGTCTTTCATTAATCCTTGGCCTTTCACGACAATTTTGTGTGGTATCAGCCGAGGCTGGTGCCACCGTATGTTCTTTTTCTTTTCCATCTATCGTTTGTTGGTTATGGGGCTAATTTTCGCATTCAAAAAGTTTCCGTGCATTATATTTTGGTTGCTTGTATCAGTGCTGTTCGTTGAGTGTCTCAAACTTCCCTTTGATTCCAATTTCTCCTAGTCTTTCTTTCCAGTTTTTTCGGCTCTGTAGTATAAGAATAATAGCATCCATATGATGAGGTTGGTACCTCTCATTTTCCGAAGGTTGATGAAGACCTCGTCGAAAAGATTACCGATGTCCAACCAAGCAGCTTTTAATTCATCATTCAAATAGTAAATTCTTATGTTTGCGATTCGATATTTTGTACTATTTGAATGATTCGCTCTACTCTTCTCCTCTTGGGTGTTATTTTCACAACGTTTCGGCCGATGTAACGTTCGACCTTCTTCAGGGGCGTTTCGTCGAACTCGGAAATCTTTATGTCGAACTCGGGCAGGTGTACGGCATTTCTAAAAGAACACTATATCTATATAATGTAAAATAATTTAATTTAAAGGGGGGTAGATTGTTCTTGTTCCTTTAATCATGACCGTAATTGTATTCTTATTATATCCCGTATTGAGGATTGAACCTTCAACCTCCATAAGACTGTCACTTAGAACTGATCATTACTTAGAACCACTATCCATCCTTGTGACATACATATTCCAAAGTTTGACGAGAAACACCTGAAAGAAGGTCGGAGATTACATCGGCCGCAAGGTTGTGAAAAGAACAGTAGTCTGAATAATCTAAATAATACATATTATGTTCTTATTTGGATATTCTTTGAAAATGGTAAAACAAGAAAGAGGTGCATCTACTAATTACAATATTCGGAACCAAAACGGTAAAGAGAGCGATAACGAATCTGACCAAACAGGCAATGTATTGATTTGCCATTGAAAAGATAATGAAACGAGCCGTTATTGTAAGGCAGCTATTGGGGGAAAACAAGAACAAGGATTGCTGAGATGCGTCCATGCCTCTGCATGTTTAGCGTGATGAAAACTAGTATTCCAGACTAAATAGCTAGGAGCAAAGTGTAGTATGAGACAGATACTACACTTGTTTTTTTCTGTACTCGATCAGTTAAATAGAAATCAATCTAGACAGAGGCATTTTTTTTAATTTCCCAATCCAGAATGCTCTTTATTTGGGGAAACTGGATTTTCGGTCATTCTTCTGATTATTACCCGAGATAACTCTGACCCTAACCATAACCCTAACCCTAACCCTAACTCTAACTCTAACCCTAACGCTAACTCTGACCCTAACCCTAACCCTAACCCGAGATAATTCTGACCCTAACCCTAACGCTAACTCTAACGATGATCCTAACCCTAACCCTAATCCTAACCCTAACCCTAACCCTAACTCTAACGCTAATCCTTACCATAACCATAACCCTAACTCTAACCCTAACCCTAACCCTAACTCTAACGCTAATCCTTACCATAACCCTAACTCTAACGCTAATCCTTACCATAACCCTGATCCGGATCCTAACCCTAACAATGCTGTCAATTTTTGCTCGGGTCTTAATCTAGAGAAGCACCGGATTTTCTCCACATCAACACTGACCTTTGTCTAACTCTGCCTTCGAGGTGAGGCAAGTAAATAGATACTGACGGACATACAGAGACTATTATAGACTATCATAGACTATTATAGACTATCATAGACTATTATAGACTATTATAGACATGCCTAGGCACATCTAAAATGCTAATTAAGTCTTAAGCGTGATAAACAACAACAACGGATAGGTTTAAGATGCGTCCATTCAATTTGTACGTTTCGCACTGAAGCGTGAATGACCGATAATTGACAGACTAAGCCTCTTATTTAGATTCGAAGGCGCATCTAAAGACTTGCGTTGCTTTGTAACAAGCAAAGGAAGCCATTTGCTTAAGGATATGGAAGAGATGCCGTTAAGGAAGAGGGGGGGGCTAAAAAACAGTCGAAAATTGATTAGAGTGGCACCATTTTTTGTTGTTGTCTTTTCCTGTTGTCTGCGATAATTACTTATTGTGCTGTTCATCCGGCCGATCACAAGATCGGAGGGAGAACATAATTATGGCGATTCTGTTACGCAAAGAATTGCCTTTCACACCTCTATAATAAAAGCAGATGCTTTTGTTGTGTGGATACGCGGCAAATGAGAAGAAGAAGAAGAAGAAGAAGAAGAAGAAGAAGAAGAAGAAGAAGAAGAAGAAGGGGAGGAGGAGGACGAGGAGGGGAACGGGGGAGGAAGGAAAAAAGGGAGAACAAGCGCAAGAACAGAAACAAGACCCAAAAGAAGACAAAGAAGACACCGAAGAACAATCAGAATAAGAAACACAAGGACAAAAAGAAGAAAAAGCGCACGAAGAAGACAAAGAAGAAGGAAACTCAACAACAAAATGAAGAAAAGGGAGAATAGAAGAAAAGACGAAACAACGAAGTAGAATAAGAATAACCAGGAAAAGAAAAAGAAGTACAAGTAAAAAAGATAAAAGAAGAGAAAGGGAAATAAAACGAAAAAAGAGAACAAATACAGGGACAAAAACGAATGAAAAAGAACGGAAAATAAGACAAAGAAAAACGAAGAAGAAAAAGAAAAAAAGAACAAGCGGAAGCACAACAACAACAACAACAACAATAAAAAAAAATAAGGAAAAAGGAAAAAATACGAAAACAAAACAAGAACAAAAGAAGAAAAAGAAGTCAACGAAGAAAAACAAGAAGAAGAAAGAGGAGGAGGAGAAGGAGGAGGTGAAGGACGCCAACGATAACAGAGATGATGATGATAATGCTGATGATGATGCTGATGATGCTGATGCTGATGCTGATGCTGATGCTGTTGCTGCTGATGATGCTGCTGCTGCTGCTGCTGCTGCTGATGATGATGATGATGATGATGATGATGATGATGATGATGATGCTGACGCTGACCCTGATGCTGATGCTGATGCTGTTGCTGCTGCTGCTGCTGCTGCTGCTGATGATGATGATGATGATGATGATGCTGATGCTGATGATGCTGATGCTGCTGATGATGATACTGATGATGATGCTGATGATGCTGATGATGAAGAAGAAGAAGAAGAAGAAGAATACGTTCAACAATAAAATAGATAAAATCCAACAATTGCAGGGGGCGTAGACATGACGACGAAATAGCAAATCACATGAAAGTAGCAAGTTGATAATACAAGTATAAAACTGATCGGATAAATCGACTACAATTTTGTCATAGAACTCTGTGATAAATGTCTAAACCAGAACCTGTTCCCCGGAATCTATTTCATGGAATCCTATGGGATTTCGAACGTCAAGTGAATCCCGTCCTATTCGTTATAAGAACAAACTGTTTATGTGGTAAATGGGAAGAAAGAAATCTGATAAAAGGTCGACTTTGCACGAGCGTCGAAACTGAAACAAGTGTTTGAACTTTGATCAGAGAAATCAAAATGATACGGAATCTAATATAGGAACCAATCTATGCATGACGATGTATGTTGGTCATTTTGGATCCTGAAAAAAAAAAACTAATCGACGCGATGGTGACAAACGAAATCTATGGTGATGCCCATGGATGCATAAAGTTTACTGAATGATTTGTAGAGTTCGTGAAATGTAATATTAAATTACATGAAAACTAAAAAGGGTGTAAAGAAACGGTTATTTGAAAATGGTCACTTGCACGATATTTTCTACGATGACTTCATTCGGTCAACATACTGATTGGCTGAACAAATAGTTCCAACATCCAATAGTTGAATGATCTTCGCAACGTATGGGCAATATTGACAGAACATAAAATTAATTATCTGTTTACTTGGATTATGCGAAATGTTTCATCATTTAGTGTTGTATTTTTTATTATTTATTCTGGGCTAGCAAGGTTACCTGGTGTTACCCAGGGGAATGGATAACAAAATAGAAGAGGTAAAAAGTGCGTGTAACATCTTTCTTTTTAACCTCTCTCTCTCTCTCTCTCCCTCTTTGTCTCTTTTTCTCTTTCTCTCTCTTTCTCTTTCACTCTCTTTCTCTCTCTCTCTCTCTCTCTGTCTCTCTTTCTCTCTCCCTCTTTCTTTCTTTTTCTCTTTCACTCTATTTCTCTCTATCTCTCTCTCTGTCTTTCTTTCTCTCTCCCTCTTTCTTTCTTTTTCTCTTTCTCTCTCTTTCTCTCTATCTCTCTCTCTGTCTCTCTTTCTCTCTCCCTCTTTCTTTCTTTTTCTCTTTCTCTCTCTTTCTCTCTATCTCTCTCTCTCTCTCTCTTTCGGCAACTAGTTCAATATAATAGAAATAAAAAAGAAAACAAGAATAAAAAAGGAAAATGACTAACGGTTTGACCTAGTTTCAACGGTGTTGTTATAGAAACAGCTACCAGTCAGAATTTTAACAAGTAGTTGTTTTACCCCCACCTCCAATTTTATCTCACGTGACTCCATGGGAATACATATTGCAGTAGTTTTTTTTTTTAAATAAAAGGTCGAGATCACACAGATCAAGATGCTAGTCAGTATATCTTGTATAATTTCTGACATTTCAGAGTGACGCACACACAACCCATACTTCTTTTATATAATAAAGACGGAGGCAACCATTGTTCTAGTCTTGTAAAATCAAATATAACAGTTTTGAGTAAACTGAATAAAATTTTGATTAAAAGGCAGTCCCTGCGATATTATTTTATGTCTTTGAACATCTTTTAACATTAGTACCGTCGGTTTCAGGCTCAGAAATACTTAACAATCCGGTTCTCTTCGGCTTATGTTGTCACTTGTTTCAGAAATGTGAATTCACATGTCAGTCTCGTTTGGATGCGTTATTTGCTTTAGAGTGTTATGTATATTTGTTTAAAATTAGTGTTAGGGAGGTTTAATACGATTTGAAAAAAAATGGGGTGAAATGTAACAGTTAAGATTTACAATTGGAAAATAATTTTCAATATGAAAAGATTTTTAGATATCTCTATACAAGTCCCGTGAGTCAATGTTTATAAGGAGCGTATATTTGGCCGTTACTGTATTGAGGGTTAATTGTGTGTCTTCTAGAAAATGCAAAGGAGAGAAAATAGGTTTAAGGATTACACTTAGGAAAAAATAGAAAGGTTAAAAAACACACATTAAATTCAAATTCAAGGCCTGGATTAAACGACTTTAACTCAATCGAAAAGGAATTTAAACTAAGATTTAACCCGGGTCCGGTCTTGGCAGCTTGTCAATCGGTCTAAGAGGAGTAACTCTACAGGAAAATTGAATAATTATATATTCGGGATTTAACATTATTAACTAAGGTATAGTGAAGGCTTATGGGAGTAATAATATTGGTATACTGATTAAGTCTCGTTTAGAGATAAGAGCAAGGATTAGGTCAGCAAGATTGAATCTGTTTAGGAGATATAGGAGGTTTAACATTTTAACTAAGATGTAGTGGAGATTTATGGGAGTAATAATAATGTGAAATGGGGGGGTACCCTCTTAATAACTGAAAAAATTATTATTGGAAAAGTTATTTCGTATTTACGTGGTGTAAATTATTAGTTTTAGATAGTGGGGTCGATATGAGCCGATTAAAATATTTATTCCTATTTGTTTTATTTATATTTATGAGGGGTGATAATTGGGATGATTTTCGGGGTAGAAGTCTGTATTTAGTGGGGCAATTATGGGGTTATGTATTGGGCAGAGGGGGTGTTACTAGGCCTTTATGTTTATCGGTAATCAAATTTATAAGTAGTGCTTGACTCCTGTGGATGCATCTTTTAACAATATTTATAATTAGTTTACAAATTAATTTTTTGCGTGCACGAAAATTCGACATGGACGCGCGTTTCTGGCTATAAGCCGTCATCAGAACTGCCCTCCCTCTGATTTAAGACAAATTCGAGTTAATAATACTAAAGTAATACAAAAGTAATACAAACCAATTTAATTTTTCTTTTTAATACTGGGAGCTATCTACATGAAAACACAACAACCTACAATTAATAACATCACGTATGAAACCAGTAGCAACATTTTAAAATGCATAATGTAATGCGATGTTATTCTGTGATATCGCTCCGGCGTCGCTGAATTTAAATTGTCAACGTATTTCCGGGAACAATGCGTAAACGTTCTTTTACGTTTGCGTTTCTCCGCTATCTTTTTAAAAATTCTATTCTTTCTCCAGCTGTTGTTGTTCATTTACTTTTGACACCTGAAGATGATTCGACGAAGAATCGAAAACGTTCGTGACAACTATGGAGCATTTATTAATCTTTTTTGATTTCAATACAAAAAAAAACGATTAGAAAAATTAGAAAAATTAAAAAGGTATAATTAAACAGACGAATTGTGTTATTTTTAACAATGTTTGCACACACATATATATATATATATATATATATATATATATATATATATATATATATATAGTATAAGTATAGAGTATATATAGTAATAGAGGTCTATCTCCAAAATCATAGGAGAGACTTGTGATGTTTTTGTTTTATGCACGGCCAAGATCAAAGTGTAGTATCTGTTCTGATGGATACTACACCTTATAGACCGGTATCTTCTTGGCCTTCGGGTCTTGATTCCGCCGGTCTGTTGGGTTTTCCTGTGCAGTTCTAGGAGTTCCACCCTCCCAGGTTTTTCCTCCCTTATTTGGGGTGGAGTAAGTTTATCGCTTACTGCCTGAGATACTCCTACCGGGGAATACTAACGGGGCTGCCCAGGCATTTTTTGTAAGCCAGAGTGCTCACCTTCTCGGGCGCTGGTTTTTCAAGTCCCACTTTCCAGACCTTGTGTCACATCTTACCGCTGTTGGAGGTAGATAAATAGCAACCAGCGCGAATGCATATTTCACATTTTATTAGTTTTTGTATGTTGGAAACAAATAAATAAACGGAATAAATAATATCTCTATATTAAAAATAAATAAGGAAGGATGAAAAATGTTAAATTCTTCTCATGAATTTATTTATTTCGTTAGAATGTTCTTTTTAAAAAAAGTAGCCAATTAAATCAGTATCCGACGCGAACGCAGACCTTAAAATATTAGATTACTTCCTCTGATCAAAATGAAATATAGTAGGTTGGCCAAAAAGTTCGTTCGTTTTTTTATGTCATCTTTCCGGTCTACTAAAGCTCGTTTTATATTCCTATTCTTCAAATCTTGTATTTTCTGTAGAGAGTATGTTGACGTCAGTCTGTACTAAGCCTCCGAGCAGAAGAGTTCTTACATTTTTGCTTGTATTTCAGGCCTTGAAATGGAAGACCCAGCAAAGCACTACCGAGATCTGATGTTTTTTTACTACAAAAAAAGGGGGAAAAAGGCTACATAAACCCGCATGAATATATGCCGTGTGTATGGGAAGAATGCTATAAACAGAACGAGTA
The DNA here is from genome assembly GCA_963556195.1 of Sepiola atlantica. Lineage (NCBI taxonomy): Eukaryota > Metazoa > Mollusca > Cephalopoda > Sepiida > Sepiolidae > Sepiola > Sepiola atlantica. The sequence continues at coordinate 14,036,035 of OY744537.1, read as the reverse complement.
TGCCAAAAATGGTTTGCTCGATTCCGAAAAATAAATTTTTGAGTAAGAGATGCTCCTCGCTCTGGTCGGCCAACGATGATCGACAGTGACCAAGTGAAAGCCGTTGGTGTACAAGGTTGTCATTTGACAACCAAAAAAAAATGGCAGACATTCTCAAGAATTCCAAATCGAGCGTCGAAAATGAATTGCATTAATAGCAACCCAATAGATATCCAAGGGCTGAATATATATGCTTATGGGAGTCTATCAAGTCACTTTGAGAGAGGAGGTAAATCAAAAAAACTATATTTCCGCTTAAAATAATTAAAATAAAACATTATCAGTTTTATTTTTATTAAAGTGAATAGCTTCATCGACGTATGAAGGTCGTGGAAATTCTATGTTTCAATTAGTAAAAAATGCGAAAATTAGCAAACAGATTGACAATAGAGTGGGGATAGCAACATTCTTCAGGGTGGTTATTTCATACCAAAATCAGACGGTGTGAGTCTAGGTCATGCTGGTTATGGCCTTGTTGTTCTCTGTCAGGCTGAGGTATGGTCCTGTGCAGTTCTAAGGGGTCCACCCTCCTAGGCTATACTCACTCTCCCTTTGAGAAGGGGTTAATTTATTGCTAATCGCCCGAGGCGGCCATACCGGGAAATGCCGACGAGGCTGACCAGATCATTTTTGTTCCATCAGAGTGCTCTTCCTCTAGAATGCTGGCTTATAATCTCACTTTTCAAATCTTGAGGCACATGTTCCCGCCGTGGGGGGGGGGGAGAAAAATCATCTAAATTACGCAAAGTGAAGG
>OY744537.1:14025242-14032742 GCA_963556195.1 Sepiola atlantica | reverse complement strand
CACGTGTAGGTCTACGAATAGATTAATGTCGAATAACTGATAGTTTTGTATGTAAGATGAAAATGTAAAATGAAGTGCGGAAATAAAGAATTTAAAGACCTGATGTAAATTATGTCTTTGAATTGCTTTTTGCATAGACTTTGGAATTAAGTTAATATCATACAATATATATATATATATATATATATATATATATATATATATATATATATATATATATACATATATATATATATACAGGGTGGGCCAAAATAAGGGTCCTATCTTTAAATTTGAATAACTTGAATTTGAATAACTTCCACAAAATAAAAGTTAAACTCACCAAACTTTATGTGTGTGTAGACTGACCCTTCCGAGATTTTTTGAAATAAACAAAACAAATTTTAGCCGAAAAACACTTCTTAAAACTTACAAAAACTAAAGTATTGTTTTTTACACTGTTTTGAGTTTTTTAAGCAAAAATAATGTTTTCTAAATGAGGGTACGTTCCTTAGGGCTAATACGGCTCATGCTTGCTTCGGAAGGGGTCCTTTACTTATTCTAAAAAAAAATATAAAAAAATCAATAAATAAAAAAGTTATGAATTTTTAAAAATAGGACCCTTATTTTTGCCCACCCTGTATATATATATATATATATATATATATATATATATATATATATATATATATATATATATATATATATATATTATAGTAAGAGAATAGTCGTGCTGGTCAAAAAAATAGAACATATGTATAAAACTGTAAAAATCATTCCGTTTGAGATAATTTTCGGCTTTTAAATTGTGTAGGCGAAATATTCTATATGTAAATAACAATTACAACTATTTTTAATCATTTGTCATATTTGCATATGTCAGACTTTATTGTCACAGAGTAGTTTATTGTCACATTGGGAAATTCAACGTTTCAATTTAATAGAACATTATTCGTTGGGTAATCTTAAACTCAAAAGATTTCTGTGTTTAAAAAGATTTTGCAAGTAATTTAATCATAATCTCTCATTCTTATTGAGGGCAATCTGTGAGATGTAATTGGTGCTAAAATATTCCTATCATGCTAAACTAACTGAATTACGATAGAAACTTTTTTTTCATATCAATTGCAATGTCAGTTTTTCAATATTTCGCGTTTCAAAATAATAGAACAAAATAGCTAAGAAAACAAAATAGTTTTTTTATAAACTTAAATACAAATAAAATTAATCAATATTTAGTAGCAGCACCTTTTGTCTTTGATAACAGCATCAATTCACCGGGGCATGGAATCAACAAGCTTCTCGCAATACTGTGTAGACACCGAATCCCATGTGTTCTGTATTGCACTCTTCATGGCTGCAAGGGTAGTAGATTTTTCTTTGCGAAGCTTCCTCTTCATCTGATCCCACAAGGCTTCAATAACGTTCAAATCTGGCGAGTTCGCCGGCCATTCAAGAACAGGGATCGATCGTTCTCGGAGCCAGGAAGTTGGGGACTTGGCAGAGTGTGCCGGGGCCAAGTCATGTTGAAAAATGATGTCTGTGGCGTCACTGTCAAACTGATTATCCAGCACTTGCAGTAAATTAGCTTCCAGGATATATTGGTACACTGTTGCGTTTACATTTCCTTTGATGAAGCAATAATTACCAACACCCTTAGCACTCATACAGCCCAAAAACCATGCAAGACTGCAGGAACTTAACAGAATTCTTGACGCATTTTTGGTTATACCGTTTCGTGGATCTTCGCTAAACACGTGGCCCTTGGTCGCCGAAGGAGATACAAAATCGAGACTCATCTGAAAAGATCACACACCGCCATTCGTCTGTAGTCCAGGTTTGATGAGCAGTTGCCCATCGTAGCCTCTTCAACATCTGTTTTTTGTTAAGGAGCGGTTTGGTAGCAGCTGTACGATTTTGGTATCCTAGTTGCCGGAGCCTTCGGTAGTGCTTCGTGAAACGTCGGCATCAGAAGCCTGTTTCCACTCTTTAGTAATGTGGCCTGTTGACTGGAATCGACTTTTCTTTGCCACCTTGTCCAGTGCCAGGTCTTGTCTTTCAGTGGTGCTTTACTTTCGTCCGCATTTCTTGCGATTGCTGTTGGAAACACCCTTAACATCTTTCTGGAGCACTTTGGTCATTACCGATCTTGAACATCCGACCTGTCACCCATTATATTGACACAACAAAAAAAAAACAGAGATATGCCATCCTATAGAAAACAGAACAATAGAATAGGTAATAGTACGAACGAGTCTACAGGATTAGTCGTAGAATAAGTTACTGAATCAAAGTCATAAGTCCTTTGCACATCTAATATTCTTCTTCCCTATGCCCTTCTTTCAAAAAGCTAAACCGATGTACAAGAATGTATTAGTGTCAGATTGTAAGATGACCCTAAAAAGCTGGATTTCGAAAAAGATCGCAATTGAAACCTGTATGCACATATGTAGCCAATAATATTTGTATAAATAAAAGAATTTATTATATATATATATATATATATGTGTGTGTGTGTGTGTGTGTGTGTGTGTGCGTGTGTGTGTGTATAAATCCAATGCCTGTGTGGATGCGTATGTGTGTGCCTATACAACTTAAGGTTAGAGAATCTACCTTAAATCTAAAAGTGTATTGTTATGTAAAATCAACCGGAAAAGATATTTGAAGTATTTCCGAATCTCTAAGTGTACACCTAATGGAGATATAAATCAGATCATGTCAGAGTGGGCGAGTTTTTCGTCATAATTTGGAAAGTAAACATTGTAATTTCAATGTATTCCTTCCGATCGGCCTTTTCTTTTCAAAATTATTAAACGTTTCTTAAGGTTCTCTTCGGACTAAGGATGGAGAGCAAGAAACTCGAAAAGGATGGTGTTAGCAGTGCTCCGCTAGCATCCCTAATTTTATTTGACTGGTTTCAGTAGCGCTCTAAACGGGAGCAATACATGTAAGATTACAGTATTACATTTGTTAAGTTGTATATAGTAATCCAAAAGTGCTCAACATTTTAGATAGTGCAGATGTTTTTAAACGCAGCGTTGCCCAGGAGAAACTACTTCTGTGTATTTTGTTAACTCGGTACGGCCTGGGAGCCATAATAGTAATAATACAGTATCATATTTAGTAAGTGGTAATCTAAAGTGCTCAATATCATAGATAGAGCAGGCGTGTTTACCCAGCGTTTCCCAGGAGTCATCAATATCCTAGATAGAGCAATCCTATATAGAGCAGGTGTTTTAAACGCTGCGTTGCTCGGGAGAAACATGTTCACTGTATTTTATTAAACTATTGTATACCAGAAAAGTTACTGTGTGTTGTTCGGGAGTCAGTGTTCAATATCCTAGATAGAGTAGCTGTGTGCAATAATACACTAGTATATATTCTATGTGGTGTATGCTTGATGGAGAAGAGGAAGGCAATACACTAAGCGTTTCCGGAAATATACTATAATAAATATAGGTTTCATTATATTATGAAGGATGAGCGGAAGATAAGAAACTCGGCGTTGCTCGAGAATAATTAAAAACAAATATAAATTTTATTATATTTTTAAGGAAGTGAATGAGGAAGAAACTCGATGTTGTTTGGGAGCAATACCTTAAAAACTGAAAGCTTAGGTGAATGACTTACATTATTATTATTATTATTATTATTATTATTATTATTATTATTATTAGTAGTATTATTATTATTATTATTATTTTGATACAGTAAAACAAGAGAGATAAACGTACTGAGTAGCGGTGAAAGAGGGGTAGGGGAGAGATGTGGAAGAATGAGGAAGGGGTAAAGAGAGAAAGATAGAGAGACCGATTGAGATCGGTAGAGATATAGGAGTTTTAATATAAAAATGTTATAAAACAAATGTTAACTTCTATTTTTTATGGCTCCGGGCAACACTGCATAGACATGTAAGTATATGTATATACAGGGTGTCCCAAAAATAACGAGCGCCCGTGTACACTGTATGTGATATCTCCTTTATTTATTCGCCGATTGCCCTTATTTTACAGGACATGGCAAAATCAACGACCGTGAGTACACCAAGACCTCAGTGGGAGCTGGGACAAAGAATGCACTATGTTAAATTTTACTACAAGACAGGCTCGTTTAAGAAAACCCAGGACAGTTTCATGCATCAGTTCGAATGTGAAAAGGCTCCATCCAAAAGCAGAATTCAGAACTGGGTGAACCACTTCGAGAAGTATGAGACCGTGGAGAACCTCAACGCTGCCAGTGCGAACCGTCCAAGCAACGGACAACCGAGCTGGTCGAAAGTGTGAGAGTCTCTCCAGGAGAGTCCGAAACGCTCTGTGCGTAAACGAAGTCAGTCCCTCGGTATCTCCCGTGAGACTTGAAGGAGAGTGTTGGTGAACGATATCAAGGCTTACCCATACAGAATACAGACGCTGCAGACCCTTACAGCCTCAGACAAGAAGCAGAGGAACGCTATGGAAGTCAAGATGCTCGATAAGATCGAGGAGACACCAGGTTTCCTTAACCTCCTTTGGACTTCAGATGAAGCCCACTTCCATCTTGACGGAAAGGCGAACTCCAAGACAAATGTCTTCTGAGGGTCCTCCAGACCCAATAAAGTAGCCACCAAGCCCCTGCACTCTCCTAAGTGCACGGTTTGGGCTGCAATCTCGGTCAGAGGCATCATCGGACCAATCTTCATCGAAGAATCTGGCGCAGCAGTGACAGTCACCAAGGAGCGGTATGTGGAGGTCATCAAAACCTTCAAGAGTGAGCTACCCGTCGCTCATGAACAAGTTCTGGTTCCAGCAAGACGGAGCAAGTTCTCACACCTCAAACCTGTCTCGAGATTGGCTGAAAGAGAACTTTGAAGGCCGAGTGATCAGTCTCAAGACTAATTTTGAGTGGCCACCCCATAGCCCGGACCTAAGCCCCCCAGATTTTTTCCTTTGGGACTATCTTAAGGACAGAGTGTACGCAGGGAAACCCAAAACCATCACGGAACTCAAGGAAGCCATCAGGGAGGAGATGAGAGCCATTCCGAATTCAGTCTGTAAGAACGTCATGGACAACTTCGTTCTGCGCCTCACGAAATGCACGGAGCTAAATGGAGGCCATCTAGAACACATGCTGTAGAACGGAGAAAAAAGGCCAAAGACCCTAGTGTTTTGATGTGATGTTTTGAATATAATAAACTAGTTATGACCAAAAATTCATTTCATTCAGACGAAACACGAAGAAACGTGGCATAATTAGATTTGGGGCCCGGTTTTTTTTTGGGGGGGGGGGTCACCATATGTGTTTTCCATATGAATTTGGATAACGTCTAAAGAGGTTGTAAGTGATAAGAATTCCATCGTCTTCCTTGGGGTCGATTTCAATAGCTGAACATCGTTGGACCAATTGCATTGATGTAGGAAACTATATTGAAATAACAGGTGGCGACTTTAATTTGTTCGACTCTTGCTGCATGGGACTTAGAACACTTCAACGATCTTCGCATACAGAGATACACTAACTCTTCACTTTTATTCAGACTAACCAATTTTTTTTAAAAATCAGTCTATGCAAAAATTAGTCAAAAATGGGAGTAATTTAAATACAGGGTGACCCCTAAAAATGCCACCCGAGATTACACCTCATACCGATGAGACGATCGTCAAAATGTCCCCATATCATTGAACGGCGATAAAACAAAAACTGTTGGGCAGTCGTGACTAAAACTTGGTGGACACGTTAGGCAAATTTGATAGTTTATTTCTACCAAATATGATTGAATTGCAGAAAAGATTGTGAATTTTATTGACGATTCCAAGATTGCTATTTGAGAGGGGTCACTTTATATCAAACTAGATTATTACGTACAGCTGGATAAATGTATGGTCGTGTGTGTTAATGTTTATCACTCTACAGTTATAGATTTTGATTGAAAACGGTGATTTCAAGTAAGTCCTAGTTGCAGCAAAGACCTACATATAAACTTCTCATAAATTTCAATCCGAACATCCGGGCCGGATTTTGCATCGAACATATAAAATTGAGATTTACTTTCGCCGCCATAATTAAGAGGAAAGCGGAAGTGATTCATTTGAAACGTCCATCTTTATTTTAATAGATTTTACTTAAGTAAGGTTTCCAGTGATTGATTATGTGTGTCGTCGTGACAAATTGATATCATCTCAATTAAATCCACTTCCACCGTGGTTATTTAACAAGCGAATGTTATTAACGTTCACTTTTATTAGAAGATATGGACATTTGGTAAAGACTTGAAAACGAGATTAATACGCCGTGCGCATGCGTTGAATGGACACACAACGAGATCCCGTTGTGAACTGTCGCTGTCGCACGTTTAAAAACTCAGCAAGGAGTCGATTAAAAACTAATTCGTGTATTGTCTTATTCATAAATAAAAGACTAAATGATTTAACTATAATTGGCAAGACTACCTGGCGTTGCCTTGGCATTGAGTAAACCTGAAATATCTTATATATAAAACAAAGTGATTTTCCCATATTTCATTGAGTAGTATAGCTCTGTAAACAAAAGCTGCATATGCAAATCTGTTTCTATTACCATTTATGTTGATTCCTGGTGCGGGTTTTCGGTAAATATGCGTTCCTTTCGTTCGCCTTCATTAATTTTTAGATGTGCCCTCGGTCGACAGCTTCTAACATAGTCAACCATACAGGAAGACGGAGTATTTACACTCTTTCACTCATATCTAATACCACTTATACACACTTACACCGGAAGGTCTTCTTTATAGGATACTATTCAATCCTATTGCCGTTATTATTCTATTTTTGTCGCTCTTTTTATTGTATGTTAGCTGCTCTACATTTACTATTGAAGGTTCTCTACATTTATTTCGCTGCGGCGTTTTATTGTCTATTCCTAATACTTTCTTTTACCTTCTAGATCGATGTAATAAGGTTTTAGCAGAATAGGCTGGTTGTTTGTTAACAGTCGTCTCGATTATACTTACTTTAGAATGTTGATTTACTTCTGATATATTGCAGGTTAACGTTTTCCGAACCATGAGAGTTCTGTTAAGAAAATATAGATTGACAGAATAAACGAATAGCAGATTGACATTCAAGGAACACAGAGCAGTCTTCAGAAATAATACACTAATCTTCCTTAACATTATTCATACTTTCATTCTTCCTTTCTTTTCATTAAATTTCCGTTAACAATTTTTCAAATATGTTTTATCAAAAACATTGATTCCACTGACAGGCTTTAACTTTCTATCTTTCTTCTAACTTTTTGTTTTCTTATTTACTTTAAACACATTGAAATGTTTTATTTCTTTTATTTCTATTGTTTTATTTTACTTTACAGATTGAAACGTCTGTTCTCTTTCTTTTTTTCTTTCTTTTTGTTACACCGGCCGTTCTTACACAGGAGAAACAACACCGGTTGTCACTATAAATAGTGCGAGTCACCAGATACACAGAGAAGACAAAGCACAGTCTTGTAACTGTCTAGCCAAGTGCTAGTCACTTTCATACTTTGTTAATACACTTGTTAAACCAACCC
>OY744537.1:14010242-14020242 GCA_963556195.1 Sepiola atlantica | reverse complement strand
TTTCCTCGGGAGAAAATAGTTTTCCAATCATTTAAGAACTTGAAGAAACGCTAATACACCTACCCAGGTTCCAACCAAACAGAAAACTAATGGCAAAGATTGGCATATCCAAAATGGCGTCTGCTACGAACATTTCACTCCAATCTTTAAGAGGCACCATCTCAACAACACAATGTGTATATCTATTATTATAATAAAGCTGAGTTCATTAACGTTTGTTTCTCTACAGTTTCCATCCTATATATATATATATATATATATATATATATATATATATATATATATATATATATATTTATTAATCAGACAAAATACATATCAAAATATTTCTTGGTATTGGGATTGAGTTATGTTTGAAAAACGTCTATTTTAATTGTTCTAATTAGCCGTAATTTGAAAGTTACTCGCCAAGTCATCCATCTTTTACTAAGTTTCTGTCAAGTATCCTTCTTTTTGTTAGCCAGGGGCATGGCCTACAATCTTCCTTTTTTAAGTTCTCTCTCTATCCCCCTCGCTCTCTGTCTCTGTCTCTCTCTGATTCTCTCTCTCTCTTACTCTCTCTCTCTGTCTCTCTCTCTCTAGCTCTCTCTCTCTCTAGCTCTCTCTCTCTCTTTAGCTCTTACTTTCTCTAGTTCCCTCTCTTAATCTCTCTCTCTTTCTCTCTTTCCTTCTCTCTCTTTCTCTCTCTGACTCTCTCTCTCTCTCTTACTCTCTCTCTCTCTCTCTCTCTAGCTCTTGACAGAATACAAAATCGACTTCAAAATCTAGTTGAGATGTCCTCTTCTTTTCCCTAGGGCCTCTTTCTCACAGAAAAGGCGTCGCTAGTCTTTCTCTACTATGTTCTTATTTTCATGATAAGTGCTCGACTAGGGTTCAGTCTGTTTCCTCCCTGTAAGACGTTCATAGCAAAAACTCGCCTAGCTGCAACCACTGTAAATATGTTTTCTTTATTCCTCTGTGTATCTAGAGCTAAACAGAACTTCCATCAGTGAAGTTTCTAAGAACTGCTCGTCCGTGGTACGCAATATCATGGGGCTGATTCCCAGCTGACTACAACACCGTCGTTTTAAAGTCCAATGTAAATAAATTCTTGTTGAGCCGTCCTCTTAAATAATCAATTTCTGCCCAGATGCAACTAACGTCTGCAATCCTCAAGATGTGTATCTCACTATCCAAGTGACACCACCCTTATTCTCGAGTTGCCTTTTGGCCTTGATAAGAATGACTCTTTAGTAAGAAAAATATCCACCAATTAATGAAGAGAAATGGTGGAGATTAGAACAACAAACTAAAAACTGACTTTCTTTATTTCACGATAAATATCTGGAATACACTGAGAGATAAATATTTTGACTAGACACCAGGAGACGCCAGCAGTGTTCGTTTACTTGTTTCATTTTAATCGTGATTTAACAAACAGTTAACAAAACTGTTAAATCGAACAGGTTCGCATTTACTTCCAGCATTTGATTTTGTGTCGTTGACTCTCGGCACTTCTGTTATTATTAACATATGTCTTTTCTTGTCTATAAATATATAGTTTTAAATAATGTAACTTTTATTTAAAGCAACAAAACTTTCCAGACATAGCCTTATTTAAGAGAGAGTTACGTTTCCCTGCCTACTACTACTACTACTACAACTACTACTACTACTACTACAACTACTACTACTACTACTACAACTACTACTACAACTACAACTACAACTACAACTACAACTACTACTACAACTACAACTACAACTACAACTACTACTACAACTACTACTACTACTACTACAACTACTACTACTACAACCACTACTACTACAACTACTACAACTACTACTACTACTACTACTACTACAACTACAACTACAACTACTACAACTACAACTACAACTACAACTACTACTACTACAACTACTACTACTTACAGTTGATACGTGAGAAGGGTGTACAAAGGTTAGTTGTTTCTAATGACTAATTTATTAAGTTTTATTTTTGCTTAGTTGAGTGTAACAATTAAACAAGTAAAATATTAATCAAATAAAATGAATAATATTTCAATTTATTCGAAGCATATTACATTCAAGGTATGTACAACACAACGCTATGATAGACTTAGCGTAATATCTTTGAACGCTTGGCGACCCATAACTTTCTAAATGTACTTGATTTAACTAAACTTAATATCGTATTAAACTAAGTAGAAGTGTCAATGTTGTAAATAATGTAAACTATTATTCTTTTTTGTGATTAACAATTTTAAACTAAAATCATCTGAGAGAAAAGCTTAACAATTGTAAATAGGCCAGACACACAATCTCCATTATAATATATACATATGTATAAAGTTAGGTACGTGTATACGTTATTATATTTCTATGTATGAGATTCAGCTCTAAACTAATGAACCGATCATTGTGAATTTTAGAACAGAGCTACTCGACGAAATGATGGATAATGTGGGTTATATTTAGTTTAGGTTAATACATAGGGAGCAAAGAGGGGATGGAAAGCTCTTCGTGAAAATTCAGATACCTCCGCTTTTTGTGAAATTTTAACAATAGATATTAGACATCATTTAATACTTATTCTCAAAATTTTAGTTTCATGGGAGTATTTTAAAGGGGTTTTAGAAAGGATAATATAGGCACAACATCTCACTAGAAAATTCAAATATTTCTGATTTACATTAAATTTGATCCATAGACTTTAGTCAAGACACTAATCAAGCAAGATTCCCTGAATTTCAGTTTCTTCTTAAGATCCCTTAAGCTTAAGCCTTAAATTGTAATACATTTTCTAGAATGAAAATCATGTAATGGATGTTGATAAAAATTAGAATAAAGATTCTAGACATAAGGTTAAGTAGCATTACTTCTTGATATAATATAGATTAATGCATTTTCTTGTGAAAAATATCAGTAAATATATGTGATGTAATTTTTTAAATGATGCTTATGCTCTCTTACCCGGCATAGATGTGTTACAATCTTTAGATGGAGATGTATAAAATCGTGTTTAAAACAGTTATTCTCCATATAAGTAAAAGAATTGAAAATTCAATTAGGAGTCAAAAATTAGAGTTAAGGCTACGTGTCAGGATATGACGACACAGACAGGAAGTCTGAAATGAAACGTGGCGAAAAAGAGAGAAAGTTATTTCTCTTTGGCCGGTGAACTGAAAAGAATCGATTGCCTTTTTCGAAGCTCTGTGAGCGGCGATGGAAATATGTGCTGCACAAAAAGAAAACATCGAAGATCATATCGCCGTTGAGCAAGGACACGGTTAGCGGTTGTTATTATTGTCATTATAGATCCTAGGGAAGAGAGGACGACGGCTGCAGACGCAGAGAAGAAGAAAGCAAACAACACTGTTTCTGTATCATTTGGAATATTCGGACTACTAGTTTCATTTTGGATATTATTCTCATAACGTTTTCTCTCGATGTAATCTCCGACCTTTTTCAGATGCGTCTTGTCGAACTCTCGAATCTTTATGTCGAACTCGGGAATTTGTCCGCAAGGATCCGTGACGCAATGGATATAAGTGGTAAGCTATAATCATTTTAAGTGACAGTCTTGTGCAGGTTAAAGGTTCAATCCTCAGTAATGGCGACACTAAGAATACAATTACGAATTACTCGAGACTCCTGCTTGGGTATGGCTGGCGGCTCGAGATTGAAGTACCACCGTGGATCAAATAAAAGGTTCCGTTCGAAATTTAGTACAGATTCTCGTGTTCGACATAAAGATTACCGAGTTCGACAAAACGCATGTAAAGAAAACCGGAGGTTACATCGGCCGAAACGTTGTGATAATAACATCGGAGATGAAAAAGTAGTCCGAATAATCCAAATAATACGAATTATCAATTCTCATTTCATAAATTCTGAAATATAAATAGGAAAAAAAAACCGTGGTATTTCCACGGGATTTAGCTAGTTACTTAATTGATTCAACCACGAGCGGTCGGTTGGTAGCGTATGCTTTGAAAACATACGACTAACACGACTACGTGATCATCTTTACAACTAGACGCCACTATCTAATGAACCAACTATTTACGTGACAGAGAAACGAGCAGCTGTTTCTGTCGACTAAAAAAACTACTGACAGTCGGTAAAGATCAAAGAAATCCACCAATCTATGATAGAGACGGGGACTTCAGCTAGTTCGACAAAATGAAACTTTTTTAACGTAGCCCATAATGAGCGACAAGACTAAGTCTGACGTTTGGAGGCAGTTGTGATCCAACTTGAAGTGTCGAATTGAACAACAAACAAAGCTGCAATAAAATTGTGTTTTCCCAGAAAGAAAAATGAACATAGACGTCATTACATCTCCGTGTGAGGTTTCATCTGTCCGTCAGTTGGTCGATCACACTTCAGTTTGAAATAACATCTTCATCGCAAAACGCGTTGTTTGAATGGACGCATCTTATTTTAGATGCGTCCAGGAATCTCTATAGGAGGACCTAAGTTTAAAATCGTATTTTTGTCGATATGTCGTGCTCTGAACCGACCTTTTTACAGGTCTTTCATGGAGCAATAGTTGGATGTGGCTGTGTTAGAATGACGTAGAAAAGCACACTCGACAAACTCGACTAGTAGCAAAATTCTACCCCTTCACTGTAGAGGTCCCCAGATGCTGGAAACTTTTTTTTTATTATAATAGCTTCTTTCTTCGGACCGCATACCGTTTTAATTCCCTCCATGCTCCCTATTTCCCTGGTTGTACAAACACGCAGAAATCGTATTTTTGTCAATATGTCGTGCTCTGAACCCATCTTTTTACAGGTCTTTCACTGGAGCAATAGTTGGATGTGGCTGTGTTAGAATGACGTAGAAAAGTACACTCGACAAACTCAACTAGTAGCAAAATTCCACCCCTTCACTGTAGAAGTCCCCAGATGCTGGAAACGTTTTGCTATAATAGTTTCTTTCTTCGAACCGCATACCGTTGTAATTCCCTTCATGCCCCCTGTTTCCCTGGTTGTACGAACACGCAGAAATCTACATATAATGTAAACAAACATCTAGCTGCGCAACTCCCTACTAAGGATGTCCACTATAAATGTGGTCCCTATTCACAGTAGCCCTTTACATCTCATTATAAATGTACGTCGTTTTAGATGAATGAAGGTTATAAAAAAAATGCAATTCATTTTTAAAGTAGATTAAGCAAATACAATTTTTATAGTCGAAGTTAAAAGTTAAAAATGTAAGCTTGACGTGTTCAAGATATGACGTTGATTACACTGAGTCGGTAATAACACGTAGCGAAGAAGATAGTAAAATCTGTCTCTTTGGTTGGCTGTCTGTGATACGAGTAGGCGTGTTTTCGGAGAACTTCGCCCCCTACAAAACTTGTGTTATTAACAATGTGTAATCCTCTGCAATTTATTGCATATAACACGCTTGTATTTGTAAGCAAATATAGGTAAACTGATCAGAAAACGTGAGAGATGCTCATTTGATTTCGACAAGCGAGGAAGTCCTGTGCTTTGCTTCCATAGCAAGTTCCGTTAAAGGCCACTGGACACTGAGAAATACGTGTAAAGATAAGATGAATTTATACATCAGCAATAAAAGTTAAACAACGTAAAATCATTTCGTTTTGAATCGTCCTTGCGCTTAAACCTGCTGATAAAAACAACCGTGTAAATGCTAAAATGATGGGCCAGCGAAGGATAGCAATTAAGTAAAGATGTTCAATTTTATGTAAGGTGATATCTAGGCAAGTGTCAAGCGAATCTCTTCAACTAAAAGTTCTACGTGACACGCAACCATAAGAAACAACATAACGCATAACAATTTAAAGTACATTACAGGCGTTCACGAGATAAAATTACACAGAGATCAAAATGTAGTATCTGTTCTGATACTACACTTCTGTCTTCGGTCAGTGAAAAGGGAAATTCTTCTAAACTGAGGAAATGTTAATTATTTTGAAAACTGTTTTGAAAACTGTTTTGAAAACTGCAGGGCAAAAATAGTGATGTGTTTTATTTTATGGTTAAACTACGATAAAGAAGAGACTAATACACTGCCACTACTACATAGAGATGTCACAAGTGATTGGGCTGACTACCTACGACGTGTCAATAAAGCCGTTGTGCCACATTAAGCTTAAGATTGGTCTGCCATATTTAGATATTTCGTTGTTCTGTCATATTTAAGTTTGCAATAGCATTTTAGTTCTCAATATCATATTCGTTAAGTTCTCAATATCATATTGGTGTATCCGTAACGCTTAAAGCTGAAATATAATTTTCAGCGTTAAACGCGCAGATTGAATGGGCGCATCTTAATGCATTTTAATGTTTTCTTCGAAGTGTGCTAAACTCGTGAGCTTCTAAAGGCTTCAAAGATAGATAGATAGATAGATAGATAGATAGATAGATAGATAGATAGTAAATGGATGTATTGTTAAAACGAGTCTCTTCTTTGGCGCGCTTTTGTGAAAACATTAACTTTTTATCGATTTTTCATAAATCATATTCCAGTAAATAATCAATCCAATAATGTATCTACTTTCACTCAGTTTCCGCATTTTCATGTGCTTTTCCTCCCATCCACCGCCCGCTCCCGATATAAAAAAAATTCAATGGGTGGGTAGCCTCAGATAGCTAAGTAGCGGACAACGCCGTCTTTATGAAAGAGAGACATCCTGGTTTCCAAGAGGCGTGACAGCCGAAAGACAAATCCCAGAGAATAATCGGACGGATTCCCTGTAGCGAATCGATATGATCTTCGACCAGTGATGTGCAAACTACGACCCGTAGGACATATGCTACCCGCGGTGCTTTCTTAATGGCCCGCCAAATTTCACGAATATTTCGTTCTGTATAGGCAAATGAATAAATAAGAAAGTCATGTTACTACTAAGTATATTTTATATTAACACAAGCACCAGCTACCGGCCATCCGGCGACTATCAATCTTGCTCTAAGTATTCTTTTTAAATTTATAACTCACAAATATTTATCTATTGTAATTTTTTAAACTAATATTTTTCATTTAAATTACGTCCCTTGGAGATTCCTGCAAATTTTCAGAAAGGTTTAGTTAATTTTTCTTTTTTAATTAAATAACTTTAATTAATTGCTGTTTATATCGACAAAACTATTGTATATACGTGGGAAAATAAAACAATAAAATTACAAATGATTAACACCAAACATTGATTTATTATAAGCGTTTTAAAAATAGTTATGCAAATTAGGCATGCAACTAGCTGTTTGAGTCTTTGCTCTCTACTGTGTATACATTATTTCAAAAGACTATGTTGTATCATTGATACGCGCCATAAACTGGTATCGTCTTGGCCTTCAGGCTTGATTGACGCCGGTCTATGGGTCTGTCCTGTGCAGTTCTAGGAGGTGCACCCTCCCAGGCTTTGCCTCCCCTCTTTGGGAAGGAGTAAGTTTATTGCTTACTGCCTGAGGCGCCCCTACCGGGGAATGCCGACGGGGCTGCCCAGGACATTTTTTAAATGGCCAGAGTGCTCACCTCTCGGGCGCTGGCTTTTCAAGTCCCACTTTCCCGACCCGACCTTGGGTCACATCTTACTTGTGGGAGTAAGATAAAACTGGCCTTGTGCCTAACCTCCTGGGGAGGTAAATAATATGTTGTATCATTGATACGCGCCATAAACTGGTATCGTCTTGGCCTTCGGGGCTTGATTTACGCCGGTCTATGGGTCTGTCCTGTGCAGTTCTAGGAGGTTCACCCTCCCAGGCTTTGCCTCCCCTCTTTGGGGAGGAGTAGGTTTATTGCTTACTGCCTGAGGCGCCCGTACCGGGGAATACCGACGAGGCTGCCATGGCAATTTCTAATGGCCAGAGTGCTCACCTTCTCGGGCACTGCCTTTTCAAGTCCCACTTTCCCGACCCGACGTTGGGTCACATCTTACCTTGTGGGAGTAGGATAAAACTGGCCTTGTGCCTAACCTCCTGGGGAGGTAAATAAAATGTCGTATCATTGATCGGCCTTTGTTCCGATGGATACTACACCCCATAAACTGGTATCGTCTTTGCCTTCGGGTTTGATTTACGCTGGTCTATGGGTCTGTCCTGTGCAGTTCTAGGAGGTCCACTCTCCCAGGATTTGCCTCTCTTCTTTGGGGAGGAGTAATTTTATTGCTTACTGCCTGAGGCGCCCCTACCGGGGAATGCCGACGTGGCTGCCCAGGCAATTTTTAATGGTCAGAGTGCTCACAATCTCGGGCGCTGGCTTTTCAAGTCCCACTTTCCCGACCCGACCTTGGGTCACATCTTACCTTGTGGGAGTAAGATAAAACTGGCCTGAAGCCTAACCTCCTGGGGAGGTAAATAAAATGTTGTATGATTGAGTTAAGTAAGAGTAGGTTGTTTTGATGGCAATATAGGTGTGATAAATGAAAAACATTTTCGCATAAATTAATTTAGGTTACTTTTCAATTTTAAAGGTAGAAATAAAAGTATTCTCAGATTGTTACATATAGAACTGCAATGTGAAAAAAAAACGGTGCTTTCTTAATGACACGCCTACTTTTACGAAGAAGACTGACATTTCTTTTCTTTGCTATGTTTAGTTTGGTCGAATAAATGAATACGAAACCAATGTTACAACCTAGTGTTTCATATTCACGTTACTTTTCATTATGTAAAATGACAAATTAAATCATGTAACTGTACGATTTTTATTCATGAACTTGCAATTCAAAGAAATCAGGTACAATAAAATATTTCTTCACGAAAACGAAAACTTGTAAATATTCCGAGGATTTTTCTACATCAGTCCGTATAAATTAGTGTTTATAATCCCGTGGAAATTCCACGCAGCTTTCTACATCACTCTATATAAGTTTGTGTAATAATCCCGTGGAAATTCCACGGAGCTTTCTACATCACTCTATATACGTTTGTGTTAATAATCACGTGGAAATTCCACGGAGCTTTCTACATCACTCTATATACGTTTGTGTTAATAATCCCGTGGAAATTCCACGGAGCTTTCTACATCACTCTATATACGTTTGTGTTAATAATCACGTAGAAATTCCACGGAGCTTTCTACATCTCTCTATATAAGTTTGTGTAATAATCCCGTGGAAATTCCACGGATCTTTCTACATCACTCTATATACGTTTGTGTTAATAATCACGTGGAAATTCCACGGAGCTTTCTACATCTCTCTATATAAGTTTGTGTAATCATCCCGTGAAAATTCCACGGAGCTTTCTACATCACTCTATATACGTTTGTGTTAATAATCCCGTGGAAATTCCACGGAGCTTTCTACATCACTCTATATACGTTTGTGTTAATAATCACGTGGAAATTCCACGGATCTTTCTACATCTCTCTATATAAGTTTGTGTAATAATCCCGTGGAAATTCCACGGATCTTTCTACATCTCTCTATATAAGTTTGTGTAATAATCCCGTGGAAATTCCACGGAGCTTTCTACATCACTCTATATACGTTTGTGTTAATAATCACGTGGAAATTCCACGGATCTTTCTACATCTCTCTATATAAGTTTGTGTTAATAATCCCATAGATATTCCACGGAACTTTCTACATCTCTCTGTATAGTTAAGTGTTAATAATCCCGTGAAAATTCCACGGACCTTTCTATATCACTCTGTATAATTAAATGTTTAATATCCCGTCGAAGTTCCACGGAGCATTCTAAATCACTGTATAATTTAAGATTGATAATCCCGGGGAAATTCAACGGAGCTTTCTACATCACTCTGTATAATTTAGTATCAATAAGCCTGTGAAAATTCTACGGATTTTTCTACATCACAATGTATAATATAGTCTTTATAATCCCGTGGAAATTCCACCGAGCATTCTACACCACTGTATAACTTAGTGTTAATAATCCCGTGGAAATTCAACGGAGCTTTTTACATAACTCTGTATAATATAGTGTTAATACTATTTATTTTTTAAAATAATATGTCTGTCCGAGTCAATTATAAAAAATACTAACCTTTATATTTCCGTAAAAATGAT
>OY744537.1:13985242-14005242 GCA_963556195.1 Sepiola atlantica | reverse complement strand
CATTAAACGAACGAGGTTTTGAGTCCTGTTCAGTTCGCAGCCATCAACGGCAATCAATGGCAACGCGAAGGTTAATACTGTTAACCCCGAAACCGAAAGTCGAGCGTTGTTGTACTCAGCTCAACTGAAAACAGGAAACGATAAATAAACTTTCATATCTGTTGCTACGCATGAGCAGAGACATCAGTAACATGTTTGGGGTTAATAGATTCTTGGAAATTGGCGTCCACTCTTAGATTATTATCCGCATTTTGCTTTGACTGTTGTTGTTTTTATATTGTAAGAAAGATATTAAGGAAATAGGACACATTAATTTGCCACCTTCCCGCCAAAAATAAAATGAAAATGGAAAAGCTGGTAAATGTTTCTTTTGCATATGTTATACTATATGGATAAAGCGTGTCAGAAGAATGATGAATGTTAAGATATACAAATACGGAAGTTGATGGGCTATACAATTATCTACTGGTCGTTTGTTGAGAAAATCCTACTAGAATTTTGGAGATAGCCCGCCAATTAACATATATACATATATATATATATATATATATATATATATATATATATATATATATATATATATATATATATATATATATATATATAAAATTTATATATATATATATATATATATATATATATATATATATATATATATATATATATGTATATATGATTATTTTTTATTTACACAGACATGTACAAAATTTGCAACACTGGCATGTCGATGTTATCGATCAACAGCTATTATTAACTGAGATCTCATCAGGCAGAGTTAGAATCCGATCTTAACCTTAGATCATATTTGGAAAGAATGAACTGAAGAAAAAAGAAAAGAAATTTAAAATTTAAATTTGGAAAGTTACGTGGTTGGGGCCGTTTATAATCAAAATAATAAATATATATATATATATATATATATATATATATATATACATAAATATATATATATATACATAAATATATATATATATATATACATAAATATATATATATATACATAAATATATATACATAAATATATATATACATAAATATATATATATATATGTATATATATATATATATATATATATTTATGTATATATATATATACATAGATATATATATATACATAAATATATATATATATACATAAATATATATATATACATATATATATATATATATATATATATATATATATATATATATATATATATATATATATATATATATATATATATATATATATATATATATACATATATACATATATATATATATTCCGAAACCACATTACCCAGGGTACTTGGATACGCATATTTTTATTTTGACCAAACGAGGGTAAAACTGTTCTATTTAACATAGTACACACACCCTATCATTATCTCCCTTGGCTAGCTCTTATTTTTAGAGGATTCCCCCAGGTGTCCGTAACTATAAACTATTTTAGCTGTTTATTTCGCGACCACATGGAGCCGTTTTCTATCGCTTTATATATTCTGACATTTTGAACATCGTCGGTAAGAAATATTGCCTTTCTTCTCTCTAAGAATAGAATTAACCCGTGCTAGCATTATTTTTAGTATCGTTTTGATATTTAGCGTAATTGGTTTACCTTTGCTCCACATATGAGAATTACTTTATTCTCATTTGTCGCTTGGCGCTCACCTTATACCATTTGTATATTAT
The DNA here is from genome assembly GCA_963556195.1 of Sepiola atlantica. Taxonomy (NCBI): domain Eukaryota; kingdom Metazoa; phylum Mollusca; class Cephalopoda; order Sepiida; family Sepiolidae; genus Sepiola; species Sepiola atlantica. The sequence goes on along the minus strand of OY744537.1, from coordinate 14,003,568 downwards.
TACATTTTAGCATTGTCTCTACGCCCAAATACCTTCTATTCTACAATGTTTTTAAGCCAACGGCTCTCTTTATTAGACGCCTCGTCCCTGCTTACATTTGCTTTTGTATCTACGTGCTAGTTGAATTCTCTTTTTTGTTCTTTTTCCAGTTTGCCCTTATAGACGGTCAATAAACCTGTGTATAAAACCAACATGCCTCAGACTTTTGATTGTTGAAACGAGTTGAGCTGACTGTCCGGGGTTTGCACACGTCTTCACGAAAACGTATGCGCATATGGAGAGAGTACAAGATTATCATAAATTTTGCATCACGCTTCACATCCATAAAATGAAATACAACGTTTTTTTTTTCTTTTTTCTTTTTATCTAACATAACAATAAAGAAATAAAGGGGTTCAGGGCTTGGAGCATGATAACATAGAGACCCGCATTGATTCTTGGGAAACGCCATGTGTGTTTTGAGGTGCTTAAAGATTATAAATTTAAGGAAATTTATTTGAATTACTGTCATTTATGTACACTCCTCCAACCAATTAATGCGGATCATGGATATTATTAGCCTCATCCACAAAATGATTATCCATACAAAATGAAAAGAAATATGAATAAAAATTATAATATAATCATAAAATGTCATACGGTTGTCTATTACATTCTGAGAAACGCGAGATCTTCCTGTACTGAAGAGCTGTGATACAGCGAAACAGTCTATATGTGGATGACTATATAAAGCTCCCTTAATTGGGTAGAGCTGATTTGTAAGGATATCGCACACTGCCATTAGCTTTTAGGCATAACTCATTGGGTAAAACTAATTCAAGCTTCTGGCACTTGACAATGGTTACATTGAGATATCACTTACATCCGGTCAGTGTAATATGATAGCGCAGGGGTAGAGGCGCCGACTATCAGCTCAGCGGTTAAGTTTCAATCCTGGCTTGAGGGGCTACCTGGTCTAGCTACACTGAAGGGATGTGATACAGCGAAACAGTTTATATATATATATATATATATATATATAAACTGCTTGGGTAAATCTAGCCGCCGATTCGCTATTTACATTTAAATTCCTCTCTATTTACTAACTAATCGGCTATGGCCGATGGGATAAGACCCTCGACTACGAATTAGTGGCGATTTGTGATCGGGGTTCGCGCCCACAAACCGTTGAGAATTAGTTCCTACACTGAAGATTGCGTTAGCATGAAACTGTAGGTATTAAAATATTTAATAACTATATATGTGTGTATATATATTTATTAAATATTTTAATACCTACAGTTTCATGCTAACGCGTCAGATAACTTAACGAAATATTCCTAATATAAAAATAAGAATATATTTCTCGTGAAACTCGTAGTTACAAAAACAAAAATCTTTCGCTAATTAGGCGTAACATCTTTTGTGTTTCTGGACTGGGTTTAAGTGTTACTTTCGTCTCGCTTAGTTGCTTGACAATCGGAGTATACGTCTTAGCGTATGGCGCGAAAGGCGTTCACTTCTCCGGGTTAAGTAAAATACTTCTATCGGTCAGGTAAAGGCAGTTATTTCTGAAAAACTACGCAAAAAGCTCGTTTCCAAACTCACTCCAAACTGAATAAAATCGAAACTGACATGCATTATTTTAATTGCAAAGATTACTTGCTACTGCCCGCACCAATTTTCAACCGACTTCGCTTAGAACTGTTTCCATTGGTTACCTTAATTTACTAGATATTCGGGTATTTTTAACAATAGCCCAACAACGAAAACGCTGAATAAACAAATATATAACAAATAAAAGTTACCGTAGCCGATAAAACTGAATTTCCAAGTTAACTATGACAGTTATTAATGATTATAATCCGTTAAAAGTGCTATTTTCTATAAGTTAATAGTTTTAGCGTAAGTGAAGTGGAAAAAAAATAGTAATGGCTGCTTCGATAGAAAACACCGAATCCAGAACGAGACTTCCGCCTCGTTCTGAATTCGGTTGGTTTTTTACTGGGACTCATAGTCAAAGCGCAATTTTTGCATTTTTTAGCCAAGCAGAAGAACAAAACAAAACTACATTTTAAGCAAAAGGAATAAAATAATTTTCTTTTTATTTACATGTCAGTGTGCTTTTATTTACATATTTTCATTCGTCACACCGTAATGTTTTTTTTCCTGTTTCTTTAAAAAATTCCTAACCCTAACCCTAACCCTAACCCTAACCTAAACCCAGCCCTAACCCTAACCCAGCCCTAACCCTAACCTAAACCCTAACCCTAACCTAAACCCAGCCCTAACCCTAACCTAAACCCAGCCCTAACCCTAACCTAAACCCAGCCCTAACCCTAACCCAGCCCTAACCCTAACCCCCAATGACGTAACGACATGCGCGCTCATTCAGTGATCAAAATGATCGTTAAAATGTTCGTTTCATAAATTAAATTTCAAAAATGCAACCCCCCCCCCCCCCAAAAAAAAACACAACAAAAAAACGCCGCTTTGATTATGAGCCCCGGTAAAAAAAACACACACACACACGTGACACCGATAGCAAAAACTAATGACGCCATTTTTTTTTAAATGAATGACATGAAAATTTTTTATTTTTTTCATGTCTAATAAAACCCCATTTACCATACGTAAACATACAAACAAATGGAATAGAAAACTAGGAAAATCTCCGGTCTCTACGTACGTTGCATTTATTTGTTGCATATTCATTTTTTTGACTACGTTCTACAACTTTTACTTAACCCGACTCGCGAGTTGTAGGGCTATTGTTAAAGATTCCCAGATAATCTCCCCCTGTGCGGTTTCTCCTGTCAATCATGGTCTTCTCGTTTTCTGCCAGTCCGACCGCAACATTTTCATAAACTACAGATATCTATTTTATATAATAAAAGTGAACGTACGTGTGTCCGGCTTGCTTCAATAATCACGTATGTAAATTTATTTAACATGAGAAAAGAAAGAGAGGCCTAATCGGCTTAATCTTTATATTAATAATAACTGATAATAATACATGAACAAAGAATAATCACGTATGACATTCTATTTGATGAGCAAAGAAGAGGAAGCTTAATCTTAATCATTGATAATAAAAAGTAAACGAGAGAATTTATTTCACTTTTAATAGACACAAAAATACATATCCTCGTGATAAAAATAGGAATTAATCTACGAAGACACCGTTGCTTTATTTAGAGATTCAGGAGATACAGAAGATATGTTTTTTTGTTTTTTTGGAGTAAAACTTATCTCGCGTATTTTGCATTATTTTTTATTTAAAAAATTTTTTTTGTAAAACTTTATTCGCATATTTGTTTTTTTATATAAATTTTACCTCGATTAGTTATTTAGATTTTACAGTAACACTTACTTTGCGCGTGATAACAGTAGGAAATTAATTGCTATTGATAAAAATAAATAACTTACTACTCCTTAGGTAATGTTGCATTACCCGTTCTTTCGAGGTACCCGGTTAGATCCAACAAAAATGACAAAGAACAGAGCGTATATAGAAAATCTTTGGTTTTCTTTATTTCCCATCACTGGATGGTTTACGCCGGCTACGCACACACATATAAAAATCGTTTGACACATTTTTGTTTCATGAAAGTCTTTTTCTTGCTGAGGTCACAGACTTGGTTTCCGCTAGAAACTCGTTAATATATACACCCGATTGGGAAGCAATTTGCTCTGCATTGTCTATCCGAGCGTGAACTGAAGCCATTGTTCCACAAGCACTTCCAATTGTCTGTTTAATCAAATACAAGTCAGGGGATTCCTTCACAATACCAACTTGCTTATCAGTCGCATTTTTAGTCAGCGGACACGAAAGCCTAACAGCAAGACGGGCTTGGATACCATAGCCAATAAAGCTTCATCGGTGCCATAAACATCGGTAAACTCCCATTCTTCCGGTACTTCGATACTCCGATCACCAAGCGCTCCAGCGCTTCGCGTTTCTGAAACTGCCGCCTTTCAAGTTTCGCTTGCACTGTGGAAGCTTCTTCTTTTTAACAGTTATCAAGTCGCTTTCTTTCTTTCTTTCTCGACGTCCCACCCATCATTGGACTCGTCCACGATTCATTTTTGCAACTCTTCATTATCTTACAGTAACGACAAGTAGCCTTGCTAGTTTAAAATAAATTTTTAAAAAAACGAATTTTCTTCTGTGTTGACCTACAATCATGGCTTTACAGAAAGGAACGCGTTCCTTTTTATTGCAGCCCAAAAGCGGAGGACTAATTTTTTTTTTATCCAACAGTGGGGGGGGGGCAATTAAATAGAGACTTATTTACAAATAATGTTGGTAAACGCGTTGAATTTTTCAACAGGTGATTTTAAGGTTAAGATGGAGCTGGAAAAGAAGAGGCTTCCTTTTTTAGGAGCTGAGCAGCTCACAAACTATTGTCGCAGGTAAATAGCCCTGCCTATTGTAATTTAAGAATTCATAGCGTAGACGGGTAGTTCAACAAGTTAAAATCTGATCACGCGAGAGATAGATTTGTGTCGGCTGGTGATGACTGCGCGTCAACGATATCTTCTTTATTAGATTATATCGTTGGCCTGAATGTTATGTTTTTTTTCCTCTTCATTACGATTTTCCACTTAATTAATTCCCCCGATGCTTTGTCTTTCGATTTATATCGTTCGATTAGAAAACAAAAACAAAAATCAATAATTCGATTAGATTATACGAATTGCGATATCGTTCGGCAGAGTAGTCATGTTTTCTGTATTAAGATCGTATCGGGATCGATGCGATCCAAATATTGATCAGATTCGGAATAACGAATTCCAATTCATTAGTTTGGTCGTTCATTGTAATGTGATCGCAACAGAAAAAAAACAACAACAATAATAAAAATGTTAACCATCTATCCCAATCATGCTTATATATTAACGAGCTGTAAAAACAGACGAATGTGACATCATAAAACCGGATGTTGAATCACATACATCGAGACCTAAGCAGATGTTGACTAACTTTAAAAACAAGCTCAAACGAAAGCTAAGTGAGATAATGTTAAAACATTTGCTATCCTGCGGTTATGTATGCACTCTATAGATAACAATCAGAATTTACATAACCATTATAATTGATAGATAATTGATATCTGCCCTCCAGGTACATGAATAAACCTTCTAATTGCTAGTCAATATATCCGCCTTCCGGGTAGAAATCGAAAATGCATAAACATTATAATTGCTTTCTCTCTCTCTCTCTCTCTCTCTCTCTCTCTCTCTCTCTCTCTCTCTCTCTCTCTCTCTCCCTCTCCCTCTCTCTCTCTCTCTCTCATATACATATAGTATATAGGCATAGCTCATTGGGTGAAACTAATTCGAGCTCCCGGCACTTGACAATGTTTACATTGAGATATCACTTACATTCAGTTTGTGTCGTATGATATCGCAGGGGTACAGGCGTCGACTGTCAGCTCGACGGTTGAGTTTCAATCCCGGCTTGAGGCACTAGCTTGTCTAGCGCGCTGAAAAGATGTGATAGAGCGAAACAGTCTATATGTGGATGACTATATATATATATATATATATATATATATATATATATATATATATATATATATATATATATATATATTCTGATCACTATACCTTTCTCTTTTTCTGTCTACGACTAGCGGTAAAATAATATTACTACTACTGCTTATATCCTCTTCTGTTTAAAATAGACTATTCTACACTTTTTTCTTTTCTTTTCATTATTATTTTAAACTTTTAACAAACACAGAGAGAAAGCGAAAATTATATACAATATAAAATAAAAGCGGGCGAAAGTCAAACAATGAAAAAGGGTGAAAGTGAAAGTGAAAGTGAAAGTTAAAGTAATAGATAGAAACTCAAGAAGAGATTGCATGGCGAAGGAAAGAAATTGATGATATCAAACGGGTGTGCATTAGGGCAGGTCGATTTTCCACTTTTTTTAGAAAATCAACGCTGCTACGGTGGCGAAAGCTGGTGTTTGGTGTTGTGAGAACTGATACCAAAAATTAGATTCCTAACTTTAAAACTTAACTGAGCATTTAGTTTTAAAGATTGGGTACGAAAATGTTCAGAAATACCTAATTTCCGCAGGATTTTGCTGACAAATTGACTTCAAAATTTTACTATTTCACTAATAAATCCAGATAAAATTGATATTTTTTGTTAGATACAATGAATAGAAAATATATTCAAACCAGAATTCTAAGTATGAATCACCACTAGTAAAATATGTCATTTTTTAACTGTATTCAATAAATGAGAACTGTAGAAATTGTACAAAATTACAAAAAAGGCTAATCACTTTTACATTTTTGGTCATAATTACTTTTAAAAATATATAAATAAAAGTGTATTATACAATAATACTACTGGAAACAGATTATAGGAACAAATGTTTTAGATTTCAATTGTTCATTGAACAATGTGATAAAACCTACTGCACCATATAAAATTATGGGTAAGCTTACAGTGTAGTCCTCAGGCCATAACTTCTAAATAAAAAAAATAAAGCAACGCTTACCTTATATAAAAACGCATCAGAATGAAATTCTCTACAAACCTGCATAGTTTAAGCATGTGAAAACCGAATTTAATTTCATACATTGTTGTCTTTCACCTGAAGTGTAAACGATTTTGAAAATACCACCATATTGGATTGAGGCTGTCATGAAATGTCGCGCTATGTTCTTGTTTTAACTGCTGACTCTTTTCTAGCTACGATAAATAATAATTAGTTTTGATACCGTTAATTTCGCTTTTTAAAGTATGCGATTCGATATATTTATTTAAATTTGTTTTGCATTGAAGTTATTTTTGTTTTAGCTTATGTAATTTTTGTTGTGAGGACAATACTGTAAGTTTACCAAATTATGTTATAATAGAACTAAATTGTTCCCTGTAGTTTCCCTTCGAAGTAAATGAAGGTCTTATTTGGTGACACAATGTTTTGGTTATAATGTGCTTGTGCCTTGCTTCTTGCCGCTAGTCACCACTTAAATCATTCATTACCTCTGCAGTAAGATATAAATTATACAGAGGACCACTAATACTCTGAAATGCTACCTGGGGCAAATCCTGGTAATTAGTTCCACAAAGTTTCCCTAAAGGACTAGTGAAAGTGGTAGGGCTTCTTGTAGTTCCATCAATTAATTTAAAGATGGCTCTAAATGGCAGTTCATTTTGATGAAGTGAGCAGCCAATGGTATGTAATTTTCTTTTAAGTTTTTTCTCCAAAGCTGTAACCATCCCGGTTTCACAACCAGTGTTTGTACTGGTATTGTCCACCAGAATTGCCTTAATAGTATTTACACTGTTGTACTCTTCTAGAACAGCAGCAACATCCTCTGCTAGAAGAACACCAGTTGCACCAATGTTGGGTATCACTCTATGGGTGAAATATTTACTTGCAGTTCCTATCTCTCTGGTAAATGTTAAGTGGCGCTCTGGTCCCTTGCTTTTCTTAATCATTTTTTCACCATTTCCCCTGTAACTTTCTTGTAATACAAAGTGTCCTTATCAACTCTGGAATCAACTCCAATACAGATAAGATGTTCATATTCCTGGACATGTTTTTGATGGCTGGTTACTTTCACTCTTGCCCTTTATCTATCTATTTTTGATTTATCTATAATAATGTCTTTTAAATCAATGGTTGGATGAAGAAGGCCCATGTGTTGTAAGTCTAATAGAAAGGCATTAACAAGGCAAGCCCCAAGGTTAGAAGATATATCACCTCTAATCAGTTCCATAGAATATCTCGGGACTTTTAAAAGACTCTAAGGTCCCTTGGACTGTCTACCTGACTCAAAACTGTCATCGGTTGTTTCTTCACTGGAAGATGTCTGTGAAAAGATTTCTGATGTAGAGGAAGCAACATGTGAAGAATCTTGTTGCTGTCTTTTAATTTGCCTGTCTAATCTATCTGCTTCAGCTGAATCTTTTTTGTATTTTTTGACAGCATTTATATCAATAGATCCAAGCTGGAAACTGCCTTTTGGTCCTGTTTTCTCTCTCTGATCTTTTAAATATTCTCTCTCTTCAATGGGAACCTGAAATGTCAAAATGTTTATGTGTTTAATAACATATCTAGCATACATGACAAATATTAAGGAAAATATCACAATATTATTTACTAGAAAAAGAAAGATTATCAGAAGTTAATTCATATTTTCCAATTAATTTCAATATTGAAAATTGTGACATGAATTAGTTTAATTTAAAAAATTCAAACAAAAAACAACCATAGAATTAATATTACCTTCTTGTTAGGAGGACAAGTGCAGACGATATGCCTTGTTTGGCAATTTTCTGTATTGCACTTTACAGCAAAGTCATCACATCTTAAGACAGGCAGTTTGCAGCAACATGAAGAAATATCAAATAATGTATCCAGCTGTTCCTTAATTATCTTCACTTTGGGTGCAGTAAGAGTTTTCCTGTTAATCAGTTTGGCCCTCTTGAAGAAAAATGAATTCACCCTCTGCCCTATATAATATTCCCTTAACAAGGGCAATTGTGGGTTCACTGCTTGCCAAATATTGATTATTTCCTGTGCGATCAATTTGGAAATATCATTATTTGAAAAGTGGGGATAGGTATTTTCAAGGAAATAACAAAACTGGATAACTTGTCGTAAAGTTGGGGGTTCCGTTTTATCCAAAGGACAAGGTGGACCACAAAATCTTTTGGAACTCTTACTGCGAGTTAAAACAGAACGTCCTTTTACAGACATTTTTATCTGAAAAAAAAGAAAATAAATGAATAAGTCTAAAACAGTTTAATTTATATCTTCTAGTTTCATATTTTAAAAAATGGCTGACAATTATGGTAAGGAGTTTTGGTTAGCTTTAGTGATAGTCTGTTGGAGTTCGGGTTAGGCTGCATCTAAAAGTGTGGCTTAAAATGACAGGACTATTTAAACAGACTCAATACTGTTTGAGTTATGGTAAAATCCTTATTTTTTTACCCAATAATTTAGATTTTAGAGTGGGGGATCACTTTCCCAAATACATTTAATGTAAAATGATCACACAATTTATGACAACTACACTAAAAATAAAAATACTCTAAAATCTAAAATATTGCGTTAAAAAAAAACGGATTACTCTAGCGACATAATCGGTAATTTTACACAGAAAAAAAATGGTCCGTAAAATAGAAAAATAAATGATGGGTAATAACTTTAAATGCACCAAACATTAGTTTTTTTCTAATACACAACTGAAACATTATGGTATTTTAATACAAACTTCATTGATAAAATTTAATTTGAAACACGAAAAAAAAATAGAACGAAAATAAATTACTTACCTAAAAATGGAAATCTTTCTTCGACGGAGAAAAACAAACGCGTTTGAAACGCCAGATACACTTAAAATATAAAATTATGTAGATTAAACAAGCTTTTTTTCTTTCTATATCAAATAATTAAGTTTCTTACATAAAAATACAAAATTACTAATTATTTTTACAATTAAAATCCAACAGTGGTCAATATTTCATACATTCGATATACAATAACAAAGGATGCATTTAAAACGGTGTAAATTTAAATAATACCTCCAAAAGAAAGTTCCAGCGTCACTATTAATAAAAACATTATATTTATTTATTTCATCATTAAAATGGAGGCATTTTTCGGTTTAATGGTGTTTTATTGATAATTAAAATTAGTCTAATTTGTTTTCTATTGAAAAATCACAAATCTTGAATTCCACGAGAGACAAAAAATGAAGCAATCTTTTATCGGTCACTTACGTAAATAGTAAAATACTGTGTTTACTAAACACTGTATATTTAATCTCAATTTTGCCTTTAAAAGTGAATATTTTTCATTATTTATGATCCTTATTTATTTTTATTTGATTTATTGAGAATAATGTAAATAATTTAGTTGACAAAATCTTTATTAAATGATATTTACACATGTTTATTTCTCCAACGGTATGGAATGTTTTTACGGTGGGAAATACTTCACTGATCACCGAAAACACATGCGAAAACGCTAATTTCCAACCTTTAAAGTGGTTTCCTCACTTAACGGTAACGATTTGGGAAAAAATATTTTGTATCGTTATTTACCATGCCAAACCCCAACTATCATTGGCATCGCATCATCACCATTCCAAAATCGACCTGCCCTAGTGTGCATGCATATTAAATAGGAAATTAATTAAATATTAAGGAATATTCGGGTCACCAGCTTGCAAGTGCTAACTTTAAAAACATCAACAGAGTTTTGTAAATGTAAAATCAAGGAAAACGTTATTAATCAACAAAACATGTATATAACTATAAGTTTACATGAATATAAAAGTAATTCTCACTCAGTAAATGCTCGTGGTTGGGTAGGAAAATGTTTAGTGAATATCAGACACGAGGATTAAGGATGTATATATATATATATATATATATATATATATGTGTGTGTGTGTGTGTGTCTGTGTGTGTGTGTGTGTGTTAGTGTGAATATGCGTGTTTGAGTGTATGTGAGTACTAGACAATGTTGCACTGTAAGTATGCATAGGTTTACCTTGTTCTCTTAGTGCACGAGATGATGGAGCTTGTACGTGAATTTTGAAGTGTTCCTTTCTTGTCACCTCCCCCGGCCAAAGGCGCTGGGTAGGGTGGGACTGTTGAGCATACGTTCTTTGGTCCTTCCGAGGTGCGCCGGGTTGGATGTCTGACTTTGGCTGTTTATTTCCTCGTTTTAGGGGTCTCTAAGTTCGCATCGTCTTTTTATATTTCGGGTTTAAATCGAGCAGGGTTCATTCTCATTTGGCCGAAAATACTCATTTATCCGCCACATGTGAAAACTCTTTATTTGCTTTTGATAATGAAGAGGAAGGCGTATCCAAACAAACCGGAGAAAAAAGAGAGTGGTTCGTTCGAATCGCATCTGTGTCCACTACAATTGTCTACTTAGTGATTTTTTTTGTAAATTACGGCTACTTGGCACTGTTAATATAGATTTTTTTTAATCCAAAAATTAAGGAATATTTTAACATTTATTTTGTGCAATTAAAATATACATTAAAAATCCCTTAAGGAAACAGACGTTGATTAACTCGCATTTAGTATAAGAATAGATATTAATAAAGAGCAAGAAACAAGGAGGAGGGATAATATGGCGACATCATTTCAGCGTTTCAAAGTTACATTAGAGAGAAAAAATTATAAATTATCAGTATTAATCCTTAATTTTGTAAATTGCTGACACTAAGTTTAAAATAATACATGCGAAAGATATTCATTTAAATAAATAAAAAGCGGATACATTAAATTTACAAATAATTGATCCTGACTTTGTCCATTACGGGAGTGATGAGAAGAGTTTATATTTTTCTCCCTCTAAGCGTTCTTATGTTAACAATTAGCTAGTTTTAATACTCATCGTTCATGGTATTTCTTATCTAATACACGGGCAACAGCGGCTAGTAACACTGGTTGCTAATAAATCAATCTCCATTTTATAAGTTTTTATCTTTATCGTCCAGTGAATGCATTGCTTTCCCCGGTAGGTATTTATGCTTATTTAATTGTGTTATATTGTTGGCGACTTTTTAATTCGTCTTTATTTACCGTATTTCGGTGACTGCTCCCTCGCTGTCTGCTTCTTTTTTTTTTTTTCATAATGGCCGCCATTTATTTTACTAACGAGGTCATTGCTTATCAAGGCACAGAGGCTACTCGACGAAAAAGGTTGATGGGTTGTGTCCGGTGGATGGTCAGACAGACACGTTGAAGGTTGCAGAAGATTGGTTAGATCTGGGGAGAATTTGATTATTTAAAAAGACGGCGCGACAAGAATTTGTTAACATTAGACTTGGAAACAACCATACTGTAATTAACTAGAAATCAGCCCCGTCGTATTACACTCCACATACAAGCAGTTCTTGGAAAGAAACTCTGCTCATGGAAGTTTCATTTAGCTCTACGTAACCGGAGGAAGAAAGAAACATATTTTAAAGTGGCTGTTGCTAGATTATTTTACAGGGGCGGGGGAACAGAGATTGGAGCTCAGTCGAGCACTTAGCATGAAAATAACGTTAGAGTATTGATTTACTCCTCTCCAGGAGTTAGGCACAAGGCCAGTTTTTATCTTACTCCCACAAGTAAGATGTGACCCAAGGTCGGGAAAGTGGGGTTTAAAAATTGCCTGGGCAGCCTCGTCGGCATTCCCCGGTAGAGGCGCCTCAGGCAGTAAGCAATAAACTTACTCCTCCCCAAAGAGGGGAGGCAAAGCCTGGGAAGGTGGACCTTCCAGAACTGCACAGAACAGACCCATTGACCGGCGTAAATGAAGACCCGAAGGCCAAGACAACACCAGTATGGAGTGCAGTATCCATCGGAACAGATACTACACTTTGATCTTAGCCAAAAGGCCAAGAAAATAACGTTAGAGCAGATAAAGCCGTTTTCTGCTTTGAGTCAGGAAACAGTGTCTTTCGAAATACGAACCGATTCTCCATCTTTTTCGATGTCCTCCCATTACTTGATAAAGTAACTTGCGTAGTAAAATACATTAGTACATGGTAAACTACCTGTATAAATATATAATGTTGGCTTAAATCTAAATTTCCTGTTATTTTACTGGAGGACCTGTAGTATCAGTAAAATGATCGTCAAAACTGATGCTCGACTGAGCTCCAATCATTGGTCCCTCTTTGTAAGACGTTCATAGTAATCTCGTCTTCTACCACAAATGTAAAGAGCATTCGTTTCTTTTCCCGTCGACCTAGGTTCAGGCTAAATTTCGACGAACAGATTTTATTTCCAAGAACTTTCCATCTGTGGAACACATTACTACGGGACAGCTTCCTTGCAGACTACAACATAGCCGTCTTCAAATCCAATGTTAACAAATACTTGTCACAAACCGTCTCCATATGTAATTAAACTTTGTTCATTCCATGAATCATTTTCAATCCTCCCATAATAGTATTCATCATTCAACTGACAATCCACCCATATCATTAACCCTTATCTTCGAGTGGCTTTTGGCCTTGATAAGTGGTGACTTATTAGTAAAACCAAACTAACCATTCCATCATCATCATCATCATCATCATCATCATCATCATCATCATCATCAGATTTTGTATTTTATCAACGTATTCAACGTTATAATTCGATAGGTCATATTTGAAAGCGTTGTCACATTCTTAAGAGATTCATTTGAGCAGAATCTACCGATTTTTCTATTTGCTGTTGAGGCAGTTTTCATTCATTTAAAAAAAAAAAAATACATGACATTTTCATCAACGGTGATTTCTTGCTTTAATCTCTTGCTTTCAGATGACCGATTCCATTCGTAGCGCAAAGAACGCGAAATGTTCATCCGTTATGTTTGTATCATAGAATGCTGATTAAGGGCTGAAGAATTTCTCATGTGTAATAAATGTATAACATTTTGCTGCTGGAAAAATTTCCGTAACCATAAGAATCTTATCATAAAAAAAAATCATGCAGCTAATATTCAGAATCTGAAACTGATCCGTTGTCGCTGGCCAATTTTTAGTCGGCGCAGATCACAATGAACGGACCAAAACTTTCTATCGTGTTCGTTGTAACTGCCGATTAGTAGCCGGCTCGTGGCTTGCAAGGTCACTAGAACTGGATTTTACATACAACACCTGGTATTTACAAATTGTCACCCATTTAAATACTGACATGGCTCAACATTGCTTAACTCCAGTGATTTTAAGGAAAATGGTATGTCAAGTTTATTATAGTCCTAAAAAGTATATATTATACTCGCAGAACGCGTCCCGCCGTTATCTGGAAAATAGTGAGAACCCCAAAGAAATCCTGATCCCAGCCTGAACGCTATATTACTATTCATGATTCTTCCATGTATGTAACTATTAATTTTCAATTCATAAACAAAATAAAGTATAACGTTGTCTTTGCTATTTATGGATGTTCGACTTGAACGCAAGCCACTTAATTGCTGTTCATGATCTTAATTTCTTAAAAGTGCGTGTATTAAAAAAGAATTAAAGTTTAGACTGAACAAAATGCTGAAGAGTCCGTGTAAGTGAAGCAGATTGAACGAAACCTAACCCGAAGTTTTAAGAAAAAAATATTATTTTCATAAACTAATAAAACCCTTGTAAAAAATAATTCAAATAAGAAACAATATTATGTTTTTATAGAAGTCCTCCCCTTATTTCTCTCTCTCTCTCTCTCCATCTCTCTCTCTCTCTCTCTCTCTCTCTCTCTCTCTCTCTCTCTCTCTCTCTCTCTCTCTCTCTCTCTCTCTCTCCTTCACTTTCACACATGTACACGAACTCTCTATTTCTCTCTCAATAAAATACCCGGTTTCGTGTCCGTGAATAATTATTGACGAAACCGAACGGGAAGTGAAGCCGCCATAAAAAGAAAAATAAGAACGGGCGTATACGTAGCTAACACCGTTCGATGCTTAAATAAAGGGGTCAGGGCTATAGGATGTTTCATGTACAAAAGCATGGTTCAATGTAATAAAAGTAGTTGTTTTTATAAAGGCCGACTTATGAATAGAAATCGATTTTGATAGTTGTAGTCTTTTATTATGTTAATAAATAGTTTTTTATTATTTTAATATTTTATTATTTTATATTTAATATTTTATTATTTTATATTTAATATTTTATTATTTTATATTTAATATTTTATTATTTTATACATTATACATTATACATTACACATTATATTTTATATTTTATTATTTTATATTTAATATTTTATTATTTTATATTTAATATTTTATTATTTTATACATTATACATTATACATTACACATTATATTTAATATTTTATTATTTTATATTTAATATTTTATTATTTTATATTTAATATTTTATTATTTTAATAAATATACTGGTGTAAGTAATATATCCTTTATTTTTGTAATAGGGATGAGTTAGGAACAGAAGTTGACAGAGATATTTATAATATATTTTTCGTAGTGTAAGTAAATGAAAATTAATTTTTAAATAGACCGATTTATGAGGATGGAGAAGTATTTTATAAGCACACCGGCTTATTATCTAAAGTGATGGTGTTGTTTGATTTTATTAGGAAAGCATGGTACAAGTAAAATTTGTGACATATAAAATATAGATAATATAAAAATATAGAAAAATATAGATGATATGAAAATATAGAAAAAATATAGAAAAATATAGATTATATAAAAATATAGAAAAATATAGAAAAATATAAATATATAGATAATATGAAAGTATAGAAAAATATAGATAATATAAAAATATAGAAAAAATATAGACAATATAGATAATATGAAAATATAGAAAAAAATATAGATAATATAAAAATATAGAAAATAATATAGATAATATGAACATATAGAAAAATATAGATTATATGAAAGTATAGAAAAATATAGAAAAATATAGATAATATAAAAATATAGAAAAATATAGAAAATAATATAGATAATAAAAAAATATAGAACAAAATATAGACAATATAGATAATATGAAAATATAGAAAAATATAGTAAAAAAATAGAGATAATATAAAAATATAGAAATATATAGAAAAAATATAGATAATGTAAAAATATAGAAAAAATATAGAAAAATATGGATAATATGAAAATATAGAAAAATATAGAAATATATAAATAATAGAAAAATATAGAAAAATATAGAAAATAGTATAGATAATATAAAAATATAAAAAGAATATAGACAAATATAGATAATATTTAAATATAGAAAAATATAGAAAAATATAGAAAATATAAAAATATAGAAATATATAGAAAAAATATAGATAATATAAAAATATAGGAAAAATATAGAAAAATATAGATAATATAAAAATATAGAAAAATATAGAAAATAATATAGATAATATAAAATATAGAAAAAATATAGAAAAAATATAGATAATATAAAAATATAGAAAAATATAGAAAATAATATAGATAATATAAAAATATAGAAGAATATTTTTAAAATATAGATAATATTTCAATATAGGAAAAATATAGAAAAATATAGATAATATAAAAATATAGAAAAATATAGAAAATAATATAGATAATATAAAATATAGAAAAAATATAGAAAAAATATAGATAATAGAAAAATATAGAAAAATATAGAAAATAATATAGATAATATAAAATATAGAAAAAATATAGAAAAAATATAGATAATATAAAAATATAGAAAAATATAGAAAAAATATAGATAATAGAAAAATATAGAAAAATATAGAAAATAATATAGATAATATAAAAATATAGAAGAATATTTTTAAAATATAGATAATATAAAAATATATGAAAAAAATAATATCCTGAAGATACGTTCGTTCTATCTGCATATTTAACGCTAAAACTTTTAGTTCGAACTTGATCGTGACAGACCAACGACGATAATATTTCAAGCTTAAACGCATGAAACAAACGAAAATGTTATTAAAAACTTAAGTGTAATAAACTGCAGAAAGTTTTACTTCAAACTAACACATCAATAAATCCCGGGCCTGCCATATAGATGGCACCATTAATAAAGACAATTCGTATACTTTTTATACAGTACTAACCTTCAAATGGCACATGTCAACATTTTAGCCTAATCATATTATTAGTTTACAAATGATAGTTATTTAAGTGAAGCTACCATTGCAAATTTGTACGACAATTGAAAAATCTGAATTTCGTGTGTTTGAGCATGTATTTCTGATGAGAAAAATACGGTTTCACGCGAAGCAGTAGCTTGATAAGTTTTATTCAGACGCTGCTCCGTTGAAAACAAAGATTAAGACGGGATATACTGACTTTAAACGAAGTCATACAGACACAAATGATGCTGAACACTCGGGTCGTCCAAATTTGGCAATTGTCTCGGAAAATAATTTTTTTAAAAGTTCACAAACCCGTTTTAGCCGAGCGTAAATACAAGTTGCGTGCGATAGGAGAGGAGTTGAAAATATCGATAGGCAGTGTATTCACCATTTTACATGATAATTCGTCAATGATAAAGCTGTGTTCAAAGTGGGTGACGCGTTTGCTCACAGTCGATCAAAAACAACAAGGCGTCGACCATTCATAGCGTTGTTTGCAACTGTTTCGACGCAACAAAAAGGTTGGTTTTTTTTGCATCAATATATGACAATGGATGAGACATAAAGCCACCGCTTCACGCCGGAGTCAAATTGTCAGCAAGTTAACTCGATAGCATCAGGCGAACGCTGTTCAAATCGATTAAATATGCAAACATCAGAAGACAAGGTTTTGGCCTCCGTATTTTGGGATGCGCAAGGTATTTTGTTCATCAATTCCACAGAGAATAACAAACCCATCAATAACAAATATTATATCGCATTTTTTTGGTGCGTTTGAAGGAAGAAACACGTCTGAAAATGAAGAAGAAAAGCAACACTTTCACCAAGACAATACACTATATCACAAATCGATCCTAAAAGTTGCCTAAAGTTGTTGTTTTATTAGTAAGTGCTGGTACTTATTGAGTGGCGTGTTAAAGCTGGATAGACAAAGGCAAAAGCTATTTCAAACTTCATCTTGACAAACAAAGATAAAATGGCACTTTGAAAAAAAAAAAATTAATTAAAAACGCTTGAGTAAACTGAACCTATATTTTACGCCCAAATTCAAAGTGTGTGCCGCAATCGGCAGTTTTTGTTAAACATGACCGTGTAATTTCTTTTTAAGATTTAGATTTATTGAAATAAACTTAAGCCTAACCGACCGACCGATGGACCGGGCGATCGACAAAGTCACTCGTAGAAATCCGAGGACGAATCTAAAACTCAACCAATAAGAAAACACAAAAGAAACTAATTTTGTAAAATTCGATATTGTTTATCTCTCAATAATGGAAAAATGTAATGAATCAATTTCTTTTTAAAAAAATCAAAAACGAAAAAAACGTATAATTAAAATAATTGTATATGATAAAAATCAATGTTATTAAAAAAACGTGAGAATAGGATTATTGGATGACGCGAGAATTCTCGAACTAGATAGTATATATATATATATATATATATATATATATATATATATATATATATATATATATATATATATATATATATGAGAAGAATGTTGTAGTTTGCTTGGAGCATTGTGTATAGTGTAAGAATAATTGTTTGGAGGCGATAACAATGCGTTGTTAAAGTGACACATATACGACATGTGGAATCGTAAAAACAAAGTGACAATATTGAAAAGTCAATAATTTTCAAAAAAAATTTTTATTTACCAGTGTATCGTTGACCGTGGTGTTAGGTTGGAGTGTCTCCTTTTTATTATTATTTTTTTAATTTTCGAGGAAAGCCCTCATCTTCAGAAATAAAATAAA
>OY744537.1:13972742-13982742 GCA_963556195.1 Sepiola atlantica | reverse complement strand
AATATAATTTTTATGTATCAATTTTCAGTATTTACTTCACCATTGCTCGATACGTAAGTAGAGCTATGTAGTAAGTTATGAAAATATATGTATGGCAATTAAGCTACACAGAGGCGGTCGCGTTTTATCCCCGGAAGAAATCGTCAGGCTAAAATGCATGGAGTTAGTTTTGCCGGGTGTTTTTATATACACGTCTAGCTAGTTAACCAATCAGATTCTTTGTTGTTCTCTTAGCCAATCATTGGGTTCTCACAAACAATGGTTCGGTTGATTTTACTTCCTATTTTCTATTTTATTGTTAGGTTTTGTATAGGATGACTCGCCCCTATTTCTTTGTTGTTAACTCAGTCAATCGTTGGGCTTCTCACAAAGGTTCGGTTGATATATATATATATATATATATATATATATATATATATATATATATATATATATATATATTGATTAAACAGAAGTGACATTATATGTGTATTCCTTTTTTGATCCAATTTCCAAGTTGGCAGGCTAACGATCTAATGTTGTGCCGCAGTGTTAAAAGGAACTCGCCATATTTGCAGACGTTTTCGACTCCCCTGAGTCTTCGTCGGGTACGTGATTAGGTTACAAAATTAAAACTGGTGAATTTATTACGAAAGGGGATTAAAAACGTTTCAAAAACATTTTATATACCCTCTCCCCCTTCGTATTGAGCTTCGTTTATGGTGGGTTTTCGTACTGGAATGAGTAAAGCTTCGATTATGGGGAGACAAAGGTTATAAGTTTAAGCAGCAAAAGTGGCAGTTTTTTTGTTAATATATTTTCAAAGTCTTTTTTTGGAAATGTCGTGTGCGATTAGATGTTTGTAGATCGAGTTGTCAAGGCGGTTGAGGTGACACATTAGGCGGCGAGTGTATACTAGTCCTAGCCATGCCAGTATATGTATCATTTGTAGAGACACATTCTCCCATTTTGGACATTTGACTGTGGATCAAATTTAATGCAAATCTCAAATATTGATTTTTTAAATGGGAGGTGGTGCCCATATGGCTTCCTAAAGCCATCTAAATAACTACAAAGAAATTTAACATTGGGGAATGTTAATTATTGGTGTCTAATACTTATAATATTTATAATAACCTTTCACAAAATCTCGGAAGTGTCTGAATGTTCACGAATGGTTTCTACTCCATTTTTACTCTCTATGCATTAAACTAAATTAAACTACATATATCCCACATTACGACCCCTTACGTCTAACGGCCGTTTTCCAAAATTCATAATGATCGCTTAAATAGTTTAGCAGTGAATCATGTACATACAAATATATTTTTTACGCCTTCCGTTTGATCGACTATGATTATACTCATACTACTACTACTACTACTACTACTACTACTACTACTACTACTACTACTATTATTATTATTATTATTATTATTATTATTATTATTATTATTATTATTATTATTCATATTACAACTACCAAAAGTATAATAATAATAATAATAATAATAATAATAATAATAATAATAATAATAATAATAATAATAATAATAATAATAGTAATAATAATAATAATGATTAATTAAGTTTTACAAGTAAAGCTACTTACGACGCCTCGATTTTAATTTTTAAATAATATTGGTAATTTCGTTAAAAAAACACTGCGGGTTGGTGACGCTATTTGCCGATAGCTATGTGTCCATAATAGTCGCCACGCTAGGCACTGCGGGTTGGTGACGCTATTTGCCGATAGCTATGTGTCCATAATAGTCGCCACGCTAGGCACTGCGTGTTGGTGACGCTATTTGCCGATAGCTATGTGTCCATAATAGTCGCCACGCTAGGCACTGCGGGTTGGTGACGCTATTTGCCGATAGCTATGTGTCCATAATAGTCGCCACGCTAGGCACTGCGGGTTGGTGACGCTATTTGCCGATAGCTATGTGTCCATAATAGTTGCCATGCTAGGCACTGCGGGTTGGTGACGCTATTTGCCGATAGCTATGTGTCCATAATAGTCGCCACGCTAGGCACTGCGAGTTGGTGACACTATTTGCCGATAGCTATGCGTCTGATATTCCCAAATAGTCACCCATTTTAGTAATGACCAGGCTCAACGTTGCTTAACTTCGGTCATCTCGCGGGAACCGGTGTGGTAACGTGATTATGTCGTACGTGTACGTATAAACTCCAAAAAAACAATATAGCTTATAATAGTATATTTGAAACAGAATTGCAATGCTTTCCTATATTGGGCTATTTTTCTCCCTGAGAACCAAACCAAGTTTTCTTTTTTCCAATAAATCTCGCCTAGTCCGTTGTTTTCAATGAAGTTATATAATATCATGCAACGTTTCGATAGAACTAATGAACGAAATTGCAGGGAATCAAACGGAAGAACAAACTAACAGACAGAACGTAGATCATTTGCGATGAACATCAGAGAATTAATAAGAAAGATTAATTAAGAAAAACTGATAAAAGAAAAAACATAGGCACGTGACACAACGGATAGAGCCGTTGAGTAACCATAGTACTGAGTGACACCTGTCTGGAGGTTGCAGGTTCAGTTTTCACCACAGGCCATACTAACTCAAAAAAAATTACTTGCCTAACTGTTCTACCCGATCATAGCTGACAGAACGAGAATGATCCACCCCCGCAGATTAAATAATTTAGTTCGAAATTCCGTATAGATTCTCAAGTTCGCTATAAAAATTCCCGAGTTTGAAAAGATTAAACTGAAGAACGTCGGAGGTTACATCGGCCGAAAAGTTAGGAAAATAACATCTCAGACGAGAATAGTTGTCTGAATAACCCAAATACTAGAATGATATAAAAGACATTGAAATAAATACGATTTATTCTAGAAAAAAAAAAATTAAGAGATTTTTCAGGTTGAAATTTTCACTTAGAAAAGCAAATTATATAATTATTTTGTCGTTATGAATTTATTTTCCTTCATTTATTTAAAACTATTTACTACTAACCAGTCTAAACGTGAAACACAAAGGCGCAAATGCAAACCACACGTATATTTTTCTTTCTACGCCCATGTTTCTGTCTCGAGAGTAAATGGATATCACCTGAAAACTGTCTTAGTTATTTATTTGCTTTTTGGTTACGAGCAAAGTGTAGTATCTGTTTTCATACTACATTTCATATTTTCTGTCTTCGGTCAGTAAAGAAGAAATTCATATATACTGGGGCTATATTTATTTTTTTGTCCAAATCCAGAGCGTCCTTTTGGTGGGAGCTGGATTTTCTCCACGTTAAAAACCGATAATTAAAATTTTAATATATATATATATATATCGCTCCCCATCTGAGGGCATCACATTGGTGAAGGGTAAAAATTCCCTACTTGCATTAAGGTAAAATACTCTTAATTATAAATAATCGAATTCTTTCGAAAGTATCGCAAACAAAATAGACGAATAAATGACATATATACTGGAAAAATACTTATCCGAGGGCGGGTAAAATGAATTCCTTAAACGAAACAGTTGTATGCCCATCTACGAAGATTAATATCAAGATATAATGCTACTAAACCTTATGTCTAGAATCCTTATTTCAATTTTAATCAAAATCCATTACATGATTTTGATTTTAGAAAATGTCTAAAATTGAAGGGTTACGCCTAAGAAAACATTGAAATTCAGAGAAATTTTTTCATTGGTGTCTAATGACTATGGATCGATTTTAATGCAAATCTGAAATATTTGAATTGTGTCCATATCGTGTCTACTAAAACCCATTTAAAATTGAAATCTAGGGAATATTTATTAATTGATGTCTAATACCTATTGTTAAAATTTCACAAAGATTGGAGGTATCTAAATGTTCATGAATGGTTTTCACCTCCCCTGTGCCCGCTTTTCATAAAACTAAATCAAACTAAATGAAGCCCACATTACCCACCCAAACGCCTAGAAGCTGTTTTCTAAAATTCATAACATATAGACATATACACATACTAAACTTTATATACATGCACCCCCAAAATGTTCAAATTTACAAAAAAAAGTAAATTACTCATGTTGCTCACCGTGTTCCCGAGAATATATATTCCAAAATTAATAATTATCGGTTCATTAGTTTAGGGGATTATTCGGTACATAGAAATACCGAAATATATACACATACCTAACTTTATATACACACATATATATATATATATATATATATATATATATATATATATATATATATATGTATATATATATATATGTGTGTGTGTGTGTGTGTGTGTGTGTGGTGGGTGTCGATGTGGGTGTGAGAGAGAGAGAGAAAGAGAAAGAGGAAGAGAGAGATATCCTTACTAGTTTGAAAGTTTCCACCCCAAGCAAATAGTTCCATTCTTAATTCTCACATAAAAATGTTTCACCATATAACGTTTTCATTAACTAAAATGTATTTTTACCATGTTGCGTTATTCTTATATCGTCTTTGTTTTTACTGTTTTTCCTGTTAAATTCCTTTATCAAATATTTCTCATATTATTGGCGGGGAAAAAAACATCTTTAATGCGTATATGTATCTCCGACCAAATCACCTGCTCACGCGAAAACAATTTCCATCACAATGGACTCATGGAAAGAACAATGAAGACGGTGAACGACACACGCGGAAAGCTAAAAACGGCAGCACAGGTGTTGGAATGGCATTGTTCTTCTCAAGAACTAATCGATCATGGTTTACCAAGCCAGGTGGGACTTTTATGGAAATAAATAATTAAGGTGAATATCCTAGCAGAGATCATAAACCTGATTGGTCCGACACTTTGACCACGCTCCAGTCGCCGTCACATTGTCGCAATGTTGCATCCGTCTGCTGGTTTTACGGGTACTTCCACGGAATGTGCTTCGATACACTTACTGCACTTGTACCCCCTAAGCTAAAATACCTCTAACCCACCCGACTAGCAGCACCCCCCCCCCCTTCACTGTAGAGGTCCCTAGATGCCGGAACCGTTTCTACTCTCATAGCTTCTTTCTTCGGACCGCTTGCCTTTGGAATTCACTCACCTTCCCTGTTTACCCGAGCGTACCACCATGCAGAAATCTAAATATCACGTGAACATTCATCTCCCTATTAATCTGGCCGCTATCATAGTAGCACTTTACGCTTGAATGGCAATATACATAATTTGGGGCAAATAAAAGTAATAAAAACAACTAATTAATCCTATCATACGATACAGCATAATAACGTTGACACACTGGTTCCCGTTAGATAAACCAAAGTTAAGCGACATTGAGCCTTGTCAGAACTAGATGGGTGACCATTTGGGAATACCAAGTGTTGTATGTGTTCTCCGCTGATCTCAGCATTGTTTCCAGTCGTCCTGGACTTCTCCATGCCACTTGATTCAAGCAGCGCCGATTCAAGAGAAGTGTAGTATGAGATTGCGCAACCCTTGCTTTACTATTACACGCGCAGCAAACCTTACATGAGGTGTCCATTGTCTCTCAAGACTGAACGGATGTCATGAACAGGTGAATAATCTGCAGCTTCCTGGCGTTTAGATCTGACCCTTAGTACTTGACATGATTGCCATAACACGTCGCTATTAATTCTAAATCTAAACTCTTTCTTTTTATTTACTAATCACTACGCATATGCAAGGTTACGTTTCCAGATAACAAATAATACACAAATATCTACAAACTTCTTTCTCGTGTCGTTCTTATAATACACATAAGAAACAGTCTTCTACAATTCTTACACTATTCGTTACTCTAAATTTGTAATACTAATTAAAACCAAATTAATCTTATTATCACTCATAAATAAAAAAAATAAAAAAATAAAAAAAGATGGTATATTTCTCCAGAATTTATTTCGTTATAACTACTTAGAAACAATACGTTGCTCGCCGAAACAAGGAAGCGCGGAAAATACAGCTCGCTCACTGACCGTTTCGTCTTCCAACCAATTTCAGTGGAAACGTCTGGTTTGCTTGGCCCCGAGACTGTTACATTTTTTCAGTACATTGGACGGAGGATTTCACCGTCTAGGCACGAGCCCCGTGAGTCAGTCTGGTTGTTCCAACGCATCTCCCTGGCTATCGTTCGTGGCAACGCTATGTCAGTAACGGCGGCGTCACTTCCGTTCTAATCGTCATCTGTTGACTCTCTTTCTTTCTCTCCCCCTCTCTATCTACCTATGTCTGTATCTGTCTCTTTGCTTCTCTTTCTCTCACATTATTGTTTATAAATAACTGGACATGTTTTGGTTTGTCTTTACAATGGCAGCCATGATTGTTTATTTAGTGTTGTATTTCTTGTCCTTGAATAAAATTATTATACGTTGGAAAAGTCAGGAATAAATGCATGGGAAAATTGAATATTCTAAATCCGAAAAGTCAAATATGTAAAATAGTTGTAATGCTGTGGATTAAAAAAATAATTCGTAAATCTGTGTTGAAGGGTGACAACCAACCGATATACAGGTTTGAAATAAAGGTTTAAAATAATATGAAATCGCTCGAATGAACTCAACTCGTAGGAATGCGAGAAATAAATGGCAAGAATAGACGAAAGTCTTTTAATGTAAACAAATATCTTGCTGCTCAACTCCCCATTTACGTTGTTCTTCTATAAACCCGGCCCCTATAATAGTAGTTCATTGCGTTTTCAGTGGCAATATGCTTTGTTTGGGGTGAACTAAAATAAATAAATAAATAAATAAATAAATAAAACACCCAATCTAAGTTACGAAGGGTTGCATGCACGTAAAGGAAAGCAGAATTGTTGTTATGAGAAATTAATGGTAAACGGCTGGTGCGATACCGCAAAGGCATTTGCAATGGTTATCGAAAAGATGTAGAAAGTACTGAAAATCTGAGGAGGCTTGTTGTCACTCAGACTCCAGGGAACAACACCAGTTATTATCAGTGAGCAATCACTGATAATGATTTGTGTGATAACTCCTAATGAGTACAAATAATAATTATAATCCTAGGAATAGTAAAATCCTAATGGTACAACTGAAAGAACAGATATACCACTCACTTAACAATCGCGGACTACTTTACGAAGAACAAAAAGGGTGCCGGAAAGGGAAAAAGGGACACGTAACATGTTACAAAAGATCTTGAAGGGGTAAAAAACAGAAAAAAAAACATAGCCATGGCATGGATTGATTACAAGAAAGCCCACGACAGAATCCCTCAAGCATTGATGATTGAATGCTTAAGAATGTACAATATAGCTGACAAGATTATTAATATTATTAAGAAAGCAATAGGAATATGGAGACTGGAACTGGCAGCTGAGGGACAAAACCTGACTTAGATAAGAATACAGAGAAGCATCTTCCAAGGAGACTCTCTATCACCACTACTGTTTATTATTGCCATGATGCCACTCAACTACATATTCAGTAAATGTGATGCCGGATACAAATTTGCGAAAGGGACACTTGAACAGAGAAACGGAATCAGTGCAGACAGACGCACAAAACAAGGCGATCGGAAAAAACTACATAGTAGTGAAAACAGACAAAACCTAAGAGAAGACTAAAAGTAGACTTTGTGGATAAAGGTAGGAAAAAAGGTAAATAAGGTAAGGGAATGCAGCAAAGTAGGATTTTGTGGAGAAAGTGTTCCACTGGGAACTATGCAAACGTCTACATTTTGAACATGCAGACAAATGGTACAAACAAAAACCGGAGAAATTATTGGAAAATAAACATCACAAAATCCGCTGGGACATCGAAGTAAAAACGAACAACCTCATCCAAACAAGGAGATGAGACGATAATAGTCAATAAGGTAAAAAAAAAAATACCAAACGCAATTTCGCTGTCCCAGCAGATCACAAAGTGAAGATTAAGGAGACAGAAAAACTAAACAAATACAGGAAAATTTCCCAGAGAGATAAAGGTAATATAGAACATTAAGAAAGTCACCATAATACCACTAAAATTAGGATCACTAGGAATAGTCCAGAAAAATCTGGAAAAAAAAAGACTAGGATAAATTGGAATCAAAAGAAGGACTGACAGCTTACAATGCACGACACTAATGAAAGCAGATGGAATATTAAACAAAATCCTCGAGTGCGGAAACCAACCGACATAACCTAGTAACATCGACCAATCACAGGTAAATTGAAATATAAAAAGAACATTACACGAAAACAAAAGAACTGAAACTGACAGAAATCCAATAATTAAACATTCGCTTTCAAAAACACACGCGCATTTAGTGATACCAACCTCGGATTCTACCGTACAAATTTGTCGCGAAGTGTCAAGGATGATAGAAGACTAAAAAGTGAGAACACATCCAGAGCTCCACTGGAAGGTTACGGAGAGTATCAGATCTTGTTGGCGGGGGGGGGGGGCTGATTGCCATTAAAATACAAGAGGAAATTAACGGTCATTATCAGCGAGAAATCAATTCTAAACGGCTGTTGTGATAACGCAAAATGATCGGCAACGGTTATTGAAAGCGGCGGAGAGTTCTGGAAATCTGGGGAGATTTGTTGTCATTCAGTTATTGCTTCCGGTGTGTTACCGGTGTGTTAATGTGTGTTAATGACTTGTGTAAGAACTCGATAGGAGAGTATTGATTTACTCCTCTCCAGGAGTTAGGCACAAGGTCAGTTTTTATCTTACTCCCACAAGTAAGATATGACCCAAGGTCGGGTCGGGAAAGTGGGGTTTAAAAATTGCCTGGGCAGCCTCGTCGGCATTCCCCGGTAAGGGCGCCTAAGACAGTAAGCAATAAACTTACTCCTCCCCAAAGAGGGGAGGCAAAGCCTGGGAGGGTGGACCTCCTAGAACTGCACAGGACAGACCCATTGACCGGCGTAAATCAAGCCCCTAAGGCCAAGACAACACCAGTATAAGGTGCAGTATCAATCGGAACAGATACTACACTTTGATCTTAGCCAAAATGCCAAAGGAGAGTATTATTTACTCCTCTCCAGGAGTTAGGCACAAGGCCAGTTTTATCCTACCCCCACAATTAAGATGTGACCCAAGGTCGGGTCGGAAAGTGGGGGTTGAAAAGCCAGCGCCCGAGAGGTGAGCACTCTGGCCATTTAAAAATTGCCTGGGCAGCCCCGTCGGCATTCCCCGGTAGGGGCGCCTCAGACAGTAAGCAATAAACAAAGAGGGGAGGCAAAGCCTGGGAGGGTGGACCTCCTAGAACTGCACAGCACAGGCGTGCAGTATCTATCGGAACAGATACTACACTTTGATCTTAGCCAAAAGGCCATGGTGTCCAAAGGAGAGTATCATAATAATTCAAGTGCTATAACAATAGCCGTTGTGTATCTGTATTTTTTTTTTCTTGTAAATCCGACAATATTGTCAACCTTTTCTGACGACACTCCTATTCGATTGTGACGTTTATCACGGCATAAAGAACGATACATGTTTCTCCTTATTTGCGTTTGTGAGTTCTTAATATTAATTTTAGCTAAACAGAAACGTCGAATATATCATATAATGGGAGACGCGTGTAAAATCAACACAAAATAATACGAAAGAAAAAATGTTCGTTTTCAGACTTTTTTTATTTTCTTTGTTTCTGAAAATAATGAATAATAAAAAGTGAGTTGTTGTGTGGTCATTCAATGTAAAGTAATAATAATTTCTTTCAGAATGTTTTAGATGAATATACATAATTTATATTATTTGGTCTCTTGCCAATATATATATATATATATATATATATATATATATATATATATATATATATATATATATATAATATTTATTTATAAATATTATTATAGCTCCCTTTACTAAGGCCGGCCACTCTGAGAGAGTTTAATAACAAGCAGTACCACTAGCTTCATTGCAAGATCCAACACGGTCTGTTGTTGTTGATCACTACACCGCTCGTTGTAAATACCCGCCGACTTGGCATTTACAAAGTTAAATTCCTCCTAACTTCCAAGCTAATTGACGGTGGCCGACGGGTAAGACTTTTGACTGCGAACTAGTGGCGATTTGTGATCGGAGTTCGCGCCCACCGACCGTCGGAAATTAACTACAC
>OY744537.1:13850242-13967742 GCA_963556195.1 Sepiola atlantica | reverse complement strand
ATTAAATATCCTGTATGTTACTTATTTTAAAAGTTTAAAATGTGTTACTTAAAATAACTAAAAATTTGGTGTACAGCAATTCTTTTCACTATTAAATATCCTGTATGTTACTTATTTTAAAAGTTTAAAATGTGTTACTTAAAATAACTAAAAATTTGGTGTACAGCAATTCTTTTCACCATTAAATATCTTGTATGTTACTTATTTTAAAAGTAAAAAATGTGTTACTTAAAATAACTAAAAATTTGGTGTACAGCAATTCTTTTCACTATCAAATATCTTGTATGTCACTTATTTTAAAAGTTAAAAAGGTTTTACTTAAAATAATACTAAAAATTTGATGTACAGCAATTCTTTTCACTATCAAATATATTGTATGTCACTTATTTTAAAAGTTTTTAACTTTTAAAATAAGTGACATACAAGATATTTTTAAGATAGTTTTACTTAAAATAACTAAAAATTTGGTGTACAGCAATTCTTTTCACTATCAAATATCTTGTATGTCACTTATTTTAAAAGTTAAAAATGTTTTACTTAAAATAACTAAAAATTTGGTGTACAGCAATTCTTTTCACTATTAAATATCCTGTATGTTACTTATTTTAAAAGTAAAAAATGTTTTACTTAAAATAACTAAAAAATTGGTGTACAGCAATTCTTTTCACTATTAAATATCTTGTATGTTACTTATTTTAAAAGTTTAAAATGTGTTACTTAAAATAACTAAAAATTTGGTGTACAGCAATTCTTTTCACTATTAAATATCCTGTATGTTACTTATTTTAAAAGTTTAAAATGTGTTACTTAAAATAACTAAAAATTTGGTGTACAGCAATTCTTTTCACTATTAAATATCCTGTATGTTACTTATTTTAAAAGTTTAAAATGTGTTACTTAAAACAACTAAAAATCTGGTGTACAGCAATTCTTTTCACTATTAAATATCCTGTATGTTACTTATTTTAAAAGTTTAAAATGTGTTACTTAAAATAACTAAAAATTTGGTGTACAGCAATTCTTTTCACTATTAAATATCTTGTATGTTACTTATTTTAAAAGTTAAAAATGTGTTACTTAAAATAACTAAAAATTTGGTGTACAGCAATTCTTTTCACTATTAAATATCTTGTATGTTACTTATTTTAAAAGTTAAAAATGTGTTACTTAAAATAACTAAAAATTTGGTGTACAGCAATTCTTTTCACTATTAAATATCTTGTATGTTACTTATTTTAAAAGTTAAAAATGTGTTACTTAAAATAACTAAAAATTTGGTGTACAGCAATTCTTTTCACTATTAAATATCTTGTATGTTACTTATTTTAAAAGTTAAAAATGTGTTACTTAAAATAACTAAAAATTTGGTGTACAGCAATTCTTTTCACTATTAAATATCTTGTATGTTACTTATTTTAAAAGTTAAAAATGTGTTACTTAAAATAACTAAAAATTTGGTGTACAGCAATTCTTTTCACTATTAAATATCTTGTATGTTACTTATTTTAAAAGTTAAAAATGTGTTACTTAAAATAACTAAAAATTTGGTGTACAGCAATTCTTTTCACTATTAAATATCTTGTATGTTACTTATTTTAAAAGTAAAAAATGTTTTACTTAAAATAACTATAAATTTGGTGTACAGCAATTCTTTTCACTATTAAATATCTTGTATGTTACGTATTTTAAAAGTTTAAAATGTGTTACTTAAAATAACTATAAATTTGGTGTACAGCAATTCTTTTCACTATTAAATATCCTGTATGTTACTTATTTTAAAAGTTAAAAATGTGTTACTTAAAATAACTAAAAATTTGGTGTACAGCAATTCTTTTCACTATTAAATATCCTGTATGTTACTTATTTTAAAAGTTTAAAATGTGTTACTTAAAATAACTAAAAATTTGGTGTACAGCAATTCTTTTCACTATTAAATATCTTGTATGTTACTTATTTTAAAAGTTTAAAATGTGTTACTTAAAATAACTAAAAATCTGGTGTACAGCAATTCTTTTCACTGTTAAATATCTTGTATGTTACTTATTTTAAAAGTTTAAAATGTGTTACTTAAAATAACTAAAAATTTGGTGTACAGCAATTCTTTTCACTATTAAATATCCTGTATGTTACTTATTTTAAAAGTAAAAAATGTTTTACTTAAAATAACTATAAATTTGGTGTACAGCCATTCTTTTCACTATTAAATATCTTGTATGTTACGTATTTTAAAAGTTTAAAATGTGTTACTTAAAATAACTATAAATTTGGTGTACAGCAATTCTTTTCACTATTAAATATCCTGTATGTTACTTATTTTAAAAGTTTAAAATGTGTTACTTAAAATAACTAAAAATTTGGTGTACAGCAATTCTTTTCACTATTAAATATCCTGTATGTTACTTATTTTAAAAGTTTAAAATGTGTTACTTAAAATAACTAAAAATTTGGTGTACAGCAATTCTTTTCACCATTAAATATCTTGTATGTTACTTATTTTAAAAGTAAAAAATGTTTTACTTAAAATAACTAAAAATTTGGTCTACAGCAATTCTTTTCACTATTAAATATCTTGTATGTTACTTATTTTAAAAGTTAAAAATGTGTTACTTAAAATAACTAAAAATTTGGTGTACAGCAATTCTTTTCACTATCAAATATCTTGTATGTCACTTATTTTAAAAGTAAAAAATGTTTTACTTAAAATAACTAAAAATTTGGTGTACAGCAATTCTTTTCACTATTAAATATCTTGTATGTTACTTATTTTAAAAGTTTAAAATGTGTTACTTAAAATAACTATAAATTTGGTGTACAGCAATTCTTTTCACTATTAAATATCCTGTATGTTACTTATTTTAAAAGTTTAAAATGTGTTACTTAAAATAATAAAAAATTTGGTGTACAGCAATTCTTTTCACTATTAAATATCCTGTATGTTACTTATTTTAAAAGTTTAAAATGTGTTACTTAAAATAACTAAAAATTTGGTGTACAGCAATTCTTTTCACTATTAAATATCTTGTATGTTACTTATTTTAAAAGTTTAAAATGTGTTACTTAAAATAACTAAAAATTTGGTGTACAGCAATTCTTTTCACTATCAAATATCCTGTATGTTACTTATTTTAAAAGTAAAAAATGTTTTACTTAAAATAACTATAAATTTGGTGTACAGCAATTCTTTTCACTATTAAATATCTTGTATGTTACTTATTTTAAAAGTTAAAAATGTTTTACTTAAAATAACTATAAATTTGGTGTACAGCAATTCTTTTCACTATTAAATATCCTGTATGTTACTTATTTTAAAAGTAAAAAATGTTTTACTTAAAATAACTATAAATTTGGTGTACAGCAATTCTTTTCACTATCAAATATCTTGTATGTCACTTATTTTAAAAGTTAAAAATGTTTTACTTAAAATAACTAAAATTTGGTGTACAGCAATTCTTTTCACTATTAAATATCCTGTATGTTACTTATTTTAAAAGTAAAAAATGTTTTACTTAAAATAACTATACATTTGGTGTACAGCAATTCTTTTCACTATTAAATATCTTGTATGTTACGTATTTTAAAAGTTTAAAATGTGTTACTTAAAATAACTATAAATTTGGTGTACAGCAATTCTTTTCACTATTAAATATCCTGTATGTTACTTATTTTAAAAGTTTAAAATGTGTTACTTAAAATAACTAAAAATTTGGTGTACAGCAATTCTTTTCACTATTAAATATCCTGTATGTTACTTATTTTAAAAGTTTAAAATGTGTTACTTAAAATAACTAAAAATTTGGTGTACAGCAATTCTTTTCACTATTAAATATCTTGTATGTTACTTATTTTAAAAGTTTAAAATGTGTTACTTAAAATAACTAAAAATTTGGTGTACAGCAATTCTTTTCACTATTAAATATCCTGTATGTTACTTATTTTAAAAGTAAAAAATGTTTTACTTAAAATAACTATAAATTTGGTGTACAGCAATTCTTTTCACTATTAAATATCTTGTATGTCACTTATTTTAAAAGTTAAAAATGTTTTACTTAAAATAACTATAAATTTGTTGTACAGCAATTCTTTTCACTATTAAATATCCTGTATGTTACTTATTTTAAAAGTTTAAAATGTGTTACTTAAAATAACTAAAAATTTGGTGTACAGCAATTCTTTTCACTATTAAATATCCTGTATGTTACTTATTTTAAAAGTAAAAAATGTTTTACTTAAAATAACTATAAATTTGGTGTACAGCAATTCTTTTCACTATTAAATATCTTGTATGTCACTTATTTTAAAAGTTAAAAATGTTTTACTTAAAATAACTATAAATTTGGTGTACAGCAATTCTTTTCACTATTAAATATCCTGTATGTTACTTATTTTAAAAGTAAAATATGTTTTACTTAAAATAACTATAAATTTGGTGTACAGCAATTCTTTTCACTATCAAATATCTTGTATGTTACTTATTTTAAAAGTTAAAAATGTTTTACTTAAAATAACTATAAATTTGGTGTACAGCAATTCTTTTCACTATTAAATATCTTGTATGTCACTTATTTTAAAAGTTAAAAATGTTTTACTTAAAATAACTATAAATTTGGTGTACAGCAATTCTTTTCACTATTAAATATCTTGTATGTCACTTATTTTAAAAGTTAAAAATGTTTTACTTAAAATAACTATAAATTTGGTGTACAGCAATTCTTTTCACTATTAAATATCTTGTATGTCACTTATTTTAAAAGTTAAAAATGTTTTACTTAAAATAACTATAAATTTGGTGTACAGCAATTCTTTTCACTATTAAATATCCTGTATGTTACTTATTTTAAAAGTTTAAAATGTGTTACTTAAAATAACTAAAAATTTGGTGTACAGCAATTCTTTTCACTATTAAATATCCTGTATGTTACTTATTTTAAAAGTAAAAAATGTTTTACTTAAAATAACTATAAATTTGGTGTACAGCAATTCTTTTCACTATTAAATATCTTGTATGTCACTTATTTTAAAAGTTAAAAATGTTTTACTTAAAATAACTATAAATTTGGTGTACAGCAATTCTTTTCACTATTAAATATCCTGTATGTTACTTATTTTAAAAGTAAAAAATGTTTTACTTAAAATAACTATAAATTTGGTGTACAGCAATTCTTTTCACTATCAAATATCCTGTATGTTACTTATTTTAAAAGTTAAAAATGTTTTACTTAAAATAACTAAAATTTGGTGTACAGCAATTCTTTTCACTATTAAATATCCTGTATGTTACTTATTTTAAAAGTAAAAAATGTTTTACTTAAAATAACTATAAATTTAGTGTACAGCAATTCTTTTCACTATTAAATATCTTGTATGTTACTTATTTTAAAAGTTAAAAATGTTTTACTTAAAATAACTAAAAATTTGGTGCACAGCAATTCTTTTCACCATTAAATATCTTGTATGTTACTTATTTTAAAAGTAAAAAATGTTTTACTTAAAATAACTAAAAATTTGGTCTACAGCAATTCTTTTCACTATTAAATATCTTGTATGTTACTTATTTTAAAAGTTAAAAATGTGTTACTTAAAATAACTAAAAATTTGGTGTACAGCAATTCTTTTCACTATCAAATATCTTGTATGTCACTTATTTTAAAAGTAAAAAATGTTTTACTTAAAATAACTAAAAATTTGGTGTACAGCAATTCTTTTCACTATTAAATATCTTGTATGTTACTTATTTTAAAAGTTTAAAATGTGTTACTTAAAATAACTAAAAATTTGGTGTACAGCAATTCTTTTCACTGTTAAATATCTTGTATGTTACTTATTTTAAAAGTTTAAAATGTGTTACTTAAAATAACTAAAAATTTGGTGTACAGCAATTCTTTTCACTATTAAATATCCTGTATGTTACTTATTTTAAAAGTAAAAAATGTTTTACTTAAAATAACTATAAATTTGGTGTACAGCAATTCTTTTCACTATTAAATATCTTGTATGTTACGTATTTTAAAAGTTTAAAATGTGTTACTTAAAATAACTATAAATTTGGTGTACAGCAATTCTTTTCACTATTAAATATCCTGTATGTTACTTATTTTAAAAGTTTAAAATGTGTTACTTAAAATAACTAAAAATTTGGTGTACAGCAATTCTTTTCACTATTAAATATCCTGTATGTTACTTATTTTAAAAGTTTAAAATGTGTTACTTAAAATAACAAAAAATTTGGTGTACAGCAATTCTTTTCACTATTAAATATCTTGTATGTTACTTATTTTAAAAGTTTAAAATGTGTTACTTAAAATAACTAAAAATTTGGTGTACAGCAATTCTTTTCACTATTAAATATCCTGTATGTTACTTATTTTAAAAGTAAAAAATGTTTTACTTAAAATAACTATAAATTTGGTGTACAGCAATTCTTTTCACTATTAAATATCTTGTATGTTACTTATTTTAAAAGTTAAAAATGTTTTACTTAAAATAACTATAAATTTGGTGTACAGCAATTCTTTTCACTATTAAATATCCTGTATGTTACTTATTTTAAAAGTAAAAAATGTTTTACTTAAAATAACTATAAATTTGGTGTACAGCAATTCTTTTCACTATCAAATATCTTGTATGTCACTTATTTTAAAAGTTAAAAATGTTTTACTTAAAATAACTAAAATTTGGTGTACAGCAATTCTTTTCACTATTAAATATCCTGTATGTTACTTATTTTAAAAGTAAAAAATGTTTTACTTAAAATAACTATAAATTTGGTGTACAGCAATTCTTTTCACTATTAAATATCTTGTATGTTACTTATTTTAAAAGTTAAAAATGTTTTACTTAAAATAACTAAAAATTTGGTGCACAGCAATTCTTTTCACCATTAAATATCTTGTATGTTACTTATTTTAAAAGTAAAAAATGTTTTACTTAAAATAACTAAAAATTTGGTCTACAGCAATTCTTTTCACTATTAAATATCTTGTATGTTACTTATTTTAAAAGTTTAAAATGTGTTACTTAAAATAACTAAAAATTTGGTGTACAGCAATTCTTTTCACTATCAAATATCTTGTATGTCACTTATTTTAAAAGAAAAAAATGTTTTACTTAAAATAACTAAAAATTTGGTGTACAGCAATTCTTTTCACTATTAAATATCCTGTATGTTACTTATTTTAAAAGTAAAAAATGTTTTACTTAAAATAACTAAAAATTTGGTGTACAGCAATTCTTTTCACTATTAAATATCATGTATGTTACTTATTTTAAAAGTAAAAAATGTTTTACTTAAAATAACTATAAATTTGGTATACAGCAATTCTTTTCACTATTAAATATCTTGTATGTTACTTATTTTAAAAGTTAAAAATGTTTTACTTAAAATAACTAAAAATTTGGTGTACAGCAATTCTTTTCACTATTAAATACTCTGTATGTTACTAATTTTAAAAGTTAAAAATGTTTTACTTAAAATAACTATAAATTTGGTGTACAGCAATTCTTTTCACTATTAAATATCCTGTGCGTTACTTATTTTAAAAGTAAAAAATGTTTTACTTAAAATAACTATAAATTTGGTGTACAGCAATTCTTTTCACTATTAAATATCTTGTATGTTACTTATTTTAAAAGTTAAAAATGTTTTACTTAAAATAACTATAAATTTGGTGTACAGCAATTCTTTTCACTATTAAATATCCTGTATGTTACTTATTTTAAAAGTAAAAAATGTTTTACTTAAAATAACTATAAATTTGGTGTACAGCAATTCTTTTCACTATTAAATATCCTGTATGTTACTTATTTTAAAAGTAAAAAATGTTTTACTTAAAATAACTAAAAAATTGGTGTACAGCAATTCTTTTCACTATTAAATATCCTGTATGTTACTTATTTTAAAAGTAAAAAATGTTTTACTTAAAATAACTAAAAAATTGGTGTACAGCAATTGTTTTCACTATTAAATATCCTGTATGTTACTTATTTTAAAAGTTAAAAATGTTTTACTTAAAATAATTATAAATTTGGTGTACAGCAATTCTTTTCACTATTAAATATCTTGTATGTTACTTATTTTAAAAGTTAAAAATGTTTTACTTAAAATAACTAAAAAATTGGTGTACAGCAATTCTTTACACTATTAAATATCCTGTATGTTACTTATTTTAAAAGTAAAAAATGTTTTACTTAAAATAACTAAAAAATTGGTGTACAGCAATTCTTTTCACTATTAAATATCCTGTATGTTACTTATTTTAAAAGTTAAAAATGTTTTACTTAAAATAACTATAAATTTGGTGTACAGCAATTCTTTTCACTATTAAATATCCTGTATGTTACTTATTTTAAAAGTAAAAAATGTTTTACTTAAAATAACTAAAAATTTGGTGTACAGCAATTCTTTTCACTATTAAATATCTTGTATGTTACTTATTTTAAAAGTTAAAAATGTTTTACTTAAAATAACTATAAATTTGGTGTACAGCAATTCTTTTCACTATCAAATATCTTGTATGTTACTTATTTTAAAAGTTAAAAAGGTTTTACTTAAAATAACTATAAATTTGGTGTACAGCAATTCTTTTCACTATCAGATATCTTGTATGTCACTTATTTTAAAAGTTAAAAAGGTTTTACTTAAAATAACTAAAAATTTTGTGTACAGCAATTCTTTTCACTATTAAATATCCTGTATGTTACTTATTTTAAAAGTTTAAAATGTGTTACTTAAAATAACTATAAATTTGGTGTACAGCAATTCTTTTCACTATTAAATATCCTGTATGTCACTTATTTAAAAAGTAAAAAATGTTTTACTTAAAATAACTATAAATTTGGTGTACAGCAATTCTTTTCACTATTAAATATCCTGTATGTTACTTATTTTAAAAGTTAAAAATGTTTTACTTAAAATAACTATAAATGTGGTGTACAGCAATTCTTTTCACTATTAAATATCCTGTATGTTACTTATTTTAAAAGTAAAAAATGTTTTACTTAAAATAACTATAAATTTGGTGTACAGCAATTCTTTTCACTATTAAATATCCTGTATGTTACTTATTTTAAAAGTTTAAAATGTGTTACTTAAAATAACTATAAATTTGGTGTACAGCAATTCTTTTCACTATTAAATATCTTGTATGTTACTTATTTTAAAGGTTAAAAATGTTTTACTTAAAATAACTAAAAATTTGGTGTACAGCAATTCTTTTCACTATTAAATACTCTGTATGTTACTTATTTTAAAAGTTAAAAATGTTTTACTTAAAATAACTATAAATTTGGTGCACAGCAATTCTTTTCACTATTAAATATCCTGTATGTTACTTATTTTAAAAGTTAAAAATGTTTTACTTAAAATAACTATAAATTTGGTGTACAGCAATTCTTTTCACTATTAAATATCCTGTATGTTACTTATTTTAAAAGTAAAAAATGTTTTACTTAAAATAACTATAAATTTGGTGTACAGCAATTCTTTTCACTATTAAATATCCTGTATGTTACTTATTTTAAAAGTTTAAAATGTGTTACTTAAAATAACTAAAAAATTGGTGTACAGCAATTCTTTTCACTATTAAATATCCTGTATGTTACTTATTTTAAAAGTAAAAAATGTTTTACTTAAAATAACTAAAAAATTGGTGTACAGCAATTGTTTTCACTATTAAATATCCTGTATGTTACTTATTTTAAAAGTTAAAAATGTTTTACTTAAAATAACTATAAATTTGGTGTACAGCAATTCTTTTCACTATTAAATATCTTGTATGTTACTTATTTTAAAAGTTAAAAATGTTTTACTTAAAATAACTAAAAAATTGGTGTACAGCAATTCTTTACACTATTAAATATCCTGTATGTTACTTATTTTAAAAGTAAAAAATGTTTTACTTAAAATAACTAAAAAATTGGTGTACAGCAATTCTTTTCACTATTAAATATCCTGTATGTTACTTATTTTAAAAGTAAAAAATGTTTTACTTAAAATAACTAAAAATTTTGTGTACAGCAATTCTTTTCACTATTAAATATCTTGTATGTTACTTATTTTAAAAGTTAAAAATGTTTTACTTAAAATAACTATAAATTTGGTGTACAGCAATTCTTTTCACTATCAAATATCTTGTATGTTACTTATTTTAAAAGTTAAAAAGGTTTTACTTAAAATAACTATAAATTTGGTGTACAGCAATTCTTTTCACTATCAAATATCTTGTATGTCACTTATTTTAAAAGTTAAAAAGGTTTTACTTAAAATAACTAAAAATTTTGTGTACAGCAATTCTTTTCACTATTAAATATCTTGTATGTTACTTATTTTAAAAGTTTAAAATGTGTTACTTAAAATAACTAAAAATTTGGTGTACAGCAATTCTTTTCACTATTAAATATCTTGTATGTTACTTATTTTAAAAGTTTAAAATGTGTTACTTAAAATAACTAAAAAATTGGTGTACAGCAATTCTTTTCACTATTAAATATCCTGTATGTTACTTATTTTAAAAGTAAAAAATGTTTTACTTAAAATAACTAAAAATTTGGTGTACAGCAATTCTTTTCACTATTAAATATCCTGTATGTTACTTATTTTAAAAGTAAAAAATGTTTTACTTAAAATAACTATAAATTTGGTGTACAGCAATTCTTTTCACTATTAAATATCCTGTATGTTACTTATTTTACAAGTTTAAAATGTGTTACTTAAAATAACTATAAATTTGGTGTACAGCAATTCTTTTCACTATTAAATATCTTGTATGTTACTTATTTTAAAGGTTAAAAATGTTTTACTTAAAATAACTAAAAATTTGGTGTACAGCAATTCTTTTCACTATTAAATACTCTGTATGTTACTTATTTTAAAAGTTAAAAATGTTTTACTTAAAATAACTATAAATTTGGTGCACAGCAATTCTTTTCACTATTAAATATCCTGTATGTTACTTATTTTAAAAGTTAAAAATGTTTTACTTAAAATAACTATAAATTTGGTGTACAGCAATTCTTTTCACTATTAAATATCCTGTATGTTACTTATTTTAAAAGTAAAAAATGTTTTACTTAAAATAACTATAAATTTGGTGTACAGCAATTCTTTTCACTATTAAATATCCTGTATGTTACTTATTTTAAAAGTTTAAAATGTGTTACTTAAAATAACTAAAAAATTGGTGTACAGCAATTCTTTTCACTATTAAATATCCTGTATGTTACTTATTTTAAAAGTAAAAAATGTTTTACTTAAAATAACTAAAAAATTGGTGTACAGCAATTGTTTTCACTATTAAATATCCTGTATGTTACTTATTTTAAAAGTTAAAAATGTTTTACTTAAAATAACTATAAATTTGGTGTACAGCAATTCTTTTCACTATTAAATATCTTGTATGTTACTTATTTTAAAAGTTAAAAATGTTTTACTTAAAATAACTAAAAAATTGGTGTACAGCAATTCTTTACACTATTAAATATCCTGTATGTTACTTATTTTAAAAGTAAAAAATGTTTTACTTAAAATAACTAAAAAATTGGTGTACAGCAATTCTTTTCACTATTAAATATCCTGTATGTTACTTATTTTAAAAGTTAAAAATGTTTTACTTAAAATAACTATAAATTTGGTGTACAGCAATTCTTTTCACTATTAAATATCCTGTATGTTACTTATTTTAAAAGTAAAAAATGTTTTACTTAAAATAACTAAAAATTTGGTGTACAGCAATTCTTTTCACTATTAAATATCTTGTATGTTACTTATTTTAAAAGTTAAAAATGTTTTACTTAAAATAACTATAAATTTGGTGTACAGCAATTCTTTTCACTATCAAATATCTTGTATGTTACTTATTTTAAAAGTTAAAAAGGTTTTACTTAAAATAACTATAAATTTGGTGTACAGCAATTCTTTTCACTATCAAATATCTTGTATGTCACTTATTTTAAAAGTTAAAAAGGTTTTACTTAAAATAACTAAAAATTTTGTGTACAGCAATTCTTTTCACTATTAAATATCTTGTATGTTACTTATTTTAAAAGTTTAAAATGTGTTACTTAAAATAACTAAAAATTTGGTGTACAGCAATTCTTTTCACTATTAAATATCTTGTATGTTACTTATTTTAAAAGTTTAAAATGTGTTACTTAAAATAACTAAAAAATTGGTGTACAGCAATTCTTTTCACTATTAAATATCCTGTATGTTACTTATTTTAAAAGTAAAAAATGTTTTACTTAAAATAACTATAAATTTGGTGTACAGCAATTCTTTTCACTATTAAATATCCTGTATGTTACTTATTTTAAAAGTAAAAAATGTTTTACTTAAAATAACTATAAATTTGGTGTACAGCAATTCTTTTCACTATTAAATATCCTGTATGTTACTTATTTTAAAAGTAAAAAATGTTTTACTTAAAATAACTAAAAAATTGGTGTACAGCAATTCTTTTCACTATTAAATATCCTGTATGTTACTTATTTTAAAAGTAAAAAATGTTTTACTTAAAATAACTAAAAAATTGGTGTACAGCAATTCTTTTCACTATTAAATATCCTGTATGTTACTAATTTTAAAAGTTAAAAAATTTTTACTTAAAATAACTATAAATTTGGTGTACAGCAATTCTTTTCACTATTAAATATCTTGTATGTTACTTATTTTAAAAGTTAAAAATGTTTTACTTAAAATAACTAAAAAATTGGTGTACAGCAATTCTTTTCACTATTAAATATCCTGTATGTTACTTATTTTAAGAGTAAAAAATGTTTTACTTAAAATAACTATAAATTTGGTGTACAGCAATTCTTTTCACTATTAAATATCCTGTATGTTACTTATTTTAAAAGTAAAAAATGTTTTACTTAAAATAACTAAAAAATTGGTGTACAGCAATTCTTTTCACTATTAAATATCCTGTATGTTACTTATTTTAAAAGTTAAAAATGTTTTACTTAAAATAACTATAAATTTGGTGTACAGCAATTCTTTTCACTATTAAATATCTTGTATGTTATTTATTTTAAAAGTTAAAAATGTTTTACTTAAAATAACTAAAAAATTGGTGTACAGCAATTCTTTTCACTATTAAATATCCTGTATGTTACTTATTTTAAAAGTAAAAAATGTTTTACTTAAAATAACTAAAAAATTGGTGTACAGCAATTCTTTTCACTATTAAATATCCTGTATGTTACTTATTTTAAAAGTTAAAAATGTTTTACTTAAAATAACTATAAATTTGGTGTACAGCAATTCTTTTCACTATTAAATATCCTGTATGTTACTTATTTTAAAAGTAAAAAATGTTTTACTTAAAATAACTAAAAATTTGGTGTACAGCAATTCTTTTCACTATTAAATATCTTGTATGTCACTTATTTTAAAAGTTAAAAATGTTTTACTTAAAATAACTATAAATTTGGTGTACAGCAATTCTTTTCACTATCAAATATCTTGTATGTTACTTATTTTAAAAGTTAAAAAGGTTTTACTTAAAATAACTATAAATTTGGTGTACAGCAATTCTTTTCACTATCAAATATCTTGTATGTCACTTATTTTAAAAGTTAAAAAGGTTTTACTTAAAATAACTAAAAATTTTGTGTACCGCAATTCTTTTCACTATTAAATATCTTGTATGTTACTTATTTTAAAAGTTTAAAATGTGTTACTTAAAATAACTAAAAATTTGGTGTACAGCAATTCTTTTCACTATTAAATATCTTGTATGTTACTTATTTTAAAAGTTTAAAATGTGTTACTTAAAATAACTAAAAATTTGGTGTACAGCAATTCTTTTCACTATTAAATATCTTGTATGTTACTTATTTTAAAAGTTTAAAATGTGTTACTTAAAATAACTAAAAAATTGGTGTACAGCAATTCTTTTCACTATTAAATATCCTGTATGTTACTTATTTTAAAAGTAAAAAATGTTTTACTTAAAATAACTAAAAATTTGGTGTACAGCAATTCTTTTCACTATTAAATATCCTGTATGTTACTTATTTTAAAAGTAAAAAATGTTTTACTTAAAATAACTATAAATTTGGTGTACAGCAATTCTTTTCACTATTAAATATCCTGTATGTTACTTATTTTAAAAGTTTAAAATGTGTTACTTAAAATAACTATAAATTTGGTGTACAGCAATTCTTTTCACTATTAAATATCCTGTATGTTACTTATTTTAAAAGTAAAAAATGTTTTACTTAAAATAACTATAAATTTGGTGTACAGCAATTCTTTTCACTATTAAATATCCTGTATGTTACTTATTTTAAAAGTTTAAAATGTGTTACTTAAAATAACTATAAATTTGGTGTACAGCAATTCTTTTCACTATTAAATATCCTGTATGTTACTTATTTTAAAAGTAAAAAATGTTTTACTTAAAATAACTATAAATTTGGTGTACAGCAATTCTTTTCACTGTTAAATATCTTGTATGTTACTTATTTTAAAAGTTTAAAATGTGTTACTTAAAATAATAAAAAATTAGTGTACAGCAATTCTTTTCACTATCAAATATCTTGTATGTCACTTATTTTAAAAGTAAAAAATGTTTTACTTAAAATAACTATAAATTTGGTGTACAGCAATTCTTTTCACTATTAAATATCCTGTATGTTACTTATTTTAAAAGTAAAAAATGTTTTACTTAAAATAACTATAAATTTGGTGTACAGCAATTCTTTTCACTATTAAATATCCTGTATGTTACTTATTTTAAAAGTTTAAAATGTGTTACTTAAAATAACTATAAATTTGGTGTACAGCAATTCTTTTCACTATTAAATATCCTGTATGTTACTTATTTTAAAAGTAAAAAATGTTTTACTTAAAATAACTAAAAATTTGGTGTACAGCAA
The DNA here is from genome assembly GCA_963556195.1 of Sepiola atlantica. Taxonomy (NCBI): domain Eukaryota; kingdom Metazoa; phylum Mollusca; class Cephalopoda; order Sepiida; family Sepiolidae; genus Sepiola; species Sepiola atlantica. The sequence goes on along the minus strand of OY744537.1, from coordinate 13,952,868 downwards.
TTCTTTTCACTATTAAATATCCTGTATGTTACTTATTTTAAAAGTAAAAAATGTTTTACTTAAAATAACTAAAAATTTGGTGTACAGCAATTCTTTTCACTATTAAATATCCTGTATGTTACTTATTTTAAAAGTAAAAAATGTTTTACTTAAAATAACTAAAAATTTGGTGTACAGCAATTCTTTTCACTATTAAATATCCTGTATGTTACTTATTTTAAAAGTAAAAAATGTTTTACTTAAAATAACTATAAATTTGGTGTACAGCAATTCTTTTCACTATTAAATATCCTGTATGTTACTTATTTTAAAAGTAAAAAATGTTTTACTTAAAATAACTATAAATTTGGTGTACAGCAATTCTTTTCACTATTAAATATCCTGTATGTTACTTATTTTAAAAGTTTAAAATGTGTTACTTAAAATAACTATAAATTTGGTGTACAGCAATTCTTTTCACTATTAAATATCCTGTATGTTACTTATTTTAAAAGTAAAAAATGTTTTACTTAAAATAACTAAAAATTTGGTGTACAGCAATTCTTTTTACTATTAATTTCTTTTGTATCTAACTTATTTTAAAGTCTTAAAAGACTTTAAAATAAGTTAGATACAAAAAAATTTAATAGACGAATTTCGGTGGGCTCACAACCTAAATGGTAAAATTTTCAAAAGAAAATACTGCGCCCATGTTACTCACCGGGTTGCTGGGACTATATATTCAAAAATTCATAATGATCGGTTTATAAAATATATATGCACTTCCTAAACGTTAACATTCAAATAAAAATAATGTGTCCATCTTACTCATCGTGATACCTACAGTATATATTCCGAAATTCATAAAGATCCGTTTATTACTTTAGAATATTACTTTGGTAGTTTTGGTAGTTTTGTTTTACGGCATATCAACCCTTTTTGGGTTATTTAATGCCGAATCTGGTCATTATAGTGAAAGTTTTTATGCTTCAAGTTCTTTATATCTTCAATATTACTTTGTACACATACACAAATATATATATATATATATATATATATATATATATATATATATATATGTGTGTGTGTGTGTGTGTGTGTGTGTGTGTGTGTAAATATATATATATACTTATTTATATATAGTAATAAGTAGCATGACTACATATATAAGAAAAATAGGTTTAAGACTTCTTAAATTCACACTAAAACTATCCGCAAATGCTAATGGCGAAACGGATATAAGTGCTAAGTAATAATCAGTTGACAATCTTCTGGAAGTTGAAGGTTCAATCCTCAGTGCCGGCGATATTACGAATGCAATTCGAATACGAATTCCCGACGATGCGTACCAGAAGAAAGCCGGAGGTTACATCGACCGAAACGTTGTGAGAATAACATCCAAGATAAGAACAGTAGTCCGAATAATCCAAATAATATGGAGTAATATCTTTATGATGAAAATGATGTACGTACATTTTGCTTACATCTAATTAGATAATCTATATCTATTTATATAAAGTTAAGTAGATGTTTAGGCGTATATATTTCTATGTATATGATTGACTCTTAAACTAATTAACCTATCATTATGAATTTTTGAGCATAGGTGTAAGGATGCATAAGGTGGGCTATATTTAGTTTGTTTTAGTTTCATGCAAAGAGGGTAAAAAGGGAGTGGAAGCCCTTGATTCCGATTTTCTGAAATTTTAATAATTGATATTAGAAATATTCTCCAAATTTCAGTTTCTTTGGGGGTATTTTAAAGGGTTTTAGGGATCTTAATATCGGCACAACCACCATTTGACAATTCAAATATTTCAGATTTGCATTGGATTTGTTCCATAGTCATTAGACACCAATTAAGCAAAATTCCTTATAATTGCAATCCATTTATAAGACCCCTTTAGATTAAGCCTGAAAGTTTAGACATTTTCTAGAATCAAAATAATGTAATGGATACTCGACAGAATGTTTCGCGGCATTATATCTTGATTTTACTCGCCGAAACGGAGCATAAAATTGGTGCAAAATGGGGCATAAAATTGATGCAAAATGGGGCATAAAATTGGTGCCAAACGGGGCATAAGATTGGTGCAAAACGGGGCATAAAATTGGTGCAAAATGGGGCATAAGATTGGTGCAAAACGGGGCATAAAATTGGTGCCAAACGGGGCATAAAATTGGTACAAAACGGGGCATAAAATTGGTGCAAAATGGGGCATAAAATTGGTGCAAAACGGGGCATGAAATTTGTGCAAAACGGGGCATAAAATAGGTGCAAAATGGGGCATAAAATTGGTACAAAACGGGGCATAAAATTGGTGCAAAATGGGGCATAAAATTGGTGCAAAATGGGGCATAAAATTGGTGCAAAATGGGGCATAAAATTGGTGTAAAACGGGGCATAAAATTGGTGCAAAATGGGACATAACATTGGTGCAAAACTGTTCTGTTTGGGGAATTAAGTTTACCTGTCTTTGTGCGGGTATTCTTCAAGTTGTGAAATAAAAAATATTGCCTATTTTTCAATGCTTGATTGATTTGTAAAAAGTATAACTACCGTAGGTATCAATAAAGGGTTCAGTTGTAGATTCCGTATAGGTTACCGAGTTCAGCATAAAGATTCCAAAGTTCGACTATTATGTTCCTAATTTCGAAAAAAAAAATTGCTCGCGATGAAGGTCGGAGTTTACATCGGCCGAAACGGTGGAAATATAACAAACAAGATAGTAATCCGAATAATCAAAATAACCCAACAAAAGAATTGAAGTCTTGATTTAATATTATCGCTAATATAAAGATTTCGCCGCTGATGCATTACCGAATTACTAAATTTAGCACACAGGGTTAGAGTCCTGCTTGTAGTCTGCCTCTCACGTGACAGCGAACGGGCCCAACAGAAAGCCAAAGGGAGAGGAGCCTTTAACTGACTTAAACTTCGACGGACGAACCAAAGGTGACAGGTCTTCAGCGAACACCGTCTTCAACTAACAGGACCATTAGCGAACACCGCCTTCAATGAACACCGGTTATCACAATGGAGGGCGATCTTACAACGGAAAGTCAATAGAATTGAGTGGCAGGTTAGTCACCGAATGAACTGCATATTTACTTTCTTTCCCACCGCAGGAAGAGGTGGCACAAGGTCGGAAGATGGAAAGAATCAAGCAAACTGCCCTTAATGAATTGACTTAATAGACTAAATATGCCTACTTATATCGAGTCTAAAATGCAATTGATTGATCAATCATTTGCATAACCGGACACGAATCATTTTGTTTCACGTGTGTCTTTCTACAACCGCTTGGTTTTTGGATAACCACTCTCCCCTTACCACCGCAGACACAACAAACCAGTCAGCGGCGCCTCGACTGGCATTATGGCCGGGATAGTGAGCAATTTCTTCTACACTATATTAAATTTGCAAAAGTTAATTGAAAAATCGATCTATTTTATATGAATTATGATCCGTGTATCGAAGATAAATTTTCATAGTCTGAGAATCGAAATTCCACTAAAATTATGTTCTTTAAATAACACATACATAATTAACATAATTAACAATCTGACAATTAAATAGTTCCATTCTTCATGTAAATTGACAAGAAAAGTTATTAAATACATAGAAATGTTCATAAAATTAATAAAATATTTTCCGATACGAAAAATAAAATTTGAAGAAATAAAAATAACGAAAGTAAATAAAAATGTAATAAATGTTATTTTTCTTGATTAAATTTGGTGTGTTATTTAGAGAGCCCCGCGGTTTGCATACGGCTCGCGGACGGTAGGTTGCCTAAAATTGTTTTAAAATATGCCCAAATTTATTTCTATGACTAGGTTACTTAAAGAAATAACTAGTTGGGCATCTTTTAGAACAATCATGAGAAAAATGCGGTAACATTTACTTTGCATCATTGCTATTAGATTCTACAGATGTAAACGGCACCCTGCTTTGCCCCCCCCAGATCGAACACCTAACTTTGTGTATAATACAATTAAATTGTTGTTGATGTTTCAAACTGTGTATTCTACTAATAAAGAATTTGGGTTCGAACTTTCAATGTGCTCTTTTGGCGGATGACGTCATGGAATGGCTACAGACTGCAAGCGAAAAAGAAGAAGAAGAAGAAGAAGAAGAAGAAGAAGAAGAAGAAGAAGAAGAAGAAGAAGAATCGCGGAGATAAGGTCTGCCGTATTATAACGGTTGGAAATATCAATGCAGTTTCAATTGAATCCGCGTTTGCCGTAAACGGGCGAAAGGCGACGCCATTTTCACCTGCATTCGACGTGAACACAAAGACGACATGAAGATCTGTCTGATGAGACGCGGGGATTTTCATTTTCTGCAGATGACATTCCCGACCAAGACACGAATTTCGCCTTTGTTACTCTTAATAATTAACAAGTCGAATCATTCTTTCGGTGAGAGAGGACGGTCTGGTTCTAGTGCGAGAGAGAGAGAGAGAGAAAGAGAGAGAAAGAGAGAGGGAGAGAGAGGGTGTGAAGAGAGAGGATGGATGGGGATGACCGATGATGGTTGGACGTTTCGATGAAAAAAAGACAATTTAGAAAAAGGACTCACAAGACATTCAAAGCGTTTGCGATTTTCATCTTCGCTTTTAGATGCGTCCCATTAAAGATTATGCCCATCGGTATATCGGTCTGTCATGCTTCGGTTTTAAAAAGACTTTTCATGGCTAAACGCAGTGCTTGAATGGACGCATCCAAGCGTCTTCATAAAAAACTCTATCAGTTGGTCGATCTATCACGTTTAAGTTCAAAAGAGTATTTCCGAGGGTTTGTTACGCTTAAGTTTAGAAAATAGCTCTATTTGCCACGCTTAAGTTTGAAATAACCTTTTCAATGGTATGTTATGCTTTAGTTTAAAAATAGCCGAGTTTGCCACGCTTAAGTTTTAAATAATCTTTTCAATGGTCCGTTACGCTTAAGTTTGAAAAATAGCTTAAGTTTGAAATATCATTTTCGGTCGTACGTTACACTTGTTTAGAAAAATCGCTTGATCTGTCACGTTAAAGTTTGAAATATCATTTTCGGTCGTACGTTACACTTGTTTAATAAAAATAGCTTAATCTGTCACGTTTAAGTTTGAAATATCATTTTCGGTCGTACGGTGCACTTGTTTAATAAAAATAGCTTAATCTGTCACGTTTAAGTTTGAAATATCATTTTCGGTCGTACGTTACACTTGTCTAGAAAAATAGCTTAATCTGTCACGTTTAAGTTTGAAATATCATTTTCGGTCGTACGTTAACCTTGTCTAGAAAAATAGCTTAATCTGTCACGTTTAAGTTTGAAATATCATTTTCGGTCGTACGTTACACTTGTTTAATAAAAAATAGCTTAATTTGTCACGTTTAAGTTTGAAATATCATTTTCGGTCGTACGTTACACTTGTTTAGAAAAATAGCTTAATCTGTCACGTTTAAGTTTGAAATAACATTTTCGGTCGTACGTTACACTTGTTTAATAAAAATAGCTTAATCTGTCATGTTTAAGTTAGAAATATCATTTTCGGTCGTACGTTACACTTGTTTAATAAAAATAGCTTAATCTGTCACGTTTAAGTTTGAAATATCATTTTCGGTCGTACGTTACACTTGTTTAATAAAAATAGCTTAATCTGTCACGTTTAAGTTTGAAATATCATTTTCGGTCGTACGTTACACTTGTTTAATAAAAATAGCTTAATCTGTCACGTTCAAGTTTGAAATATCATTTTCGGTCGTACGTTACACTTGTTTAGAAAAATAAGTTAATCTGTCACGTTTAAGTTTGAAATATCATTTTCGGTCGTACGTTACACTTGTTTAGAAAAATAGCTTAATCTGTCACGTTTAAGTTTGAATTAGCATTTTCGGTCGTACGTTACACTTGTCTAGAAAAATAGCTTCATCTGTCACGTTTAAGTTTGAAATATCATTTTCGGTCGTACGTTACACTTGTCTAGAAAAATAGCTTAATCTGTCACGTTTAAGTTTGAAATATCATTTTCGGTCGTACGTTACACTTGTTTAATAAAAATAGCTACATCTGTCACGTTTAAGTTTTAAATATCATTTTCGGTCGTACGTTACACTTGTTTAATAAAAATAGCTACATCTGTCACGTTTAAGTTTGAAATATCATTTTCGGTCGTACGGTGCACTTGTTTAATAAAAATAGCTTAATCTGTCACGTTTAAGTTTGAAATATCATTTTCGGTCGTACGTTACACTTGTCTAAAAAAAAGCTTAATCTGTCACGTTTAAGTTTGAAATATCATTTTCGGTCGTACGTTAACCTTGTCTAGAAAAATAGCTTAATCTGTCACGTTTAAGTTTGAAATATCATTTTCGGTCGTACGTTACACTTGTTTAATAAAAAATAGCTTAATTTGTCACGTTTAAGTTTGAAATATCATTTTCGGTCGTACGTTACACTTGTTTAGAAAAATAGCTTAATCTGTCACGTTTAAGTTTGAAATATCATTTTCGGTCGTACGTTACACTTGTTTAATAAAAATAGCTTAATCTGTCATGTTTAAGTTAGAAATATCATTTTCGGTCGTACGTTACACTTGTTTAATAAAAATAGTTTAATCTGTCACGTTTAAGTTTGAAATATCATGTTCGGTCGTACGTTACACTTGTTTAATAAAAATAGCTTAATCTGTCACGTTTAAGTTTGAAATATCATTTTCGGTCGTACGTTACACTTGTTTAATAAAAAATAGCTTAATTTGTCACGTTTAAGTTTGAAATATCATTTTCGGTCGTACGTTACACTTGTTTAGAAAAATAGCTTAATCTGTCACGTTTAAGTTTGAAATATCATTTTCGGTCGTACGTTACACTTGTTTAATAAATATAGCTTAATCTGTCATGTTTAAGTTAGAAATATCATTTTCGGTCGTACGTTACACTTGTTTAATAAAAATAGTTTAATCTGTCACGTTTAAGTTTGAAATATCATGTTCGGTCGTACGTTACACTTGTTTAATAAAAATAGCTTAATCTGTCACGTTTAAGTTTGAAATATCATTTTCGGTCGTACGTTACACTTGTTTAATAAAAATAGCTTATCTGTCACGTTTAAGTTTGAAATATCATTTTCGGTCGTACGTTACACTTGTTTAATAAAAATAGCTTAATCTGTCACGTTTAAGTTTGAAATATCATTTTCGGTCGTACGGTGCACTTGTTTAATAAAAATAGCTTAATCTGTCACGTTTAAGTTTGAAATATCATTTTCGGTCGTACGTTACACTTGTCTAGAAAAATAGCTTAATCTGTCACGTTTAAGTTTGAAATATCATTTTCGGTCGTACGTTAACCTTGTCTAGAAAAATAGCTTAATCTGTCACGTTTAAGTTTGAAATATCATTTTCGGTCGTACGTTACACTTGTTTAATAAAAAATAGCTTAATTTGTCACGTTTAAGTTTGAAATATCATTTTCGGTCGTACGTTACACTTGTTTAGAAAAATAGCTTAATCTGTCACGTTTAAGTTTGAAATAACATTTTCGGTCGTACGTTACACTTGTTTAATAAAAATAGCTTAATCTGTCATGTTTAAGTTAGAAATATCATTTTCGGTCGTACGTTACACTTGTTTAATAAAAATAGCTTAATCTGTCACGTTTAAGTTTGAAATATCATTTTCGGTCGTACGTTACACTTGTTTAATAAAAATAGCTTAATCTGTCACGTTTAAGTTTGAAATATCATTTTCGGTCGTACGTTACACTTGTTTAATAAAAATAGCTTAATCTGTCACGTTCAAGTTTGAAATATCATTTTCGGTCGTACGTTACACTTGTTTAGAAAAATAAGTTAATCTGTCACGTTTAAGTTTGAAATATCATTTTCGGTCGTACGTTACACTTGTTTAGAAAAATAGCTTAATCTGTCACGTTTAAGTTTGAATTAGCATTTTCGGTCGTACGTTACACTTGTCTAGAAAAATAGCTTCATCTGTCACGTTTAAGTTTGAAATATCATTTTCGGTCGTACGTTACACTTGTCTAGAAAAATAGCTTAATCTGTCACGTTTAAGTTTGAAATATCATTTTCGGTCGTACGTTACACTTGTTTAATAAAAATAGCTACATCTGTCACGTTTAAGTTTTAAATATCATTTTCGGTCGTACGTTACACTTGTTTAATAAAAATAGCTACATCTGTCACGTTTAAGTTTGAAATATCATTTTCGGTCGTACGGTGCACTTGTTTAATAAAAATAGCTTAATCTGTCACGTTTAAGTTTGAAATATCATTTTCGGTCGTACGTTACACTTGTCTAAAAAAAAGCTTAATCTGTCACGTTTAAGTTTGAAATATCATTTTCGGTCGTACGTTAACCTTGTCTAGAAAAATAGCTTAATCTGTCACGTTTAAGTTTGAAATATCATTTTCGGTCGTACGTTACACTTGTTTAATAAAAAATAGCTTAATTTGTCACGTTTAAGTTTGAAATATCATTTTCGGTCGTACGTTACACTTGTTTAGAAAAATAGCTTAATCTGTCACGTTTAAGTTTGAAATATCATTTTCGGTCGTACGTTACACTTGTTTAATAAAAATAGCTTAATCTGTCATGTTTAAGTTAGAAATATCATTTTCGGTCGTACGTTACACTTGTTTAATAAAAATAGTTTAATCTGTCACGTTTAAGTTTGAAATGTCATGTTTGGTCGTACGTTACACTTGTTTAATAAAAATAGCTTAATCTGTCACGTTTAAGTTTGAAATATCATTTTCGGTCGTACGTTACACTTGTTTAATAAAAAATAGCTTAATTTGTCACGTTTAAGTTTGAAATATCATTTTCGGTCGTACGTTACACTTGTTTAGAAAAATAGCTTAATCTGTCACGTTTAAGTTTGAAATATCATTTTCGGTCGTACGTTACACTTGTTTAATAAAAAATAGCTTAATTTGTCACGTTTAAGTTTGAAATATCATTTTCGGTCGTACGTTACACTTGTTTAGAAAAATAGCTTAATCTGTCACGTTTAAGTTTGAAATATCATTTTCGGTCGTACGTTACACTTGTTTAATAAAAATAGTTTAATCTGTCACGTTTAAGTTTGAAATATCATGTTCGGTCGTACGTTACACTTGTTTAATAAAAATAGCTTAATCTGTCACGTTTAAGTTTGAAATATCATTTTCGGTCGTACGTTACACTTGTTTAATAAAAATAGCTTATCTGTCACGTTTAAGTTTGAAATATCATTTTCGGTCGTACGTTACACTTGTTTAATAAAAATAGCTTAATCTGTCACGTTTAAGTTAGAAATATCATTTTCGGTCGTACGTTACACTTGTTTAATAAAAATAGCTTAATCTGTCACGTTTAAGTTTGAAATATCATTTTCGGTCGTACGTTACACTTGTCTAGAAAAATAGCTTAATCTGCCACGTTTAAGTTTGAAATATCATTTTCGGTCGTACGTTACACTTGTTTAATAAAAATAGCTAAATCTGCCACGTTTAAGTTTGAAATATCATTTTCGGTCGTACGTTACACTTGTTTAATAAAAATAACTTAATCTGTCACGTTTAAGTTTGAAATATCATTTTCGGTCGTACGTTACACTTGTTTAATAAAAATAGCTTAATCTGTCACGTTTAAGTTTGAAATAACATTTTCGGTCGTACGTTACACTTGTTTAATAAAAATAGCTTAATCTGTCACGTTTAAGTTTGAAATATCATTTTCGGTCGTACGTTACACTTGTTTAATAAAAATAGCTTAATCTGTCACGTTTAAGTTTGAAATAGCATTTTCGGTCGTACGTTACACTTGTTTAATAAAAATAGCTTAATCTGTCACGTTTAAGTTGGAAATATCATTTTCGGTCGTACGTTACACTTGTTTAATAAATATAGCTTAATCTGTCACGTTTAAGTTTGAAATAACATTTTCGGTCGTACGTTACACTTGTTTAATAAAAATAGCTTAATCTGTCACGTTTAAGTTTGAAATATCATTTTCGGTCGTACGTTACACTTGTTTAATAAAAATAGCTTAATCTGTCACGTTTAAGTTTGAAATAACATTTTCGGTCGTACGTTACACTTGTTTAATAAAAATAGCTTAATCTGTCACATTTAAGTTAGAAATATCATTTTCGGTCGTACGTTACACTTGTTTAATAAAAATAGCTTAATCCGTCACGTTTAAGTTTGAAATATCATTTTCGGTCGTACGTTACACTTGTTTAATAAAAATAGCTTAATCTGTCACGTTTAAGTTTTAAATATCATTTTCGGTCGTACGTTACACTTGTTTAATAAAAATAGCTTAATCTGTCACGTTCAAGTTTGAAATATCATGTTCGGTCGTACGTTACACTTGTTTAATAAAAATAGCTTAATCTGTCACGTTCAAGTTTGAAATATCATGTTCGGTCGTACGTTACACTTGTTTAATAAAAATAGCTTAATCTGTCACGTTTAAGTTTGAAATATCATTTTCGGTCGTACGTTACACTTGTTTAATAAAAATAGCTTAATCTGTCACGTTTAAGTTTGAAATATCATTTTCGGTCGTACGTTACACTTGTTTAATAAAAATAGCTTAATCTGTCACGTTTAAGTTTGAAATATCATTTTCGGTCGTACGTTACACTTGTTTAATAAAAATAGCTTAATCTGTCACGTTTAAGTTTGAAATATCATTTTCGGTCGTACGTTACACTTGTTTAATAAAAATAGCTTATCTGTCACGTTTAAGTTTGAAATATCATTTTCGGTCGTACGTTACACTTGTTTAATAAAAATAGCTTAATCTGTCACGTTTAAGTTAGAAATATCATTTTCGGTCGTACGTTACACTTGTTTAATAAAAATAGCTTAATCTGTCACGTTTAAGTTTGAAATATCATTTTCGGTCGTACGTTACACTTGTCTAGAAAAATAGCTTAATCTGCCACGTTTAAGTTTGAAATATCATTTTCGGTCGTACGTTACACTTGTTTAATAAAAATAGCTAAATCTGCCACGTTTAAGTTTGAAATATCATTTTCGGTCGTACGTTACACTTGTTTAATAAAAATAACTTAATCTGTCACGTTTAAGTTTGAAATATCATTTTCGGTCGTACGTTACACTTGTTTAATAAAAATAGCTTAATCTGTCACGTTTAAGTTTGAAATAACATTTTCGGTCGTACGTTACACTTGTTTAATAAAAATAGCTTAATCTGTCACGTTTAAGTTTGAAATATCATTTTCGGTCGTACGTTACACTTGTTTAATAAAAATAGCTTAATCTGTCACGTTTAAGTTTGAAATAGCATTTTCGGTCGTACGTTACACTTGTTTAATAAAAATAGCTTAATCTGTCACGTTTAAGTTGGAAATATCATTTTCGGTCGTACGTTACACTTGTTTAATAAATATAGCTTAATCTGTCACGTTTAAGTTTGAAATAACATTTTCGGTCGTACGTTACACTTGTTTAATAAAAATAGCTTAATCTGTCACGTTTAAGTTTGAAATATCATTTTCGGTCGTACGTTACACTTGTTTAATAAAAATAGCTTAATCTGTCACGTTTAAGTTTGAAATATCATTTTCGGTCGTACGTTACACTTGTTTAATAAAAATAGCTTAATCTGTCACGTTTAAGTTTTAAATATCATTTTCGGTCGTACGTTACACTTGTTTAATAAAAATAGCTTAATCTGTCACGTTCAAGTTTGAAATATCATGTTCGGTCGTACGTTACACTTGTTTAATAAAAATAGCTTAATCTGTCACGTTTAAGTTTGAAATAGCATTTTCGGTCGTACGTTACACTTGTTTAATAAAAATAGCTTAATCTGTCACGTTTAAGTTTGAAATATCATTTTCGGTCGTACGTTACACTTGTTTAATAAAAATAGCTTAATCTGTCACGTTTAAGTTTGAAATATCATTTTCGGTCGTACGTTACACTTGTTTAATAAAAATAGCTTAATCTGTCACGTTTAAGTTTGAAATATCATTTTCGGTCGTACGTTACACTTGTTTAATAAAAATAGCTTTATCTGTCACGTTTAAGTTTGAAATAACATTTTCGATGGTCTGTTATGCTTTAGTTTAAAAATAGCTTAGTTTCTCACCCTATAGTTTCAAATAGCCTTTTCAATGGTCTTTTATGCCGTTATTTTAAATAGCTCAGTTCGTCCCGCATAAGTTTTAAATAGCCTTTTCGCCATTAAACGCGGCAATTGAATGGTTGTATCTTGAAAGTTGTTTTTATTGAAAATTTCTTCTCTAAAGAAAACATTTTTTTTTCTATTTATCTTTGTTCCTTTATTATTTCTGTTTCTTTCCTTCATCGAATCGTCAGTGTCTGTTCTTATTTCTTTTTTATTTACAAATCTGTTAGCAGAGAACAAGAAAATGGCCGAGTGAAATAAAAAGCAATTTAGAGGAGACGGGGAAGATCACATTCCCTTGTATTTTGTAGCGTCAATGTCTTCTTGCATCGAAAATCAAGCCCGGATATCGCAGTATTTAGGTGACATGAAACAAAACATTATTACGCAGATTGCGCAACCAAATAATATTGTTCGTTCGAGACTTGTCGAATAATCTACGTCTTGTCATATGAGATGAGAAGAGACAAACAAATATATATATATATATATATATATATATATATATTCCATGATAAATGCCAGTATACTGAAATCATATGCCCTTAATAGGGTTAAGATGAAAATTCATATACACTAAATGTACAAAAGCAAGGAAATTCCCAAATTTTTACACTTGTATTGTCATTAATTAAGGGTATGACTACATATCAACGCTTAATTTTTAAATATCATTTTAATTGGTTTGTTACGTTTAATTTTTAAATATTATTTTCTTTGGTTTGTTACGCTTAATTTTTAAATATCATTTTCATTCATTTGTTACGCTTAATTTTTAAATATCATTTTCATTGGTTTGTTACGCTTAATTTTTAAATATCATTTTCATTGGTTTGTTACGCTTAATTTTAAAATATTATTTTCATTCATTTGTTACGCTTCATTTTTAAGTATCATTTTCATTAGTTTGTTACGCTTAATTTTTAAATATTATTTTAATTGGTTTATTACGTTTTATTTTTAAATATCATTTTATTGGTTTATTACGTTTTATTTTTAAATATCATTTTATTGGTTTGTTACGCTTTATTTTAAAAAATTATTTTAATTGGTTTGTTATGCTTAAATTTTAAATATCATCTTTATTGTTTTTTATTCTTAGTTTTTAAGCATCATTTTAATTGGTTTGTTACGCTTAATTTTTAAATATCATTTTTATTGGTTTGTTACGCTTAATTTTTAAATATCATTTTAATTGGTTTGTTACGTTTAATTTTTAAATATTATTTTTATTGGTTTGTTACACTTAATTTTTAAATATCATTTTCATTGTTTTGTTACACTTGATTTTTAAATACAATTAATAGTTTCTGCTCTGAATTGAATTTTTTGGTTTGTATATTTTCTTGTCGACATTTTTGCCATCGATTTATTTTCTTCTTGTTCCATTATATGACCTTATCGAGTTTCCATCATTCGTTTCACCTCCTGAAGAATTTTCTTTACCTTTTTTTCTGCCGTAATGCAGTGGTTACCGGCGTCGACTACTAGCCCGGTGTCTCATGTTAAAGTTATAGCACGACTATTGCATCGCTTTTGCTACTATATATAGAAAGACGTATGATTAGATCTGTCTTCCCTCCAACCATTCGTGAAATAGTAGGATAGACTTGACTCTCAAGTCAACGTGAAACAACTCGTCTAGGAGAAGGAAAAATCAGAAATAACACCGGCTCGTCAACCTATAACAACCAAGCGTGACGAGTATGGACAACCCACCATATCAGTAAATGAGGAAGGAAGTTCTTCTGAAATGAGAGAAATCACTTTCAATCTTCTTTTAACCCCCTTTTCCACACTTTGATCTTTCACTTGTATTTCTATTTTCTTCCATGTGATTTTTATTGTTATTTATTTCTATTCTATGCTTTTAAATGATCCTTCATTTTGGCAAAACAATCACCGTTACCGACACCGCCATCACAGCAATTCTACCATTTCTGCGTCAATGTAGTCACCTTTCTTTTCTTGCAGATCAAAATTCATACATCATATGCGCAATTCTAATTTTTTTTTTAAATGTGATTAGATGCAGTTAGATGAAGAAATAAAAGTAAAAACAATTTCTAATTCCATCCATGTCTTGTGTAGCTCAAACTAAAAAGCGTGCAGCTGTCGTCTTCATTTGTCCATGTGTAAATGTGGCCTTTCCAACAAATACAAGGGGAAGAAGCGGCCGAAGGATGTTGAATCAATTTTCTAACAATTTGACTGGAGAAAGCAGTGGTGATTAATATAGTTGCCGACGAAAGACACTACAAACAAACAGGAATATGTTCAAATGCATCTTATGAGTGCAAAAGATTAACATTAATAGGATGTCATACTACATACCTTCATTTACATATAAAGGTATATAAAGGTTTTATACCTTTTAGATAGACACATTGAATGCATACATACATCAGCAGGCATCAAAATCTGGGTGACCATCGGAAACTCTCTCTTTGTATAAAATACAAAAAACTTCTAAATATCTCTCCCTCTCTCTCTCTCTCTCTCTCTCTCTCTATATATATATATATATATATATATATATATATATATATAGAGAGAGAGAGAGAGAGAGAGAGAGAGAGAGGGAGAGAGAGAGAGAGAGAGAGAGAGAGAGAGAGAGAGAGAGTGGTAGTTTGCTTGAAGCATTGCTGGGAATAGTAGTAGTATGGGTTTTTTTTAATGGCTGATGGCAATGCAAAGTGCCGGGTAGGTTGTTAACTGGAAAGAACCAAAAATAATATATCTGAATCGAAATGGGACTTGGTAGATTCTCTGAACAGACGGAGTTTTCCTTTAGTGTTTATTATTTTTGACAAATAGAAGTTTCTTTTTCCCCGAAATATTAAATAAATGATTTTTTATAATTATCCGGACAACACACAAACAGCTAACACCACACGTGCTGTTATGTAAGATTTTATGATTATATATATATATATATATATATATATATATATATATATATATATATATATATATATATATATATATATATAAGAGGTTTATGTAGTTTGCTTGAAGCATTGTTTGTTGATATATAGAAATGTGATATTTAGAAGGCAATACAATGCAGAGGTGTGACGGATAGAACCAAGTTGGAGCAAATAAGACATAATGGTGGAACAAGTTAAATAGTTTCACCCTTAATACAATGTATACATACACATATTTTTTTTTTCACAAACACACATATATCTGTTTATCTACACAATGTTACAATTTTATGTAATACCTGTATCAAGATGGTCTGGTGGAAACTCCGTATGATATAAATAACATTGTAACATTGTGTAGATAAACAGATATATGTGTTTGTGAAAAAAAAATGAATAATATATATATATATATATATATATATATATATATATATATATATATATATATATATATATATATATATATATATATATGGGTATGTATACATTGTATTAAGGGTGAAACTATTTAATTTGTTCCACCATTATATGTCTTATTTGCTCCAACGTGTGTCTATCCGTCACACCTCTGCATTGTATTGCCTTCTAAGTATCACATTTCTCTATATATATATATATATATATATATATATATATATATATATATATATATGTGTGTGTGTGTGTGTGTGTGTGTGTGTGTGTGTGTGTGTGTGTGTGTGTGTTTACTATATATACTAACGTCACATAAGCGCACACACTGTCAATGGAGTGTGCAGATACCTCCACTGGACCATCTGTAAGAAACTGAATATCAGATGTAGCAGCAGGCACTGGGAACATATACCTGAGAGAACTGTGGGGAATGAGACATACACCATCCATTATGACCATGAAATGCCCACAGCTACCTATCTGGAAAACGCAGCTGTCAAACCTGACATTGTAATATGGAACAAGAGAGAGAGAGTGGCAACTTTGGTTGAGGTCAGTGTCCCTAATGATGGGGGCCTAAATAGAGCTGAAAGGGAGAAAATAACAAAATATCAGGGTCTAATGTATGATATGAAAAGAAACTGGAACCTCAAAGAGATCTCTATCATTCCAGTTATCATAGGAGCCACTGGACTCATGAAGAAGAACTTGAAAAAGTATTTAGCAAGTATACCTGGTGAACCAAGTGCAAGAGAAATCCAAACAACTGCACTCAAGGGAACAGCCAGAATCCTGAAAAGAGCTCTCGGTTGGAGTCTGTAAATAGCGGGTGATCGTATGGCATTTGGAAGAATGCCCCGTCCCCAGCAAATGAATCAAAAGAAAAATTTAAAAAAAGTTATAACACAAAAGTAAAAACTACTACATTACATACAAAAACACATACAAAAACACATCACATACAAAAACTGATACCACATTTTTTTTCATCATTTTAATTATTACAAGACGAACATATTTCCACAAACTACACACTGTATATCCAAACCCGAAAAGGTTTTTCCACATTCAACTCTTTTCTTTTTCTTTTTCATTTTACTTCAGTTAACTCTCATAAATCAAGTGGCCCCTTTCTGGATCTAACACTTTATTTCTATATGAGATGCATCCGAATGTATAACCAATATTATCTTCTATCTCTCAAATGTTGAGCTGGTAAAGAAGTGAAGAACACTAATTTCCCTCTACCGAATTAACCACTTAACTAGGTTACAGTTTATCTTTTTGGACAATAATTCATCTAGTCTGGTGGAGTATCCAGCTATGTGCTCTTACTTGAGGTAACATCACTAGGAGAAGATGCATTATTTCTTGTGTGAGTCAGTGTATAGCCGCGTCGAGATAATCTTATTTGGGCTCTTAATACTATGCTATTTTGAATATTTGGTCACGATTTACTTGTAGGGTGAAGTATCCTCATGTCGGGTTGTCCTGACAAACCCCTGTGCATCGAGATCGAAGACACTCGAAGATAGTGCCTAGTAGGTACTCAAACTCTCTAAGTATATGACACCATGATTACGGTTAAATACTGACTATCATTATTAGGTTGTTGTTTTTTCAAATACTTCGAGGTGCCATGTCTTGTGTGAATAGTGAAGGACAAAAGTTACACATGTAAATTTTTAATAATCTGGGTTGAGTTATCAAAACAAAACAATAGTAAAAGGTCAGTTTTAACTGTGAACCTTTAAAGTTTAGGTGTGAGTCATTGCATAGGTTATGTAACGTGGGGGGAGGCGTTGTATAAGAGATATTTCTGACGTGGAAAACCAGTAGCTGAATGAGATTGAACGGGGATTTGAGATTCTAAGCCTATCTTATATTTTTGTTAGGAAATGGATCCATCGTGTTAGTTTAGTTATAATAAAGTATATTTTTAAAGACAAAAATTTCTTTGTCAATTTTATGTACACGAACATTTATTTCAGCTTGCTCACAACCAACGAGGGAGAGAACACAGTGAAATAGCCTATCCATAAATCAAGACCACGAGTTCTCAGACAAGACAGTGAAATTGTCTTCCTAAAAGTTACCCAAGTGTCTGATATAGTTGCCTTAATACCCAAAGTTATATATATATATATATATATATATATATATATATTAATTATTTATTACCTAGAGACATCGATGTTTCATGCTTACGTAATCTTCAGTGCACTAAGTTAATCCACGACGGTCGTCAGCGGGCGCGAACTCCGGTCACAAACTGCTACTGATTCGCAGTCAAAGGTCTTACACGGCGACCACCGTAAATTAGCTTGGAAGTTAAGAGAGATTCAACCGCATAAATGCCAAGTCGGCGGATATTTACAACGAGCAGTTAATTGTGATCAAGAACAATAAACCGTGTTGGATCTCGCAATGAAGCTAGTGGTACTGAGATATATATATATATATATATATATATATATATATATATATATATATATATATATATATATATATATATATGGAAACACATCCGAGGAGACCTAGTTAAGGTCGAAATAACTTATAATGTGTACAATCCAAATGTATATTTAGTCTTTTTAAACCTCATAACGTATATATATATATATATATATATATATATATATATATATATATATATATATATTTTAAACAGTGATATGCAAATATTTATTTTAATTGTACAGGCCAGTATGTGTACCTGACAGTACCAGCCAGTATGGTTGCATGCGTACTTTTTGTGTACAAGCAAATATGTGTGTCTGACTGTACTAGAAATAGTGTGTTTATGCGTATTGTACATGCTGTAGTTCTGATCTGGTTTGTTGTAGTGGTTGTAATAATTTCCCCTTTGTGAATGCAAGTAAAGTAAATAATAGCTGTGTACAAAACAGTATGCGTCAGTATGGTGGTTGGATATGAATGTGGTATTATGGTGGTTGGATATGAATGTAGTATTATGGTGGTTGGATATGAATGTGGTATTATGGTGGTTGGATATGAATGTAGTATTATGGTGGTTGGATATGAATGTGGTATTATGGTGGTTGGATATGAATGTAGTATTATGGTGGTTGGATATGAATGTGGTATTATGGTGGTTTGATATGAAAGCGATATTATGGTGGTTTGATATGAATGCGATATTATGGTGGTTGGATATGAATGTAGTATTATGGTGGTTTGATATGAATGTAGTATTATGGTGGTTGGATATGAATGTGGTATTATGGTGGTTTGAAATGAATGCGATATTATGGTGGTTGGATATGAATGTAGTATTATGGTGGTTTGATATGAATGTGGTATTACGGTGGTTTGATATGAAAGCGATATTATGGTGGTTTGATATTAATACGATATTATGGTGGTTAGTTATGAATGCAGTAATATGGTGGTTTGATATGAAAGCGATATTATGGTGGTTTGAAATGAATGCGATATTATGGTGGTTGTATATGAATGCAGTATTATAATGGTTTGATATGAAAGCGATATTATGGTGGTTGGATATGAATGTGGTATTATGGTGGTTGGATATGAATGTAGTATTATGGTGGTTTGACATGAATGTGGTATTACGGTGGTTTTTATATGAATGCGATATTATGGTGGTTTCATATTAATTCGATATTATGGTGGTTGGATATGAATGCGGTATTATGATGGTTGGATATGAATGCGATATTATGATGGTTTGATATGAATGTGGTATTATGGTGGTTGGATATGAATGTAGTATTATGGTGGTTTGATATCAATGTAGTATTATGGTGGTTGGATATGAATGTGGTATTACGGTGGTTTGATATGAAAGCGATATTATGGTGGTTTGATATTAATGCGATATTATGGTGGTTGGTTATGAATGCAGTAATATGGTGGTTTGATATGAAAGCGATATTATGGTGGTTTGAAATGAATGCGATATTATGGTGGTTAGATATGAATGCGGTACTATGGTGGTTGGATATGAATGCGATATAATGGTGGTTTGATATGAATGCGATATTAAGGTGGTTGGATATAGATGCGGTATTATGATGGTTGGATATGAATGTCGTATTATGGTAGTTTGTTATGAATGCGATATTATAGTGGTTAGATATGAATGCGATATTATGGTGGTTGGATATAAATGCGATATTATGGTGGTCGGATATGAATGCAGTGTTATGATGGTTGAATATGAATGTGGTATTATGGTGGTTTGATATGAATGCGATATTATGGTGGTTGGATATGAATGCGATATTATGGGGTTGGTTATGAATGAGGTATTA
Organism: Sepiola atlantica; assembly: GCA_963556195.1. NCBI lineage: Eukaryota > Metazoa > Mollusca > Cephalopoda > Sepiida > Sepiolidae > Sepiola > Sepiola atlantica. The sequence goes on along the minus strand of OY744537.1, from coordinate 13,933,090 downwards.
TGGTAGTTGGATATGAATGTGATATTATGGTGGTCTGATATGAATGCAGTATTATGATGGTTTGATATGAATGCGATATTATGATGGTTTGATATGAATGCGATATTATGGTTGTTTTATATGAATGCGATATTATGATGGTTTGATATGAATGCGATATTATGGTGGTTGGATATGAATGAGGTATTATGGTGGTTGGATATAAATGCGATATTATGGTGGTTGGATATGAATGCAGTATTATGATGGTTGGATATGAATGTGGTATTATGGTGGTTTGATATGAATGCGATATTATGGTGGTTGGATATGAATGCGATATTATGGTGGTTGGAGATGTATGCGATATTATGGTGGGATATGAATGCGGTATGATGGTGGTTGGATATGAATGCGGTATTATGATGGTTTGATATGAATGCGATATTATGGCTGTTTGATATGAATGCGATATTATGATGGTTTGATATGAATGCGATATTATGGTGGTTTGATATGAATGCGATATTATGGTTGTTTGATATGAATGCGATATTATGATGGTTTGATATGAATGCGATATTATGGTTGTTTGATATGAATGCGATATTATGATGGTTTGATATGAATGCGATATTATAGTGGTTGGATATGAATGAGATATTATGGTGGTTGGATATAAATGCGATATTATGGTGGTTTGATATGAATGTGGTATTATGGTGGTTGGATATGAATGCAGTATTATGATGGTTGGATATGAACGTGGTATTATGGTGGTTTGATATGAATGCGATATCATGGTGGTTGGATATGAATGCGATATTATGGTGGTTGGAGATGAATGCGATATTATGGTGGTTGGATATAAATGCGGTATTATGGTGGTTGCATATGAATGCGGTATTATGGTTGTTTGATATGAATGCGATATTATGATGGTTTGATATGAATGCGATATTATGGTTGTTTGATATGAATGCGATATTATGGTTGTTTGATATGAATGTGGTATTATGGTGGTTTGATATGAATGCGATATTATGATGGCTGGATATGAATGCGATATTATGATGGCTGGATATGAATGCGATATTATGGTGGTTGGGTATGAATGCGGTATTATGGTGGTTGGATATGAATGCGGTATTATGGTGGTTGGATATGAATGCGGTATTATGATGGTTTGATATGAATGCGATATTATGGTTGTTTGATATGAATGCGATATTATGATGATTTGATATGAATGCGATATTATGGTTGTTTTATATGAATGCGATATTATGATGGTTTGATATGAATGCGATATTATGGTGGTTAGATATGAATGAGGTATTATGGTGGTTGGATATAAATGCGATAGTATGGTGGTTGGATATGAATGCAGTATTATGATGGTTGGATATGAATGTGGTATTTTGGTGGTTTTATATGAATGCGATATTATGGTGGTTGGATATGAATGCGATATTATGGTGGTTGGAGATGAATGCGATATTATGGTGGTTGGATATGAATGCGGTATTATGGTGGTTGATATGAATGCGGTATTATGGTGGTTTGATATGAATGCGATATTATGGTGGTTGGATATGAATTTGGTATTTTGGTGGTTGGATATGAATGCGATATTACGGTGGTTTGATATGAATGTGGTATTATGGTGGTTTTATAGGAATGCGATATTATGCTGGTTTGATATGAATGCGATATTATGTTGGTTGGATATGAATGTGGTATTATGGTGGTTGGATATGAATTTGGTATTTTGGTGGTTGGATATGAATGCCATACTATGGTGGTTGGATATGAATGTTAAGGAAAAGGATATTACTTGTATGAATGGGTGTGTTATTGTGTCTGGTTAAGAATAGGATAGCTAGTGAACCCCATAACCTCCCCTTCTATTTCCTAACTGTTACGAACTACATGCCTAATTTTGTCAGCTTTTATATTTTATGAAATAAATAAAGCATTTACTCTATTATAAACCTATTAAAATTTATTCCGAAGATTAAATACTGTTGTTGTATATGGATTTCTTATTATGTTATTTAATACATATAAATAATAAACAGTTCATTCGTTCTATGTGTATCATCAAAATCATGTATGATGCGATAGCAATTTGATTATCGAATTACTTGAGAAATATAGAAACGTTGAATAGCTACTCTCTCTGTAAATGGCCAATAACTGTACGTCGAAATTGCATCTCCCAACTTTAGGTCTTCACACCGTAGCTTAATTATATGAAGACTACTAAATATATTTATTGTTTAGAAAATTCAGTCTTATTGCCTTCGTTATCAACATTTTAACTCATTTCAAATCTACTATTAAAGAAATATATTTTATGACCCCCAAGAACGTAATATGATCGCCATAACATCTCACTATTTATTTTAAATCTACACTCTTTCTTATAATTTTGTTATTTCTACGCCTTTGCCAAGTTTAGTTTCCAGATGATAAATAATACACAAATATCTACAAACTTCTTTCATATGCCGTTCTTATAATATACATAACAAACAATCCCCTACAATTTTTTAACATAGTTCACGCCAAACAAAGCATGCTACTACTGTAGACGTAAGGGTCTTCTAATAATTAGGGTGAAAATATTGGGGCCATTCTAAATTGGAAGCTGAGCAGCGACATGCTTGTTCATATTAGTTTTACATTTCTGCATCTCATTACAGTCTGGGAAACACGGAGCAGGGGGAGTTCCAAAGGTCGGCAGCATCAGGAAAGAAGCTATTCGAGTAGAAAGCTCACCAGCATCTGGCGACCTCCAAAGTGAATGGATGGGATTTAGCTGATTGTCGGGTTGGTCGAGTGTATTTACATCGAGGGAGTACCAGAGCAGCAAGTTCATCGGAGAACATTCCATTGAAGTACTTGTAAGACAAAGACAAGATTGCAACATTGCGCCGATGGGGCAAGGGCTAAAGCTTAGTGGATAGTGAGGGGCCTATTAGATTACAGACTCTTTTTTGACATTGTCTAAGAGAGAGAGACTGGTGGATGGTGTACCAGCCCAGATGTGACAACAATACCCCATGCATGGGCGTAAGGTAGTTTTGTATGTATATAGGATACTGTCAGGTGTGAGAAGTTGTTTACACGGTAGTGGAATCCCGCTTTTTTTGCAGCAGCCTTGCCAATGTATTCTATGCATTTGTTCCAATTCATGCTATCTGTGAATGTTAGGTCGAAGAGTTTGAACGTTAAACTCTCAGGTAGGGTGTTATTTGCCATGGCAATCGGTGGTTGAAGAGGTTTCTTGTCGTTGTTGAAGGAAAGGAGCTTTGTCTTAACAGTATTAAATGTTACAATCGATTTATGACCCCATTCTACTACAGACTAGAGGTCACTATTTAAGGATTCAGCCACTGACTCAGATGTGTGCGCGTCCGTTTTGTCCACATGACGAGAGTAGAGCGTCGTGTCGTCTTCATCTTACACTATTCATTACTCTAACTTATGAATACCAATTAAAACCAAAGTAATCGTATTATCAATAAAAAGATGGTTAATTTCTCCAGAATTTATTTCGTTCAAACTTCTTAGAAAGAAAACTTTGGAAAAGTAAGAAATGAATGCGTGGGAAAATCCAATGTTAAAAACCCAATAAGGAAATGATTTTAAAACAATTATGTGGTAGATTAGAAAAATAATTTGTAATTCTGCGTTGAAGGGTGACGCTCAACCGATATGCAAGTTTGAAATGAATGTTTCAAAAATTACGAAATGATTCGAACTAATCAGTACAGACGAACTCAACTCGTATGAATGCGGGGAACAAATGGCAAGAATTAGCGAAATTCTTGAGTGAGACTAAAAAAAAGCAAATACATTTTTGGGGGATTTAAAGAGAAAAGAAAATCAGAAATTAAAAGGTGAGCCCCCGCCCCCCCCCCAAAAACTAATAAATACCAGTCATGTAATCCTTAATAAAATTTATACTCCGTTCTGCAATAAAATTATGTTTGACACGAAAAACATTGCTTGCTTGTCCACCCAGTTTTAGTCATAAATGTTCAACAGTCTTTGTTTTATCGCTATTAAATGATAAACATAGCAGGACACGAAGTACAGAATTGTCAATAACTCTCACACATTCCTCTCTTGTTACTGCTTTTATTTTTTGTGTTCTGGCTCTCTTCAGTTCAGGAATAATCTAGCAATTGTTTCGATTGACATTATCTGTGAGATAACCCTACAGATAAAACTATTATTATAGGTTATTCTTCGATGAGTATAGAACCCTTTCATGATCACGCCGATTACCAACGTGCCCAACAGATCATTAAACGGCGTTAAAACAAAGACTGTTGGGCATTCATGACTGAAACTGGGTGGGCAAGTTTTTTCGTGTCAAACATGGTTTTATTGCGGAACAGAGTGTGAATTTTATGACAGAAACTTGATGGACAGGTCAGGCATAGACGGAAGTTTATTTCTAGCAAATATGGTTGGAATCTTGTGAGAGATTGTGGATTTTATAAAATATTTCAATGAGAAAAATCTTTTCGTCACCTGTGACATAAACTATTTTATCGACGTTCAATCATATGCGGAGATAATTGAATGATTATCTCATCAGTTGAAAGTCTGATCCTGAATGGGTTTTACACTCACCAAACCATACCGCCCCTGATTTTTTTTTCTGTGGGGGTATCTAAAAGACAATGCTTATGACAACAATTCTTGGACTATTACTGAACTGGAGATGATCATCACAGCCCCAAATAAGTTGTGTCCAGATATGCTTGACATATAGATTTGCACATTTGCAGCATAGCATGTAACTGTTATAAAACAAAGATTGTTGGGCATTCATAACTGAAACTTGGTGGGCAATTCAAGCATAGACATTGAAGTTTATTGTTACTAAATATGTTTTGATTGCAGATTTCATTAACGATTCCATGAGTGATATTTGGGGGGGGGTCGGTCGTTTTCTATTTACAGACTGACCTTCCTTTAAACATATTAACATGAAAAACAGAATACAACCTGTTTATAAAATAAAAGAAATATTTATAGAAGTTTTTTAGTGCGTCTTCGGATCCTTATTAAATGCTTTCATGTCTGTAACGCTTCCGTTTTTTTTTTTTCAATAGATTTTAGTATTTAAAAAAATCTAAATGATCATATTTTATGGAAATCGGTGTCGTCTGTGACCGTAACCTTGGATATGGACATAGAATTTTGAACGGATTGAATCAAGAGCTATACGTCATTAAAAAAGATGCAGTTCTTTTACGAATGAGTAATCGCTTATCAAGGCCAAAATCCACACCAATATATGGTTTAATAAGATGGATGCATTGTCAGTGGAATGATGAAGAATATTATGAGAAGATTTAAAACAACGATTGGACTAGAATGTTATTACTTATGAGGACGCTTTATGACAAGTATTTATGCACATTGAATTTGAAGACAATCATGTTGTAGTCTACAAGGAAGCAGCCCCGTTTTAATGTGTTCCACATACGAAAAGCCCGTTCATCAATTCCCATTTACTTGCCTCTTTACAGGGGAAGAACGAGACATGATGACGTTCTTAATATGAGGGATATATGGCTCGCCAAAAAGGGGGGAGGGGCACTTGATGGGACAAAAATGAAAAGTGTCCTATTCGAAAAAAGATTACTCGTCCTTTAACCGAGGGCAGAAAAGATACTCCACTTAGACTCGGCCTTCTGTCTGAGATCAATCAAACATGACATCGGAAAGCAAAATCAAGCTTAAGTTTCCAATAACATTTTCATCGCTAAACTCGCAGACTGATTGGACGCATGTTAAAATATTATGTCATTGCTAGATTGATTTATAAAACGGTTCTTTGTAGGAAACGATTCACTTGATAAAACCTAGAATCAATCGTAATTAATTGTCGAACGCCATTTTAAGAAATAATAACCATTTTTTTTTCGAGTCCTTATCGATCAGTGAATTTCATTCAAGGAGAGAAAGAGTCAGGTTTTATTTTTGTAAACCACGTTCGAACATTTGATTTACTCACAGTATCACCACAGTAGACTTCGCGTCGACCTTTACAAATCTCTGCAGTATGTTTACCTGCTGTGACGGACGGGATGAGTGATAATCTGGATCAAATGGTAGAAAATAGTCTTGTCTTACCTCATCGTTGTCATAAAAGAGCCCGTCTTTGCCTAGCACTTTTCAGATAACAGGTTAGTCTGTAAAGATCCAGTACAACTGAGACAGAGCTAAGATCCTGGCGATGCAAGTCTGGGGAGAGAGTGACACCCTCCCTGATAGAAACGAAGAAGTCACGGTTTCAGAAATTCGCCACATAGTGATACGTCGACATATACTTTCCCTGTGTGGGAAACTTGATGGGTCATTTCCTCCGAGGCGGCTGGGTTAAGGTGGCAACTGCGTTTATCAAGCGCCAATCAAGTGCGCTAACCAACGTATAAGGCGATGAGGTCAACGATGGGTCTCTCTGTTGCATGCTAGCAGAAACAATGACCAGAGTATGTGAATTAGACCCTATCTGGGGAAACTGGTGCTGAAATAGCAACTAAATGAAGGTCTGTGTGGACGCAAGTTCCGTTGCAAAGTGAGTTACATTAGAAGTGAAAGGAAGTTTCGTAGAAGATACTTATTGGCTACGTCTGACAAATGATGCCAAACACATCAATCTAGCCGAACTTGATGCAGCAATTAAAGGTGTTCATCTGACCTTACAAGAACAAAGACTAGTGTTGCATGTAGTAACCGATTCAGAATGGGTGCATTGAACGGTGTCCAACACTCTAAAATAAAAGGCGAACGTAAACACAAAGTTGACTGGTGAGGCGACGTTTGAAAATAATACTAGCTTTGGCGAAGAAATAAGCACTGATGATTGATGTGGCGAGAGTACAATCCTGTCAGAACGCACTGAAAGTCTCACCATAGTATCAGAAACGTGGTCAGATCTGCATAAGAGGAGATGACCTATACCAGAGAATTGTACCACTACAACGGGTCAATTAAACGGAAGACAGATGATCTAGATCCACTAACAATGGCAATCCGGGCGTTAAAGGACATTGTACTTTGCTAGGTTTGTCGAATCGATGGTGTCTAAAGAACTTATCAAATCGATTGTCAGAACCTTTGAAGCCTGTCAATTGATTGATCCAGTACAAGATCATTGAAAAACAAGATTTGAACGTGAGGAAAAACTGGTACAGGTTGGCAGTTGACGTGATCTATTATAATGAAGGCAATGTTCTATACTTATTGATGGTGATCCCTCTCGGTTCGCAATATAGCATCAAGACTCGACCAGCATCATTCGTCAGCTGGAGACAATTTTTTTATGAACGAGGTCTACCGACCAAAATATTGACCGATAACGACACTGCATTTACTTGCAGACAATTTAAGGAATTTGGCAGCAGCTGGGGCATTTCAAGTTACGCTACGCCCGCGTGCGAACCGGGAATGGCATTGTGAAATGCAGTCACAGAAACGTCAAAACGATTGCAGCCAGAAAGAATTCGCCTGCGTTGCATAACGTTACACTCAAGGAAAACCTCTTACCTTCGACGGTGATAGTAATGTGCTGTATATGTACCACGTCCGGGTGAGAAGCAGTGAGACAACGCCCCCGCCTGAACCACAAATAACTGGAAGGAAGTTACAAAAAGAGTTAAGACCCCGCACAGTAGATACACAACCAAATTCAGAACCGGGCGCGTACCCAAGTGGGTACGGATCGATGGGACACCACGCCTTTTTCTAGGATCACATTCCTTAAATGACAAAGGTGGCACAGAACATAGTGAGCAGTCAATCTACTTAGGGTCGTGTTCACCAAATCATCCCTCCGATACCGGTAGCTAGCCGACAGATTTCGACGTGCCTAATGAAAGAAGGTAGAATAATCTTTAAAAATATCCTCCTTCAGAGAAGTAGCCGAAAAAAGACCGCACGCGAACTGTCCTTTGTTTAATCAGGGGATCTGGAGATGCTTTGTCTCTTTTTCAATATATATATATATATATATATATATATATATATATGGTACGTCACTGAAAATTAATAAGACCTGCAAATGGAAGCAAATCAATATCTTCAGTTATTCAAAACAAGGAGCAGTTTAGTTAATAAAAAACATTTATTTTTCTTCTCTTTCATTCCTTAAACCAGGCTTTTCAAAGATTAAAATCTTATCATCAGAGGAAAAATTATGATTGATAAGTTGACAGGATAGGACTGCCAAAGTTTCAAATTTGAAAGAGTTTTTTTTCTTTTAATTTTAAAGTTCAAACGGGCATGAGAATCACCAATAACGAAATTTTTTTTTTTTTTTTTGATTTCGTTATTGGTGATTCCCATGCCCGTTTGAACTTTAAATTTTTTTTTAAAAACTCTTTCAAATTTGAAACTTTGGCAGTCCTATCCTGTCAACTTATCAATCATAATTTTTCCTCTGATGATAAGATTTTAATCTTTGAAAAGCCTGGTTTAAGGAATGAAAGAGAAGAAAAATAAATGTTTTTTATTAACTAAACTGCTCCTTGTTTTGAACAACTGAAGATATCGATTTGCTTCCATTTGCAGGTTTTATTAATTTTCACTGACGTACCATATTTTTGCTCTATCCAGTATATTGAGCTTTCCTTATTTCACAATTGGTCCAACTCTCTAAAAGTTTACCTTTTAGTTATAATTTATATATATACATATATATATATATATATATATATATACATATATATATACATATATATATATATATATATATATATATATATATATATATAAAGTAATCCAACAAAAGATATAAGCGTCAATAGTAATATCACTGCGGTAATGTTCCTCTGAGGAGAAGAATTATCTTTGAAAACTCATGAGCTAAGGACGTTAAGATACTTTGCTTGAACTTTGAATTATAATAAAATTTGATTGGCACCTTATTCTATTATTTCATTTTATATTATAATATATATATATATATATATGGGGGGGCGATATCAGCCTTTAAGGAAATAAAAACAAAAACAATTAAATACAGAAAACTACAACAAGCTGCTTTGTATCTTAGTCTCTGCTCTGCAATTTGTAGGGCATCCAGTGCGTATTGCTATCAAGCAACAGATCCTTATCTACAAAAACATATCGTAAACCTAGAGCGTGTTCAACAGTTAACAACCAGGATGGTGACAGGACTCTCCACGCTTAACTACAAAGAGCGGCTGCAAAGACTAAATCTATTTTCACTTGAACAGCAGAGGGTGCGAGGAGACCTGATTCATGAATACAATATCATCCACGGGAATGTAAATCTACATTTCGAAGAATGTTTTTACCTCAGCGCCAAGTCGCGGTCTCTGCAGACACTCGCAAAAGATGTACCACTCTCGCTTTCCGGTTAATAGAGAAAAAAAACAGCATTCTCTGTCTGTGTTTCTGCTCAGTGGCACAACCTGCCAGAGATGGTTGTGCCGATGACTACCATATCTATGCCTAAAGTAGCTTCGGACAAACATTCAGACTGTATGTGGATGTAAATTTCTTCCACCTGTCTCTTTATATGGCTTGTTACATTATTGTTACACCGGCCGTTCTTACACAGGAGAAACTGCACCGGTTGTCACTATAAATAGTGCGAGTCACCAGAGACACAGAGAAGACAAAGCACAGTCTTGTAACTGTCTAGCCAAGGGCTAGTCACTGTCTTACTTTGTTAATACACTTGTTAAACGAACCCTCGACTTGACTTCCTTTATTTATTATTTACTGTTGGACAACTTCACAACAATTATGTTATTTTTTTTTTTAAATAAATTTGATTTCATTTTATATATTGTTTTCCCCCTTGAGGAATGATAATTTTCGGACAACCTGTGTCCTTTATCAGTCAGTTATCAAATGTGAAAATCGGTAGAAATTCATCCGTTAATTTCAGACGCGTACATAAATAAAAACAATAAAATACAGAAAAATGCAAACCACTACTGCCCCGCACCCAGTTGGACGTCCAGAAACGTATCAATATATATATATATATATATATATATATATATATATATATATATATATATATATATATATATATATATATATATATATTTGTTTTAAATAGCCGAGAACTGATCCTTCTCATTTCTTGGCAGGGACGCCTCAGACGACAGGCATAGAAGCACCTAACCTCTTGAATGAGTAGGTAATGCCTCGGAATATGGCCTCCTAGGATCAAACAGAAGCATACTTCGTTTTGACAAAGAAGATTCCCCCGGCTGGTATGAAAAAAATTTAGTTTGCAAAATAGTTAACTTTTTTAAAAATAAACAGGAAAAATGCCAAATTATTTTAAAAGGAAAGGGAAGATAGGGGGAGAGAAGGGAGAGATGAGGAGAATATAAATGGGGGAGAGTGATAGACAGCGTTAATAAATAATAAACAACGTACATAAGAGAGGGTGAAAGTGAAAGATAGAAACATTTTAAGAGATGGGTCACTTGATCTGTTAATTGCAAATTATGGCTAATTGGACAAATTAATATGGAAGTGTTTTATCAAACATAACTTTATCCTGAACCTGCGGAATATTTAAGCAGGTCGTATTTTTTGTGGTTCAAATGTAAGAAAACGAACGTTGATTAACTCAGCTTCAGTATAATAATTAATACATAGATCATATTCCCGTCTGTCAGATTGAAGTAGCATTTTTTTGTTGGCTGTGGTACGCTTAAGTTTAAAATAGCATTTTCGTTTGTCTGTCACGCTTTAAGTTTAAAATAGCATTTTCGTTTGTATATCACGCTTTAAGTTGAAAATAGCATTTTCGTTTGTCTGTCACGCTTTAAGTTGAAAATAGCATTTTCGTTTGTCTGTCACGCTTTAAGTTCAAAATAGCATGTTCGTTTGTATGTCACGCTTTAAGTTGAGAATAGCATTTTCGTTTGTATGTCACGCTTTAAATATAAAATAGCATTTTCGTTTGTATGTCACGTTTTAAGTTCAAAATATCATTTTCGTTGGTCTGTCACGCTTTAAGTTGAAAATAGCATTTTCGTTTGTCTGTCACGCTTTAAGTTCAAAATAACATGTTCGTTGGTCTGTCACGCTTTCAGTATGGAATATCGTTTTCATCGTTACGCGCGCAGACTGAATGGAAGCATCTTACGAATATTTGTTCTTGTTTAGTGTAATTTTTTTCTCCTCTTGCAAATCCGATTTTAAGCTTGAAGGAATATTAAGTCCTGCTAAATTCCTTTCGAAAATAAGGAAGGTAATCTTCAATTAAGGTGTTTGCCGATGGTCATTTACGAATTGGAATTGATAAAATCATTTTACAGCTCAATTATGAAAGTAATTTGACATTAAGGAAAAACTCGAAGAATGCGTGAAAAAATTCAGTCATTTAATGGAAATAGGATTTCAACTTGATTATAGGCTGACACAAACAAATTATCACTCGTGGAATACTTTATAAAATTGGCAATCCTTTCTGCAATCGAAACATATTTTGTACAAATAAACTTCAATCTATAACTGACTTGTCCATCAAAGTTTAGTCATGAATATCCAACAGTATTTGTGTTGCTGCCGTTCACTGATATGCGGGGACATTTTGGTGATCGTCGCGTGAGAGGTGTGATTTGTACTTGGTTTTATACTTACTTGACCATTATGCATATTTTTACCTGTGGGGTTAGATAATGTCCAGTAAAACAACCCCTAGACAATTCTTACAGGGGATAGACTCATCACAGCACAAAATCAGTGGAAGTATATGTGTGTTTGCAACGCAAAAATAAATATAGAACGACGATAAAACAAAGATTGTGTTACATTTATGACTGAAACTTGGCGGGAAAGTCAGGCATAGACTGACATTTATTTATACAAAATATGGTTAAATTGCAGAAAGAGTCAATGGGTGACATTTATTGGGGGGGTCACCATGTTATATTCTTATGAAAATGTTATTGGCAAATAATTCTACAGAGCGAGTTAGTTGCAAGCACTGCTTCTCCACAATTTTCTATTAATCCTATTAATGAGACGATCACCAAAGTATCCCCGCATATCATTGAATGGTGATAAAACAATGGGTGTTGTTCATGACTGAAGCTTGGTGGACAAGTCAGGTATACACTGACGTTTATTTGCACCAAATATGATTGGATTGCAGAAACGATTGTGAATTTTATTAACGATATAATTTGGGTCACCCTGTATTTTAGTAATTAATATATATATATATATATATATATATATATATATATATATATATATATATATATATATAAAGTGGTGTACTAAAAGCGAACTTTTAGGAAAAGTGTAACCTATTGTGAAGAGTATATAGCTCAATATCCAGGATAGAGCAGGTAGAATGAAGAAGAATGGAAAGGAATTAGAGAAGCAAAAGTCAAATCATAATTCAATTCAATTGCTCAGAGCAAGGTATATTCCGCAAAAAAGGGAATTTATTCAAGTTAAATTTTCCTTAAGCCAGGCTTTTCAAAGATCAAAATCTTATCATCAGAGGAAGTCGCTGGGATAGATAAGTTGGCAAAGGCCAAGATTTAAAATTTGAAAAAATAAAATAAAAGTTGTAGGGGGAAGAAACACAGAGCAAAATTCTGCCCGAATGATGATAAGATTTTGATCTTTGAAAAGCCTGGCTTAAGGAAAATTTAACTTGAATAAATTCCCTTTTTTGCGGAATATACCTTGCTCTGAGCAATTGAATTGAATTATGATTTGACTTTTGCTTCTCTAATTCCTTTCCATTCTTCTTCATATATATATATATATATATATATATATATATATATATATATATATATATATATATATATATATATATATACACTCTATTAGTTTTATTTGTTTCAATCAAAAAACATTAAGAAATGCGCTTGTGTTTTAAATCTCAAATGAACATATAAATAACGAACATTATCGGGAAAAATAATTATGTTTTCACGCTTAAAATAATTTGAATAACAAAACTAAGCTATTTGTTTTATATAGTAAAACGAATTTATGTTTCTCTTTATAGATTTAAATAACCGATTAAAAGTCCTTCGTTTAATTAGAAATAACTACGAAATATTAAAGATGAGAATGTTAACTTTATTTTTTTTTAAGTGAGGAATAAGCGATAGAAAAAGAAGACAAGCTTATGTAGAAATGTAAACAGCCACGCGTTCATCGGTTGTTTACGAGTGTGTATGTCAGTTTAATGGCGCATTCTTCGTTGTTTCCTGAGACCAGCGTGCAATGCAGATAAAGATAGCGAGAGGCTGCTTCTGTTACGTTTATTATATTTAAGGGGAAGGTCGTGGTTACCGGTATTAAATAATAGTTAATTTCAAAATTAATTCAATTACATCCTTTTTTTAATAGACCCGGCTTTTATTTTTGTGGGCTTGCAGGCCGGTAATAATGAAGACAAACACAGTGGTATGATTAACAAAAGTGTATTAACAGAAGTATGTTACAGGGCCATATGACGCTTAGATGTGACTGTACTTATTGTGTCTGGATAAGTTCATTTATTCCTGAAAGAGGTAGATCAGCTTACCCCGTAACATTAATGTACTGGAGAAGCATACTTTTTCGTTTATTTTCGAAATATGAATTTGATGACAATCAGTCGAGGGTTTAGTACTTATAAGATCCCTCCACTTTTATGTGAAGAGAGTTCTCTCTAAGTCTAACTGTTATATAATGGGGCGCATGTGATGATGGACGTACAGAGAGATCGCTTAACTTGCGCGATTTGTAACGGAGTCATCTCGTGCAACTTTGGTGCGATGTTTTCTCACGATTCGCGGTGACAGTTGATGAGACCTCGGATCGAGGGTTGGGTCGCACGCGTGCGTTGATCACAAGATTTCGTGACGTCACAGTTTTCCCGGCGAGAAAACTGCAATGAGATTTCAGTTCTTGACGGGAAGCCGACTAGTCAAGTCGCCTTAGCCATGTAGCGATTAAATAAGATAGGGGAATTCAGATTCCCAAAAGTGAGAGCCAGACAATGCCCCCCTCCTCTTTCCCTTGCAAGTGATTAAGTAATTAGTTAATTGACTAGATTAAGCTTCTCTCTCTCTCTCTCTGTTTCAACGAACTTGCTTCGGTGTCGACAAGCTAATAAATGAAAATAAATGGCTCGGAACTAAAAGAGAAGGCTTGTTATATTTTGTTATGTGTAGATTGATTTCAGTTACAGAAAGAAACCGCCGGCACGAAATTGTGACAACGACAAAGCGTCTGCAGAGAGTGGTGGCGGCGACGGGTCAGCTGCTAACAATAGCAGCTAGGGTGCAGACATTGAAAGCAGAAAGAGAAGAGACAGCAAGAAGTAAAGGAAATATAATTCCCGAATCGGGTTAACTGCTGTGTCAGCCGAAAGGGAGAGATTGAAGCCGGGACCACTCGATGTCGCCCGGATCGAGAAACGACATATCGTCCCGTTAGCAAGCGATGCCGTTCGCTGGATCAACAAAGGAGCTGTTGTACTACGCCAGATTCCGACATGCAAAAGTATTATAAACATAATATTCAACGTAACAACTTCCGCTTTAAATGTCTCTCGTAAAAATGCATTGAAGTAATTGACTTGCCACCCCAACTGAAGCAAAATAATCGACTACCGACAACTGTGTGCGTTTTTTTACATCCTTGGTTTTATCCAATGCACAATTCTTCTCACACTGAACAGTATCCTATATCTCTACAAGGCCATTCGCCTATGCATGGAATATTGTTGTCACATCTTGACTGGCACACCATCCATTAGTCTCTACTTCTGAGACAGGGTTAAAAAAAAAGAGTCGTTAATCTAATAGTTCCCTCACATCGCCGCAATGTTGCATTCCTCTGCTTGTTTTACAAGTACTTCAATGGAATGTGCTCCGATGAACTTGCTGCTCTTCCCCCCTTGACGTTAATATACTCGACCAACTTGACAATCAGTTAAACCCCATTCATTCACAGTGGAAGTCCCGAGATACTAAAGACCTTTCTACTCTAATAGTTTCTTGGCCTTTTGGCTAAGATCAAAGTGTAGTATCTGTTCCGATGGATACTGCACCCCATAGACTGGTATTGTCTTGGCCTTCGAGGCTTTATTTACGCCGGTCTATGGGTCTGTCCTGTGCAGTTCTAGGAGGTCCACCCTCCGAGACTTCGCCTCCCCTCTTTTGGGGAGGAGTAAGTTTATTACTTACTGCCTGAGGCGCCCCTATCGGGGAATGCCGACGGGGCTGCCCAGGCAATTTTTAATCCCCACTTTCCCGACCCGACCTTGGGTCACATCTTACTTGTGGGAGTAAGATAAAAACTGGCTTTGTGCCTAACTCCTGGAGAGGAGTAAATCAATACTCTAATAGTTTCTTTCCTCGAGCTGCCAGCTTTTAGGAACTCTCTCCCTGCTTCCTGTTTCCTTGACTGTACCGACCTGCAGAAATTTATATCTAATGTAAACAAACATCTCGCCGCACAACTTCTCTCTTAAGATGCCCTATTCAATTTCTGGTCCCTAATCCACATGAAACCTTTTTGTCTCAGTGGAAGTATGCTTTGTCTGGGGTGAACTAAAGATCTTCTTTTTTTTTTAATTCTGATACATCAAATAATTCTTAAAGAGTGTACAACAAAAAAACGTCATTTTGGAACGTTTGACAGACTGGAATCCCAAACGAGAACGAGTGATGACCCAAATGCATCAAACACTTCCTAGTCCAACCCTAACCCTCACAGTGTTAGGGGAGGTAGCAACGTGGTAGTGTAAGAGCTCTCCGACTCACATGTAAAAATTCAGTAGGCGTCAGCATTAAGATCCATCGTTCTCTGGTCGTCTGCATTTGCGTGTGGCAGGCAAATACGTATCAGCTGTGGAACCGAAAATCGATACAGTGAAAGCGGCAACATTGTTTCTACGTCATTTGTGTGTTCTATGCCAAACCTTCCCCGACCTAGCATGCAACTGCTAAGCATCGCTGTTCTCAGTGTCGAGGGTAAACGCCTGCAGTCCTACAAGTTAAAGATTACTTGCGACCAACGTGACAAGACAATCCTGAGGCACAATCTTCGTGAGTACTATACAGAAGTCCGCCGAACAAACGAACAAAACATTTCGTCCAGATTGCCGAGTTCGAAAGAAATATTCCCGCGTTCAAAAAGAGACACCTGAACAATGCCAGAGGTTACAGCGGCCAAAATTTGTGATTATAACACTTAAGATGAGAACGGTAGTCCGAATAATCCAAATTATATAAACAAACAAACAAATGGATCGAAACTTAAGAATCAATCTTGTACGAACCGAAAAGATGGTCATCAAATTTCCGAAATCCCGTTCCCATAATGCCCAGCTAAATATATTTGGAGGAATAGCAACCACACGAAGTTACATGGTCTGATAAACAAAAGGCGAGAAACGGCTAGTCACCATATGCCGTGGATTCTATGTAGAAGCTCTTCAAGCTTATATTTCGCCTCTTTCTCCCCACCCTCTCTTTCCCTCTTTCTCTCTCTCTCTCTCTCTCTCTCTCTTTCTCTCTCTCTCTCTCTTCCCCTTTGTAGTTCAATTTTCTTCCCTTTCTTTTTATTTTCTTTGTCAAATCCACTGTTCGACACTTGAAGTAATATCTTCGTCCAAGAAAACTGAATCATGAAAGGTAAGACAAATACGCCGCTAGTGACGAAGATCACATGACTCAAAATCCTCGTCAGATCTTCAGGGTTTTCTCTTGCATTTGAAGAATTCTACAAAGGCACAACGATTGGATGTCAACTTGCATGACGGAAAAGATTTAACGGCATTTTAATTAACGAAATCTTAGGATGAGAAGAGAGACCAAGCAAAGGAAGAGATATGGATAGAGGTGGAAGCAAGGAATGAAAAGAGAGAGAGAGAGAGAGAGAGACAAAGTAAGGAAATAAATGGGGAGAAAGAGAGGGGAAGGATGAGTGGAATACTATAAACGAAAAAGGGTGGGGGCATAGAAGGGAGAATTAAAAGAAAGAAGAGTGGAAAGGAGAGATTAAAGAATAGAGAGGGGTAGGAAGGGGTAATAAATAGAGAAAAGAAAACAGAAAAGAAGAAACGAAAAAAGGAGCGAAATATTTAAAGGAAGGTGAAGTGGGGGAAGGAATGAAGGGTAGGGAAAAAATGAGCGTCGGGAAGAACGAGGGGGAAGATTTTCGTACTCAGTCTCTGAATCCGAGTTCATATGGGGTCTCTTGGCTTGTTGTTTATGGACCGTGAATAATTTTTTATTTGTTTCATCAACCACGTTCCCTACCAACCTCAAAGTCCAAAATTAGGACATAGCAATGGGAAACCCCATTCGCTTTACCATTACGGAGCTACGTGGAAGGTATAGTCATTTTAGAAAGGGTCGTCCAGCACCCGCACTTAATCGTTTCTGCTAGTCAAGTCTAGCAGATTGTCTGCGCTTAGCAGCCATGACGAACCCTTATCTTTGAAATTGATTGACCCTCAGCAACTGCTTTCCATTCTATGTTTGGGAATGTATGTTAATAGTATTAGTAAAGGTTTGGGCTGGAAGTGTAAGTTATTAGCTACGAGTTATATATGACGGGGCTTGCCGTTATTAACAACTAGTCCAAGAGCCAAAGTAGAATGTTGCAGCTAATGGCATTTTAGTTCCATGGTGATCAGCTGCTCAGCCACCAGGATACCGTCCTTGGGCATCATGGATCAACACCCACGGCCAACAGGTGGCTCTGTTTGGGAGGGAGGTTACTCACTTGCAGTGGTGCAATCGGCGTATGCTACAGCCCCAGCCGACCGAAATAGAGAAAGGAAAAAAGCAGAAGGGAAAATATTTAAAAAAGGAATGAAATAAATGCAGAGGGGAGGGATAAGGGGAAGGATACGATGGGCGAATGAATCAAGAAATAAACGAAAAGAGAAAAGAAGAAAAAATTGAAAAAGGAGTAATAAAATAAAGGGGTAAAAAAGAGGTAAGGCGTGAAGAAAATAAAGATAATTACACTGAATAATAAAGGAAAGACATTAGTACAAAGTGGAGAATCCGAAAAGCACAAGCGCCCGCCATGTTTTTTTTTGTTGTTGTTGTTTATATATAATATTTAGTTCATGAACATTTAAATGAGTCTACACTGACGTAGCAACCGACTGTCGACAAGTGTATCTGTTTCGCTTGGTTTTAGCGTCTCTGCTTTACGGCATACCAACCCTATCTCATTCTGAAACACAATGTGTATCGGAAACGATTTTTGTCGTATTTTGACATTTTTACTCATATCCCGGAAGAAGTGTGGTGACCTATCTCAATAATATTATCTCTAAGACTTATCTACTCTACTTCTACCACAGAGGTAAAAAACACAAATTGGCAAAATATTATTTAAGATGATACATAATAAAGATTTCCCTAAAAACTAATCTATGTCAAATGATCAATAGGAATAACATTTAACTTAGTTATTGCTGAATGGTTAAGATGCAATCTATAATAAATAAACACAATAAAAAATAATTGACAATAAATAAATGTATCGACTATACTCGAGAGCAACCAAAAGGCTCCCTTTTCATTGGCTACTATACCGAGATGTAGGGGTCGGTACTACTCCTTTCACTGGATTTCTCCACTTACCCTTGATCCTTTCCTTATAATGCTGAGCGTTTAACAAATAGGTATCAAGTACAATTTTTTAGCCCCGGTTTTCTAGCACTCTAAGCCATTACTCAGAATGAGCTAGTTAATTAATAATAGTAAAAGCAATAGTAATACTAATAATATCAGTGTTTATAATAATATTAATTTATGTAATTGTAGAATAAAAATAATTGTTAAGTCTTGAATAACGGTTTAGCAGTAAATAATAATAATATCAACGATAAATAAAAACTATACATAAGTATGGTATAATAATCACACGATGAAATTGAGAATTGAAAAATATAGAAATAGCACTACACAGCTTAAGTATGTATGATAACAAAAATATAAAACTATTAGGTCTGATATCAGTTGAGAAAACTTTAAATTAGCCCCTCCTTAAAAAATTAATGAGAAAATGTACAGTGTGTGTCGAGGACAAATATCAAACCTCAAAAATCACATGAGTATATTAAACACCAAACACGGATATATAGATGAATTCAGACATAGAAACACATACTTGATTTGTTATCCAAGCCCAAACGATGTACATAAAAAAGAAAAAAGAAAAATCAATAAACAATAAATAATTAGAAAATAATAGTAATATAAAGAACAATTGTCTAAATGATTAACAATCAATATTATATTAAAGAAAAACATCAAAAACCTTTTTTGTTCATCAGTCACTGAATAATATATAAAAAATTACAGTAAATAAGATTTTTTTTAATATTAATAAATATATACTTTTATTGAATATAGATAGATAACTCTAAGCTCTTCGGAAATATACTTATGACAAGTAAGCTACAGAGAGTAGTTTCTATTTCATACCCTGTAGGTAGGGAATCATCGGGAATTAGCTTCCCGCACTGAAGATTGCGTAAGAAATATGTCTGTAGGAAATAAATAATTAATATTTATTTATAAAATGTTATATATATATATATATATATATATATATATATATATATATATAATTGTCTAAGTTCGTTACCATTGGTTACAGAGCAGGAAAATTACATGTCGGCCGGCCCATCTTAAAGACTCACGGGCTTTCCAGGAATACGCTACGAGACGAATCGCTATCACGCATATATATATATATATATATATATATATATATATATATATATATATATATATATATATATATATATATATATATATATATATATATATATATATATATATATATATATATATATAGTATTCATGTAAACGAAAATAAATCCAACTCGGATTTACCATATTATATATATATATATATATATATATATATATATATATATATATATATATATATATATATATATATATATATATATATATATATATATATATATAGTATTCATGTCAACGAAAATAAATCCAACTCGGATTCACCATATTATATATATATATATATATATATATATATATATATATATATATGTGTGTGTGTGTGTGTGTGTGTGTGTGTGTATTGTAGTCTTTATAGTTTATATATATATATATATATATATATATATATATATTATAGTCTTTATAGTTTATATATATATATATATATATATATATTTATAGTCTTTATATATATATATATATATATATATATATATATATATATATATATATATATATATATATATATATATATATATATATATATATATATTATAGTCTTTATAGTCGTAAATCAACCAACATTTCGATGCCATGGAATCTTATCAAAGACAGAGTATTTGATAAGATGTCATAGCATCGAAACGTTGGTTGATTGACGTAAGACTATAATATTGTTTATGCAATTTTATAAATGCTCTACTTGGTATTGAGCACTCTTGAAAAAATTGTTTCTGTTTATCTTGCTAACATATTTGAACTTTATTAATTAATATATATATATATATATATAATATTAGTACTTCATGTATCCACATAAAATATTATAAGGAGATATAATTTTTTTATGTATCAGTTTTCAGTATTTACTTAAACAGTGCTCGATACGTAAGTAGAGCTAGGTAGTAAGCAGTGAAAATATATATGGCAATCAAGCTACACAGAGGCTCCCGTGTTTCATCCCCGGGGGAATCGTCAGGCTATATATATATACACTTGTAGAATTCCCGTCCCAGAACGGATATAAGCTATAAATATAACAATAAATATAGCATTAGTTTATAAAGTTTAACATGCCCACGTTACCCACTCTATTGTCAAGAATACATATTCCATAAGTCATAACAAATTCAATAGTTTAGCCTTTTACAAAGCACATATATAGTATTGAAGCTCACACGCGCACATATCCTTTTAAAATGTTATATTTAATTTAACTCAACATTTGATGTAGATACATTCTTTTCTCTATTAAATGAATTGCATTGAACTTATTTTGAAAGTGTTTGGAGGGCACGTGATAGTTAGGTTGAGCGCACCCTCTAAATGGTAAAGTTTACATAAAAGTTATGTCCCTGTATTATTCACCAGGTGGCTGAGAATGTATATTCCAAAATTAATAATGATCGGTTCATAAAACACATGAAAAAATATTTTGTTTAAATGTATATATGCAACCCCTAAATATTAACATTTACAAAACAATAATGTGCCCATGTTACCGTATTTGTTTAGAATAAATATTCCAAAAATGATTCGTATATGAGTTTAGGAAATTACCCTGTACACACACACACACACACACACACACACACACACACACATATATATATATATATATATATATATATATATATACAGGGTGATTCATAAGTCACTTCACTTAGCTATTTAAAATGTCATTTACAATTGAAGAGCGAATTTTTATTGTTATTCATGTGGCCAAATTTGATGAATCTCCCACACTTGTTGAAAGGCAATGGAAACGTGATGTGAACTGAAAGCCTCCTTCGCACAACACCATAATCAATCAAATATGCTACAAAGAGTCGTAAATTTCTTGCAAAAAAGAATGGAGCTATGCATGCAGAACGAAGGTGGACATTTTGAAAATTTGCTGTAATTTTAAACTCCCATAAATGAATTTGTTGAATAAACTTTCTGTTTTGTATTACCGTATTTTTTACTTTAGAATTTAAAAAATAAATAACTAAGTGACTTATGAATCACCCTGTATATATATATATATATATATATATATATATATATATATATATATATATATATATATATATATATATATATATACGCCTAAATGTATGATTTAGAGACAAAGGTATCTACAGAGATGACGGTCTAATCCTGATAAAATAAACTAACGCAGAACTAAAAAATAGGCATACAAAAGACATTAATAACTAAAGCACTCAAAATAGTGCGATTCTCAATAGAAATTTTAAAAAATTAAAACATATAGACTTTCTAAACGTAACACTTTATCTGAACAATGGCCCATCTAAACCCTACAAGAAACAACGCGACACGTTTCTTAAAATAAATAATCTCATCTAACTAGTTCAATCAATTTACAAGCAAATACCAAAACTAAAACTGACAATCATCAAAAGTGGATACAGACAACAGCAAGTGCACCAAAGCTCAATACAAAAAAGGATTTCGTATTCAACACATCTTACCAAAAAAGCACCAAAATCAACATGCGCATATCATTTCCCAAATCAAAGAAACTTACCAAAATAGTTTACAAAAATAACCTGAAAATCAGCTACTCCTGTCGAATTATGAGCTGACTGAAATCTAGAAAAAAGCTGATTAAGAAATATATTTGTTAAAATGAGAAGAAATTGATTTGACGAAAGAACTGACCAATCAGAGCGAAAGAGAGGAACTAGCATTTGTCTTCACAAAAGAAGGCGATGCAACTCCAAAATAGGAAGAAACAATAGACTAATTGACTAATCAGAATTTATGTGGCTACACATAGCTAAGTTGGGAGAAACGTTAATTGATTAGATTTAAGAGGGGGAACTGATAAAATTACCAAGGAATTAACATGCCTTATTCCTATAGAACCCCACTTGTCAGTTCCCCTATAAGCAAAAGACATTACTACGTCTTAATTAATCCTCCACTGCTACTGGAGACCAAGTGGTTCGGACGAACATGTTATGCTTCAGCCATGCACCCGACTCATCACGCCAAGAATTGACTTTCTGACAGAAGAAATTAATAGAATTCTCGATGCTAATTTCACATAATCTCTGAGAAAAGGATGTTGATCATAGCAATTATATCGACGTTCTGACCATCAGTATAGCTTTAAGAAAGCACGCTGTACTGCGTATATCATAACGGTCATCTCTGAACGCATATAGCATAAACTGGACAAGGCAGGTAGAAACTAGGGGGTAGCGCTTGATGTATCTAAAGCTTTTGACAATGTCTGGCATGAAGGCTTTCTCGTGAAAATTAATTCGTATGGTATTATTAGACGAATCAAGGGAGGCGCAAGAGCGCTCTATCCCTTAATAGACTTCAAAATCGGCCTATGCTAGAAATCTCATTTCTTTAATCAATCATAACTAAAAAACCAATAACCTAAATTAGTTAAAACTTTGCACAACATTTTTATTTGGTAGGTTCTATAAGTGTGTAAAATTCCAGCATCATTAGTCAAGGCAACCCAGAGATCCAGAAAGGTCAGGAATGATTTTGTGTTATCCGTGTGTACGTACGTACGTACATATGTGCCACCCTGTATCTCATCAACTATTTAATGGATTCAGCTGATTTTTGGCAGAGATAGAGGTTCTAGGGTCTAGTTGATGGCATTTTAATATCAGTTTACCATATACCTTAGTTTTCAAGAAAATTCCAAAAAACCTTTAAAATGACCATTGTATTGTATTTACAAAAGTAGTGACATTCCATGATAAATGCAAGTATACTGAAATCATATGCCCTTAATAGGGTTAAGATGAAAATTCATATACACTAAATGTAGAAAAGCAAGGAAATTCCCAATTTGTTACACTTTTATTGTCATTAAAGGTATGCGAGCGCAACAGGGCTATGTATTTTACTGGTGCGAATTTTTCTTCAGCGCACCTCATACACTTCATCCACTCATGCATAGAGATTCATACTGCAGTGATGTGATAATGAAATGGTTTGGTTGATATGTAGTCATACTCTTAATTAATGACAACAAAAGTGTAAACATTTGGGAATTTCCTTGCATTTGTACATTTAGTGTATATGAATTTTCATCTTAACCCTATTAAGGGCATATGATTTCAGTATACTGGCATTTTTCATGGAATATTTAATATAATCAGATCTTTCTTAGCTAAAAGAACGATTAAGTTTGTCCATCCAAACAACATGACATTAATGCCGGTGTACCCCAGGGATCGATACTTGGGCCATCATTATGTTTAATCTTTATAAACGACATCTCTAATGAAATTGTGTCCGAGATGGGTATATTTGCTGATTACACTATTATTTATTCTTTACATGTAGGTAAAATGAATGTGCACATATCCAAGGCAATGGCTTAATCTTTAGAAAATGACCTCCAGTCGGTAGTTGAATGGGAACATAAATGGATGAGGCATTTAATGCTGCTAATACAAAGCTCCTTCTCTTTAACAATTAGAAGAAACCTTTTCAACCACCAATTACCATAGCTAACATTCATACGTTACATGAATTAGAACAAATACATAGAAGACATTGCCAAGGCTGCTGCAAAGAAAGCTGTCTCCCTCTACCCTGCTAGAAAACTTCTCACCTGCTATATCTCTACAAAGCCACTATCCGCCTGTGCATGGAGTATCGTTGTCACATCTGGGCTGGTGCACTAACCACTAGTCTCTCCTTTTATAGACAGGGTCCAAAAAAGAATCGCTAGTTTAATAGATCCTACACTACCAAGCTCCAGCCCCTGCCCCATCGCCGCAATGTTGCATTCGTTTGCTTGTTTTACAATGTAATGTGCTCCAACGAACTTGCTGCTCGGATGCCTCCTCGACGTAAATATACCTTACAAACCCGACAATCTGCTAAATCCCACCCCTTCACTGTAGAAATTCCTCAGATACTGGAAGGGTTTCTATTCTAATAGCTTCTATCCTCGAATTGCTAGCTTTTGGAATTCTCTTCCCTCTCCTTTTTTTCCTTGACTGTACTAACATGCAGAAATTTAAATGGAATGTGGACAGACATCTCGCTGAACAATGCTACACTTAGGATGCTTTTATGGATATAGTTCTTAATACGCAATAGCCCTTACGTCAAAGTGACAATATGCCTCGTTTGGCGATGAATAAAAGTAAAAATTATATATATATATATATATATATATATATATATATATATATGTAAAAATAAAAATGGAATAAAGGATAAGCAAATCAACAACTAGCAAAAATAAACTCGAAAATACACATATTGAATTGTTCTACCAAAATATTTCAATTGCTAAAATGCAATGATCATCAGTTGGTAGCAGAACTTTAATTAAAAACAGAAGAATTTTCTAAATTTATACAAAGAACGCAATTTGGGAAAATAATATAGTCACGTGTAATAAACAGTAGAAATGGAGAAAGAAAGCAAGAAATGTTAAAAAAGAAAACAAAAGAAAGAAAAAAATCAACCGTTAGCATGTAAAAGCCGATCGGAAACGCTGTAAGTTAATAAAGTTGTGAAGGAAGATTAGTAGTAATTTTAAAATGAATGACAGCCAGGAATTAAACAAAGAAGGTGGAGGAGGAGAAGGTGGAGGAGGCGAAGGAGGAGGAGGAAGAAGAGATCGAAGTTGTAGAAGTTATCCGTTATCATAATGATTTAGGTTCATTTCGATTAGAATCGATATGGCAGAAGATGTAGAAATATTATAGAATCCTGGTCTTTGAATAATTGTGTTATTAAGACGTAGGATTAAACATGATTCCATGATTATATATATATATATATATATATATATATATATATATATATATATATATATATATATATATAACACGAATGTTACGTTAAAAGTGTATTGATACGTTTTATTTTTTAAACTTTGTGCCAGTCGGACGACGTGAGCCAAATCATCACCTTGATTGTCAACCGGACGCAAAGGCGAACCATAGACGAGAAACTAGTTCGCGAAGGTTCAAAAGGCTCACATAACCACGGAACCTCACCGCCTCCGTTTACTGGTAAACCTCCCGAAATATGAACATACACGCATACACAAACCACACATATTTTTTAAAAAAATACACAGACATTACAAAATTTAGAGAAACTCATAACCGCCTGATGAACAGCCATAAACGAGGTTAAAAACCAAGGTCACGATCAAACGAATGCATGTAATATGCCTGCTCTATCGCATGATATATATATATTATTCATAATATTGCAAACATAAGTGCATCAAAAACGTATTTCTGATTAGAAACTGTAATAGTTCAGTTTGTATAGAATCGGACGCAACTAGTCACGGTTGACAGTGACTAGCGTCCGCATTTAATATTACTGAGTTAATGCGCTCGCTACGTCTAGACACACTAATGAGTCGTAAAACAACGAAATATTTCAGTAGATGACTATATATATATATATATATATATATATATATATATATATATATATATATATATATAGCGGCTGTCTATTGCATTTTGAGTATGACCACTTTTTGCGTATCGAAGTGATATTAGTGTAAAACCTCGCAGTAAGCGGGGCGGATATGGCTCTTTAGGCTTACTAGACTTTTACAAACCATATAACGGAAGTGTCAGGTGTTGTGATGATCTGATGGGATGCGATAATTGAAGCCATCTCCTATCCATGCTTGATGTTGAAGCACATGCACTCGTTGGTGATTCAACCAACCGACACGCGACATAGTTATACAATTGCTAGTTTGGCATGTTAGCTGTTCCATATTTCCTCCATGTGCTGAAGATGTCACATCGCGTCTCTTCCTCGTTGCTCTCTTCAGCTGCTGGTGTTTCGTCCTATTCTTTTCAAAAAGCTGCCTTCAAAAATCGCTTTACTTCACGTTGACCTATATACAGCCATCTCCACCCATCTTCCAACATCAATTCTAGAGCACTTCAAATCGTCTTTGAGACAATCTTTGAATCGCTTACGCGGTTTATGCCATGGGCGAGTATTCCCAGTTAGTTCCCCATAAATCACCTGCTTGGGCAGTCTGTCATCAGTAAGACGAACAAGATTACCGGCTCAACGAAGTCTGTCTTTACTTATATGAAACTCGATGCTTGGAACAGCAGCTCTCTCAAACACTTCGGCTTCAAAAGAAAGCTATCCCAACGGATGTTAAGCAAGTGCCTAAGGCAATTCTGATGGAAACGCAGGCGAATATGACTTCTGTAAGTCATCTATGTGTTACAAGCATATGACAAAGTTGATACAACACAGGCCTCATGCACAGATAACTTAGTTTCCAGCCTGATATCACGTAGTGCTCACACCCGCTTCTCCAAATGACTAAAATGCACACCAATACGGCTACTATTCTCAGCATCGAACGACGCGTTCCTCGAAATAACGGTACCCAGATAAATAAACAAATCTACTAGAGACAGGCTGTGGCCTTCAACAAATATATCCGGTGCCTGATACAGGTTGCCAGGGGGTCGGTGTGTTATATAATGATGGACGTAACTTGTGGGATTATAAAAACCTTTATGAGAATGTTATATGATAATGGACGTATGTGGTGGAGAACGGGTGTGGGGTCGTTGGTTTGGCTTGTGCGATTTAGTGCGTGCCGCCGAGTGCATAGAGTGCGATGCTGTTTCCGGGAATCGAAACGTGACAAGTGACGAGACAATGGATGACCCTAGTTCAAAAGGTCATCCTGCACCTGTGTTGTGATCACGTGATATTACGTCACAGTTTCGATATGTGAGAAAATTCAAGTTTTTAAACTAGTTCGTACTTAGGAGGCGCAGAAGTAGGACGAAGGAATTAAGATGTAGCCAAGTCAGAACGGGAAATGTTTTTCCCTAAGAAAGAATACTGGCGTACAAGATGTCCTTCTCCCCCCCCCTGTCTCCTCAAATAACAATGATTAGACAATAAACTAGCTAAGAATTAACCACGATATTCGTACGTCTCTATCTCTCTCTCTCTCTCTTTCTCAACGATAGCAAAACATCTCCACGGGCAATAGAAACTGACGCCGAATAAAAAGTAATTAAAATGAAAAGATTGTTGTCTTATGAAGTGGGTGAGAAAGGTCTTTTGTTACAGACAACTCACAGAGATGGCCACTACAGTGCAGAGGCGAAGAAAGTACTCAACCACTAGACGACAGAGCAAACTGAGAAGAAACGAAGGTATAAATTATTAAGGGGCTATGCGACAGGTGCAAACATAGCCTTTGTCTTGTCCGAGCTTATTTTGAGACCCATGATTCTACACGTCCATGCAAAACGAGCCATGATATCCTGCATATCATTTTGCGAGTGAGCGACGAGATGTACGTCGTCTGCATAGATCAAGTGACTAACAACAATGGAGAATGTCCTTGACGAAGTTTTACAACGTTATACAGCCGACCTGATGTGCGAAATCGAAGATACACAAATTTGCCACAGTTATTGAAAGCCAGTGACAGAGTTACAGCAAAATAAATCGAGGTCAAAGTAGGTGCACGTATATAACCCTGTTTAACACCATTGTCAACCGCAACGGATTCAGAGAGGCAACCATTGAAATTGATACGTGCTTTCATATTGCCGTGCAGCTCATGAGTATTCTTACAAAGTTAGGAGTACATCCGATCTAACCCAATGTCTTCCACATCGCATCTCGATTACCTGTATCGAACGCTCTCGTCGAATCAACAAAGACCTGAAATAACCTGCGCTGTAAAGATCATATTAGTCGTAATCCTACTTTTTCTGACTCTCAGGAAGCACAAAAGGACGGATGTAGGCATTCAGTCGATTTAACAGGATTCTAGTAAATACCATTCCTGTCCCATTCAAAAGATATTCCTCGATAGTTGCCGCATTCCTCCCTTTTGCCTTTTTACAAATAGACCATAATGGTGACACGCCAATCTTAGTGAACATTCCCGTCAATAAAACATTTAATTTGCACTGTTATTCGTCTTCCCCCATAGCGAAGGACTACTACAGGTGTACCATCTCCAGAAGGTGCTCCGCATCTTAACTGCCATATAGCCTCCTCCACTTCCTTGAGGGCAGGAACAGAATCCATTTCGGCAATGACAGCCCTCGGAGACAAGCTATCTATCACATGAGTACTAACTATCGACGGATTGGTGAGCAGATCAGTATAATGCTCTGTCCATTTATCAAGTAACTTGCTTGGATCTCTAATCGACTCTGTGCCATCCTTGGATTTTAATAGGGGTTACACTAGAATTCTAGGACCATAGACTGTCTTGATCAGGTCATATATTGCTTTACTGTCCTTAACATCAGCGACATTCTGAATATCACGATCCTTCCGTCGTCACTATTGATTTTTTATCCGTCTAAGTCTACTTTGCAATACTAGTTTAATAGATAATAATGACTTTTCCGCAGACTCTAGATCCTGAGGTGACAAGCCGCTATCAATCCGCCGTTGATTAAGTTCATGCTTTTTCTGTGCCAGTTGTTGGACGAGTACATTATTGTCATCAAACCAGTTTTGATGCTTTCTCCGTGTTAACCCAAGAACATCTACTGCTGTTTCATAAAAACACTTCTTAAAACACTCCCATGTACCATCAAACGATTGTAGGTCTAGAGAAGTTTTATCATCCTTCAGCTTTGCAGCATTTATTTGGGACAATAAAGAAGAACACTTACCAGCAGGAAAAAGAATGAGGTGCTTCACATGTCGTGTCTGCAGAGTAAAAAAAGGCTTCTCTTCATAAAAGCACACTTTTATAGTGGAATCTGATTTGCATATGTGGAGATCAGGTGATATAAACGAAGAAGAAAGCTGGGAAGCAGGGATCCGTTGTCTACTGTGTAGGGCAAAGTGGTTAGGGTTAGGGTTAGGGTTAGGGTTAGGGTTAGGGCTAGGGCTAGGGTTAGGGTTAGGGTTAGGGTACTGAAAATCGGTTGGAAGTTCAAACTTTTTTTACTATTTCTCGCACGGTCAGGTAACATTATTCTACGAGGACCCTTAACGTTACTGAATCGCTTCTTCGACCTAATTAAGAACTGCGTGTCAGCACTCACCAGACGATGATCCGTCCAGAACTCACCATCTATTTTGCCTCGAACCTTGCAGACGTCCTTCAAGTCGCGCCTCCGGGTGATGACGTAATCGATCAAATGCCATTGCTTGAATCGTGGGTGCATCCATGTGTACTTATACTTTGGTTTCAGGCGGAAACACGTGTTAGTTATCACTAACTCCAACTCCGAACACATTTGCAATAAACGCAACCCACTCTTATTCATATTTCCAACTCTATAGCGTCCGAATAGACGCCATGTTTGATTGTCCCTACCCAGCATCGCATTGAAATTCCCCAGCAAGACAATTTTATCATTTCGCAGAGTAGTCAGGATAAATTTATAAGATTTTCATAAAAGGAACCTACTAGCTCAGGTGGGCTGTCTAATGTAGGAGCATAAACAGAAATAAGAGTTGCATATCGCTGACCAGCTAGAGGCAAACGTGAGATCATAATGCATTCATTTAGACCACAAGGAAGATTCTCGAATTTAAAAACAACCCATTTCTAAAGAGCAAATCATACGCCATGGCCGTATTCCCTTTCCGGTTTCCCGATCTAGTAAAATACATATTCAGAGCCGTCAACAAACGACTACCCTCCTCCAACAATCTTGTCTCTGAAAAGGCTGCTATATCAATGTTGAAACGTAACAGTTCTTGTCACAACAAGTGTTGTTCGTCTCTCTGGTCGGTCAGAACCATAACGATCAACTAATGGTTCTGACGTTCCAACAAACTATTTTCAAATTAAATTTCGTATTACTCATTACATTCATCCCGCTAAGCTAGACACATAGTTGATGTCTACATATGGATCACATACGACAAAACGTACCAGCACAGCAACAGGATTATAGTGATCAACGCTTGTGCGATACGAAGACCACTTTCTGAGTATCGGCGACTATGGGCCCGGTAACAGACAAACAATCGGATAACCGCAGGTGTTAGATCTGAGTTTTCCTTCTCTTAGATGCCTGCCTTAACAAAGGAAACAGGGGACATCTCTCCTTGTAGTACTGCCATATACCCATGACTGAGACTCACGTTGCTGTGTACCAGAGCGTGATCCACATGACGGTGGATCATGTATACTTCAGCTGACAGGGCCTAAGCTTCTCTAGAGGTTTCTGTCAAGTTGCCTCACCCTTATCCTTTGTTTCAAAAATGTAAGCCTACAAGGCAGTAGAGATCCAGTTTGACAGCACTGAACACTCGCCGTTAACAAAGGCACCGTTGGCGTAGCAGAACTCACGACTTATACGTGTGGTTAGTTTGATTGGGAGACCCTTTTGGCCTTTTGGCTAAGATCAAAGTGTAGTATCTGTTCCGATGGATACTGCACGCCTGTCCTGTGCAGTTCTAGGAGGTCCACCCTCCCAGGCTTTGCCTCCCCTCTTTGGGGAGGAGTAAGTTTATTGCTTACTATCTCAGGCGCCCCTACCGGGGAATGCCGACGGGGCTGCCCAGGCAATTTTTAAATGGCCAGAGTGCTCACCTCTCGAGCGCTGGCTTTTCAAACCCCACTTTCTCGACCCGATCTTGGGTCACATCTTACTTGTGGGAGTAAGATAAAACTCGCCTTGTGCCTAACTCATGGGGAGGAGTAAATAAAACTATGCGTTTCGCTCGGAGATTTGTGCGGTTTTAACACACATCTACACCAGTACTTTAGTATATATATATATATATATATATATATATATATATATATATATATATATATATATATAATAAACGACCAACCAATATTACTTTACCTACATGAGCGAGCCAGGATCTTCGTTCGACACCGGAATTTGAATCATGGCCGCCAACACCACCAGGACGGAGAGACGTTTTATCAAGTAACAAAGAAATAAGTTTGGTTATTCTTGTTTTTGAAAAAAAAAAATTTTTAATAGATAAATAAAAATGATTCAATAACTGG
Source organism: Sepiola atlantica (assembly GCA_963556195.1). Lineage (NCBI taxonomy): Eukaryota > Metazoa > Mollusca > Cephalopoda > Sepiida > Sepiolidae > Sepiola > Sepiola atlantica. Next base: position 13,901,368 of record OY744537.1, on the reverse strand, counting down.
TCACCTCTGAAGATGGAATTTATTCCGAAATATAAGATTAATGTAAAAAATATATATATAAATTAATCTCGCATTGTTAATGGCTTACATTTTCAATTTTATATATATATATATATATATATATATATATATATATATATATATATATATATATATATATATATATATTGATGTTTTTAGTGATGTCCGTTGAAAAAAATAGGTGTCCTCTGTGATGATCCTGTGAATGAATGAGAAAAACAAAACAAAGCTGATAAAGACCATATGAACGTGACGTAAGGAACTTCCTGGTTTTATTTACTCCTCCCCAGGAGTTAGGCACAAGGCCAGTTTTATCTTACTCCCACAAGTAAGATGTGACCCAAGATAGGGTCGAGAAAGTGGGGTTTTAAAAGCCAGCGCTCGAGAGGTGAGCACTCTGGCCATTTAAAAATTGCCTGGGCAGCCCCGTCGGCATTCCCCGGTAGGGGCGCCTCAGACAGTAAGCAATAAACTTACTCCTCCCCAAAGAGGGGAGGCAAAGCCTGGGAGGGTGGACCTCCTAGAACTGCACAGGACAGGCGTGCAGTATCCATCGGAACAGATTCTACACTTTGATCTTAGCCAAACTTCCTGGTGTATTCAGCAATGGAAAGTTCAACACAAATGTCCGTTCAAAACACTAGGTGTCTTATGTGATGATCAATATATATATATATATATATATATATATATATATATATATATATATATCAACATCTGATTTTAGTACTTTATATAAAAAAATACCACATAAAGAACTTATTAAAGAATTATGTAATACTATAGATTTAGCTTTTACTGGAGGGAAAAGTAAATATATAGACTTTTTAAAATCTAAATTTAAGAATGGTAAGACGAGTGTTTCCATACTGGTCTGACAACGCTTATAAGTCACCTTATAAAAGAGAGTTACTTCCAAATAGGAAATAAAGTACTACTCCAAACAATAGGTATTCCAATGGGTTTGGATCCTTTACCATTTTGGGCAAATCTATATTTACATAGACTTATATATATATATATATATATATATATATATCTCATCATCAATAAAAAAAAAACGATATATCTAGAACGTATAGTTCTCATGGATGTAGGCGATATATTGACGATTTTGTATGCATTAATGATAACGAAGAGTTTGAAAATACTAAACATTTAATATATCCTAAAGAGTAAAAATTAAACTGTGAACATACGGGAACACAAGCTACATTTCTTGATTTGGATATAAAAATTGAAGATAAAATATTTATCTATAAACTGTTTGATAAAAGAAATTCATTCTCTTTTCGTATCGTACGTATGCCACATAAAAGTTGTATCTGCCCTGTGTATATTTTTTACGGGAGTAATATGTCCGAATTTCTGAGGATTGCTCGTATTACCTTAAAATTAGTAGATTTTATATCCCAATTTCTGACCTAATAATAAGAATGATTAAACAAGGTGGCGATCATAATAAAATCTTTAGACAATAAAATAAGGCAATTACTCGCCATCCTGATGCTTTTAAGTCATATCTAATTAATCAAAGTAAATTGATAGAGAAAATCCAAAACTATCTAAATAAAAATAACGTAAAATATGTATAAACGTATATATATAACATATATGATAATATATATATATATATATATATATATATATATATATATATATATATATATATATATATATAATTTTTAAATATTTTTAATATAAAACTAAATATAATAGAATTATAAAAATAAAAATACATAAAAATATGAATCACCTAAAAAGTAGTGTAATGAACGAACAACACAGGTAAAGAGGAAATTTTTTAATAACTAAATAAGTTAGCAAAACATTTATCTGGAACAAAACTTAGATCTGATATACTGAACGTTTTTGTTCTCATCTTTCAAGGGAAGTGGGTCTGATCAACTCTGCTGGGAAGCCATGAAATAAAATACTGTTTTGTTTTTAAATTCTCGAAACAGATTTTCTTGGTAAACAACTGATGATCCCTTAAATAATGTTAAGACTAGCGTAAATTCTTGGAAGCAAACTGATATAGTGACTGCACAAAGTAAATTGACTTACAAAAAAGTGATTTTCCAACGAACGACTTGGGACTGAAATGTTTTTTATTTATTTTTTATATATACAGTTTTAATGGTTAGGAAACTTCTGAGACATATATATATATATATATATATATATATATATATAGTCTAGGAAGTTTCTCAACCATTAAAACTATATAAAAAAATATATATATATATTAAAAAAACAAAAAAACTTATAGTCTCAAGTCTTCCAGTGGAAATTCACTCATGTAAGTCAATTTATTTTTTACAGTTATTATATTATTATTATATTTCTAACACTATTTTAAGGGATCATCAGTTGTTTACCATGAAATATATATATATATATATATATATATATATAGAATTATAAAAAAAAAACTATACACACATTAAGGTTGTACACATTATAACTTATTTCGACCCCTTAATTAGGTCTCCTCAGATGTATAAACAACCACGTCAAAAAACCAAATAATGAGAGAAATTGATCATCGTCTTAAAAAGATAAATTCACTTTTTTGATTGGTCTATGTGAAAAAGGAGGTAAATGTTAAAATAATCGAGGAGTGGTGACAGAAGTAAAAGATTAATTTGACTATTTTCTTTATATATGCAGAAATATAAAAATATAAAAATATATATAAAAGAATTCGTTTTTACTATTTAAACAAATAAATCATCTCATTTAAAATTTCGAATGTGAGCTTTATGGGTAAAAATATATGATGAAAGATTCGAGCGTTCACGATTAAAAACCACGTTTAATTATTTACGATTAAAAATTAAAAGACGAAAATGTAGGACGAAGATTTCGGTTTAGATTAGAACATATTAAAAATTTAATTTGTATAACGTCAAGATTCGAGATGATTTACACTACGGAATTAAAGTTTAGCGACATTTAAAAACGGTTTATTTACAAATTGGTAAAGATTCGAGCGTTCACGATTAATTATTTACGATTAGAAATGAAAAGACGAAAATTCAGGACGAAGATTTCGATTTATATAGGAAATTATAAGAAACTTAATTGGTTATAACGTCAATACGGAATTAACGTTTGGCGACATTTAAGCACGATTTATTTACAAACTAGTGTTTTACTAAACTGGTTAAAAAAAAAAAAAAAACCTTACTAATTTGTTAACATTTATTTATACAGTTATAACTCTTATTGTAACTATACTTTAAAAGAATTGTTATTTACAAAGAACTTTATAACGTGCTGTTGATTTTAAACCTGTGCCTGTGTCTACATTTAGCCATCAGTTCATCTCGTCTATTTAAAATGTTATTGTCTTCATATTTTAGTATTCTAATTTTTTCCTCCAGGCACAAATTGCATCTATGTCTAAATCCTTTCGGAGTGTTCGAATGACATAGTATGGACCACGAAATAGTTGGTGTTAAATTGTTGTTTTTTAAAAACCACCAGTGTTTGGTTAATTCCGTTTTATTGGTGACGTTCGGGTTTAAAAATGAGTGTTTGTGTACGTAGAATCGTTGTTTCCACTTCCCGGCGGATATTCCTATGTATACTTTCTTATTGTTAGTATTTTCTTTAGGATAAATCGTAGCCTTATATACAACGCTTTCGACGTTACAGTTTCCTTTAAGTGGGCAGTTATTTTTAATCTGACAATTACATTTTTTTTCCTCCGTTTTAGTTTTCTTACTCGGTGTGCTCAATATTTTTTTATTATGTGTATTAATAATGTTCTCCATATTTTTGGTGCAAGAATAACTAATTTTCACAGTTTTCCTATTGAAAATTTTACTTAAAGGATTAGTCGTTTTAAGATGTTTATCTATTAGATTTAAAAATATTCTCCCGATATTAAGACTAGAAAGCTGGCAATATGGTGGGTTGAACCAGATAATTTTGCGTCTCCGGTTTTTGGGTTTATTTTTCTTTATATTATCATTATATATTAGTTTTTCGTTGTACCCACTATTACTTAATGCGTTATCATATATATGTTTGCTAGTCTCAAAGATATTTTTATTTGATGAGAGTTTGTTAATTCTGGTGTTAATAGTTGTAGGAATTTGTTTTTATAATGCATTTGGGATGATTGGATTTAGTGTTAATGTATAATGGGGTATGATTATCTTTATGGAAAGGTTGAAAAGTTCTCTCGTTTAAGTTTAGCGTAATGTCTAGAAAATTTACCTCGTTGCAATTAGGGGTCACTTCAATCCTCAAACCTAAATATTTAAAAGCCTTATTTAGTTTTTTATGCATCCTAGATATTAGAGGACCATTGCTATTAGGTACGATGATCAGTCCGTCATCTCTATATAGGCCAATTTGGTTGGGGGTTACAATTCGACTGATTATATATATTATATAGATTCCCACCAAATCTGCTATTTGAGCTGAATCAAAGGCCCCCATCGGGACATCAAAGTTTGTACTATCTTTTTTAATCCAATTATCCCCATCGTTTGCCAAAATGGACCTCCGACAGGCCAAAATTATGTTGATTTGTTCGTCTGAAATGTCAACGAAATTTTTGGCATAGTTTATGCTATTAATTAGCAATTCCTTCGAAATAGAAGGGTAAAACTCCATTATATCGAATTGGATAAAAGAGGCTCTTTTCTTATGTTCTATTTCCCTAAACCATTTAATTGTGTCAGCAGAATCTTTCCATAGATTGAACTGAGTCGCTGTTAGAGTCTCGTTGATTATGTTCTGTAGTATCTTTTTGGATACATGTCCCAATTCTGTTTTCGTTGTATTGATAAGTCTGGATTGCTTATTATTTTGGAAGTTCTTTTTATGGTCCTTTATTAGGATGTAAGCATTTTTCATATCTAATCTTCCTACTCTGTCTTCAATTCTCAATTTTGAGGTAAATTCTTTAGTTTCCTTGTTAATTGTAGCCTCTGTGTCTAGAATGTCTTTTTTATAAGTATTGGAGATTTTATCTATAATTAGCTTTTTATATTCTAAGGGGCATATTTTATATATATTGGTAGATTTGTCGGCTTTAACCCAAACTTGTTGAATTTTTTTATGTTTTTGATATCGTTTGCGAGTTCCGACTGAAAGTCATTAGAATGTTTTTTGAATTTAATCTTTTTCACTATATTGAATAAATCAGCTTCAAATTGTTTAAGCGCTTCTATAGGTTTAGCTGGGTTAAGGGTTCTGAAGTTATACATTTCATATTGTTCCTTAGTAGATTCCGCTTTTAAGAAAAAGTATGCCTTCCATCTCATCCTGGTAATAAGATCCGTTATTTTCTCCGTAAAGGAGAAAGTAAAATTATGTAGACTAGGAAAGGGAATGTTCTTTAACGAATAAGCCGGCGTGAATTTCTCCATTATTGGTCCAAGTAATGATGTAAAATGGATTCCGAATTCAAATTCCTGAGAGAGCTCAACTCACAATTAGTGGGGAGCCGATATAGTGTGTAGATTTCAATTTTGTGTTGAGAATCTGAATAACAGAGCTCAATGTAATTTAAACAGAGCAAAACAGAATTATAAAAAGAAAAAACTATACACACATTAAGGTTGTACACATTATAACTTATTTCGACCCCTTAATTAGGTCTCCTCAGATGTATAAACAACCACGTCAAAAAAACAAATAATGAGAGAAATTGATCATCGTCTTAAAAAGATAAATTCACTTTTTTGATTGGTCTATGTAAAAAAGGAGGTAAATGTTAAAATAATCGAGGAGGGGTGACAGAAGTAAAAGATTAATTTGGCTATTTTTTTTTATATATGCAGAAATATAAAAATATAAAAATATATATAAAAGAATTCGTTTTTACTATTTAAACAAATAAATCATCTCATTTAAAATTTCGAATGTGAGCTTTATGGGTAAAAATATATGATGAAAGATTCGAGCGTTCACGATTAAAAACCACGTTTAATTATTTACGATTAAAAATTAAAAGACGAAAATGTAGGACGAAGATTTCGGTTTAGATTAGAACATATTAAAAATTTAATTTGTATAACGTCAAGATTCGAGATGATTTACACTACGGAATTAAAGTTTAGCGACATTTAAAAACCTTTCCATAAAGATAATCATACACCATTATACATTAACACTAAATCCAATCATCCCAAATGCATTATAAAACAAATTCCTACAACTATTAACACCAGAATTAACAAACTCTCATCAAATAAAAATATCTTTGAGACTAGCAAACATATATATGATAACGCATTAAGTAATAGTGGGTACAACGAAAAACTAATATATAATGATAATATAAAGAAAAATAAACCCAAAAACCGGAGACGCAAAATTATCTGGTTCAACCCACCATATTGCCAGCTTTCTAGTCTTAATATCGTGAGAATATTTTTAAATCTAATAGATAAACATTTTAAAACGACTAATCCTTAACCCAGCTAAACCTATAGAAGCGCTTAAACAATTTGAAGCTGATTTAGTCAATATAGTGAAAAAGATTAAATTCAAAAAACATTCTAATGACTTTCAGTCGGAACTCGCAAACGATATCAAAAACATTAAAAAATTCAACAAGTTTGGGTTAAAGCCGACAAATCTACCAATATATATAAAATATGCCCCTTAGAATATAAAAAGCTAATTATAGATAAAATCTCCAATACTTATAAAAAAGACATTCTAGACACAGAGGCTACAATTAACAAGGAAACTAAAGAATTTACCTCAAAATTGAGAATTGAAGACAGAGTAGGAAGATTAGATATGAAAAATGCTTACATCCTAATAAAGGACCATAAAAAGAACTTCCAAAATAATAAGCAATCCAGACTTATCAATACAACGAAAACAGAATTGGGACATGTATCCAAAAAGATACTACAGAACATAATCAACGAGACTCTAACAGCGACTCAGTTCAATCTATGGAAAGATTCTGCTGACACAATTAAATGGTATAAGAAAAGAGCCTCTTTTATCCAATTCGATATAATGGAGTTTTACCCTTCCATTTCGAAGGAATTGCTAATTAATAGCATAAACTATGCCAAAAATTTCGTTGACATTTCAGACGAACAAATCAACATAATTTTGGCCTGTCGGAGGTCCATTTTCGCAAAAGATGGGGATAATTGGATTAAAAAAGATAGTACAGACTTTGATGTCCCGATGGGGGCCTTTGATTCAGCTCAAATACCAGATTTGGTGGGAATCTATATAATATATATAATCAGTCGAATTGTAACCCCCAACCAAATTGGCCTATATAGAGATGACGGACTGATCATCGTACCTAATAGCAATGGTCCTCTAATATCTAGGATGCATAAAAAACTAAATAAGGCTTTTAAATATTTAGGTTTGAGGATTGAAGTGACCCCTAATTGCAACGAGGTAAATTTTCTAGACATTACGCTAAACTTAAACGAGAGAACTTTTCAACCTTTCCATAAAGATAATCATACCCCATTATACATTAACACTAAATCCAATCATCCCAAATGCATTATAAAACAAATTCCTACAACTATTAACACCAGAATTAACAAACTCTCATCAAATAAAAATATCTTTGAGACTAGCAAACATATATATGATAACGCATTAAGTAATAGTGGGTACAACGAAAAACTAATATATAATGATAATATAAAGAAAAATAAACCCAAAAACCGGAGACGCAAAATTATCTGGTTCAACCCACCATATTGCCAGCTTTCTAGTCTTAATATCGGGAGAATATTTTTAAATCTAATAGATAAACATCTTAAAACGACTAATCCTTTAAGTAAAATTTTCAATAGGAAAACTGTGAAAATTAGTTATTCTTGCACCAAAAATATGGAGAACATTATTAATACACATAATAAAAAAATATTGAGCACACCGAGTAAGAAAACTAAAACGGAGGAAAAAAAATGTAATTGTCAGATTAAAAATAACTGCCCACTTAAAGGAAACTGTAACGTCGAAAGCGTTGTATATAAGGCTACGATTTATCCTAAAGAAAATACTAACAATAAGAAAGTATACATAGGAATATCCGCCGGGAAGTGGAAACAACGATTCTACGTACACAAACACTCATTTTTAAACCCGAACGTCACCAATAAAACGGAATTAACCAAACACTGGTGGTTTTTAAAAAACAACAATTTAACACCAACTATTTCGTGGTCCATACTATGTCATTCGAACACTCCGAAAGGATTTAGACATAGATGCAATTTGTGCCTGGAGGAAAAAATTAGAATAATAAAATATGAAGACAATAACATTTTAAATAGACGAGATGAACTGATGGCTAAATGTAGACACAGGCACAGGTTTAAAATCAACAGCACGTTATAAAGTTCTTTGTAAATAACAATTCTTTTAAAGTATAGTTACAATAAGAGTTATAACTGTATAAATAAATGTTAACAAATTAGTAAGTTTTTTTTTGTTTTTTGTTTTTTTTAACCAATTTAGTAAAACACTAGTTTGTAAATAAATGGTGCTTAAATGTCGCCAAACTTTAATTCCGTATTGACGTTATAACCAATTAAGTTTCTTATAATTTCCTATATAAATCGAAATCTTCGTCCTGAATTTTCGTCTTTTCATTTCTAATCGTAAATAATTAATCGTGAACGCTCGAATCTTTACCAATTTGTAAATAAACCGTTTTTAAATGTCGCTAAACTTTAATTCCGTAGTGTAAATCATCTCGAATCTTGACGTTATACAAATTAAATTTTTAATATGTTCTAATCTAAACCGAAATCTTCGTCCTACATTTTCGTCTTTTAATTTTTAATCGTAAATAATTAAACGTGGTTTTTAATCGTGAACGCTCGAATCTTTCATCATATATTTTTACCCATAAAGCTCACATTCGAAATTTTAAATGAGATGATTTATTTGTTTAAATAGTAAAAACGAATTCTTTTATATATATTTTTATATTTTTATATTTCTGCATATATAAAAAAAATAGCCAAATTAATCTTTTACTTCTGTCACCACTCCTCGATTATTTTAACATTTACCTCCTTTTTTACATAGACCAATCAAAAAAGTGAATTTATCTTTTTAAGACGATGATCAATTTCTCTCATTATTTGTTTTTTTGACGTGGTTGTTTATACATCTGAGGAGACCTAATTAAGGGGTCGAAATAAGTTATAATGTGTACAACCTTAATGTGTGTATAGTTTTTTCTTTTTATAATTCTGTTTTGCTCTGTTTAAATTACATTGAGCTCTGTTATTCAGATTCTCAACACAAAATTGAAATCTACACACATATATATATATATATATATATATATATATATATATATATATGCTTTCATCGGCATTGTTTCCAGTCGTCTTGAACTGCTTACTATTGGAATCAAGCAGTGCTGACTCAAGAGAGGTGTTTTTTAGGATTGCGCAACCCTTGCTTCCCAATTACACGCACGGCCAGCCCCTTGCGGGGCACTCATACGTCGAAATCGACGGAAAAGTCCATCATATATATATATATATATATATATATATATATATCTATATATATATATATATATATATATATACTCGATTTATGGCAGTTTCGGTTTGGTTTTAAGTACACAAAAAAAAGAAAAGTTCTATTCAGTTGTTGTAATGATTTAAGTTCTTGCTGTGAATGTTTTACAGGAGGCAGAGATAAGAGCTCAGTCGAGCATCTACCATGAAACCCCGATAGGATATAGAAAGATTAGCAACATCTCTTCCATGATGAAGGGGCTACAGGAAAGAGATAATCTCCCACTAGATTACGAAATCGATTTTGTACTCTGCTCAGGCAAGAAAGAGTGCTCTGTGCAGCACCCCGAGATGTGACAGCTGTACTCTCCTTTGAGTTGTCTTAGACTATTTTACAAGTAGAGGATTGCATCGGGAGCCAGTTACTTTCTGGATTCGTAAAATAATCTAACCATTTTTCCCAGCGACTTTGGCAACAAATTTGATGTAAGTCTTCCATTTCATGTCTGGGTGAGGATCAGTAACGGTTTTATATAAATTATATTCGAAGGACATTTCTCTCATGAATGTCAGTTGAAAGAAGCACGTCTCAATGAATGACTTTCTATAACCTTGATTCAGTTTGTTTTTTTAATTATTATTTTTGTTCTGTTTTTTTACAGACAGAAATGAAACAACGAAAAGATAACCAGACGAAAACGAAACCAACAGAAAATCATTGAAATTGAATTATGTTAATTTAATAAGAAATGAAAGAAAAAGGCAAGGAAATAAAGATATGAATAAAATTAAGGGCATTAAAGACGCGAATAATAAAACAATGAATTTAAAACGAGATTTAAAAAAGCAGAAAAGGCGCCAAAATAACAATAGATGTCATTAATCCTGACAAAATGTCTTTCGTTTTCCCGCCGTGTGTTTTTTTTTTAAATATCTTTGTTTGCAAATCAAGGCTTACTCTAGAACAATACATATCTCTCCTTCTCTTTCTCTCCCCCATATATATATATATATATATATATATATATATATATATATATATATATATATATATATATATATATATATATATAGTAATTTGTGAAAATTGTGGCGATAAATCTACATATAGGCTTCCGCGTTTTATCCCCAGAGGGTATCGTCAGGCCTAAAATACATTTTAACCTGATGGGTCCCTCTGGAGATGAAACGCGGAAGCCTCTGTATAGCTTTACTGCCATAAATATATTTCCATAACTTACTACTTTTTTCAATTTTTCTGTTTTCTTTTTTTTCTTTTTTTCTTTTATTATTAACTTAAGCCTGAACAAACCTCATCATATTTTGAAATAATACCAAGGGAGACGCATTGAGGCATAATGCATTTACATATATTGTTATTCAAATATATTGAATGTTGACTATATTTACCTATTTTTACTTATTGTTATGGAAGCCAATGTTCTTTACATTATTCTAATGGATGATAATTTAACAACATATAATGTATTTGGAGATTCGTTGTTGTAAAGACTTTCTGATCATTCCTACGTGATTTTTTTTTTTGTTTCATCCGGAACTCATAAACGATTGGAAATGTTTTTTCTTTTAATTAATAATGTTAACTAATGTTTAATAATTCATTGGTTTATTTCTTCTGCTGATAAGACTTATTTCTTTGAAAAAAACAAAACATGATTTAAATGGTGATGTTATTAAGTATTCTTTGTTGTAATACTTAAATACTAGCGGGACCCAAGTAAAGTACATGAGATGATGTTTTCAATACTAATTGTCTTGTGCCTAAACTGTAAAAGCGGTTTCGTGTCCGTCCATCGATCAGACTTTTTTCTTGATTTGATCGATCGACTAATTCCGATTTCGACGACTAAACCTTTCTTTGTAAATGATTTAGATTAAATCAAATTTGGCTCCAATTCATGAGTATTGATTTACTCCTCTCCGGGAGTTAGGCACAAGGCCAGTTTTTATCTTACTCCCACAAGTAAGATGTGACCCAAGGTCGTGTCGGGAAAGTGGGGTTTAAAAATTGCCTGGGCATTCCCCGGTAGAGGCGCCTCAGACAGTAAACAATAAACTTACTCCTCCCCAAAGAGGGGAGGCAAAGCCTGCGAAGGTGGACCTCTCAGAACTGCACAGGACAGACCCATTGACCGGCGTAAATCAAGACCCGAAGGCCAAGACAACACCAGTATGGGGTGCAGTATCCATCTGAACAGATACTACACTTTGATCTTAGCCAAAAGGCCAAGATGAGTAGTATATTTATTTACTCCTCTGCAGGAGTTAGGCACAAGGCCAGTTTTATCTTACTCCCACCAGTAAGATGTGACCACAGCTTGGGTCGAGTAAGTGGGGTTAAAAGCCAGCGCTCGAGAGGTGAGCACTCTGGCCATTTAAAAATTGCCTGGGCAGCCCCGTCGGCATTCCCCGGTAGGGGCGCCTCAAGCAGTAAGCAATAAACTTACTCCTCCCCAAAGAGGGGAGGCGAAGCCTGGGAGGGTGGACCTCCTAGAACTGCGCAGGACAGGCGTGCAGTATCCATCGGAACAGATACTACACTTACTTCCTAGTATACAAAGATTCGGAAGGTCGTTGCTTTTGATGTAAGCGTAACACACAAAAAAAACACACCCGTTATCGTATTAATATGGGTCTTCCCGGTCGTCCCCCCCTCCTCCCCCTTAGAGGTTAGTTGAGATCGAACTATAAACCAGTCGGGCCGACGTCAAAATCCTACGTCGCTAAACGTTGCGCCAAAGGGAAATACTTGAAAATATTACGAAAATTTGGTGACTTGAATGCTTTTCCAAATCTAGGTGCGGCACGCATACGCAGAGCTTTTGATCTAGGTGTGACACACGAGCACACACGCTATCGTATTTATATATAGAATAATAAACTTGTAAATTTTACATTTATTTCATTATCATTTGCTTTTCTATGATAATGCTCTATCTCCAATATTGAGCGCTTCGATGTGAGACCTTTCGATATATATATATATATATATATATATATATATATATATATATATATATATATATATATATACATTTAAAAAGAATACGCGGAAATCTCTATAAGGCCCTTTCGACTATCATCTCGTCAGGAGAAAATCGATAGTTTTAATTAATAATAACGTCGAAAGAAAGAGCAAAACGGGGAAATTGAGTGTGCCAAAATTAACGATAAAGCGATTAAAATTCAATTTAATGATTTCGTTAAAAGTCGATTAAAAGGCACTACGTTAGGGGATAAAAAAAAAATTGGGAAGGAGTTCAAAGTTCCCCAAAGAGATTAAGCGATCTTACAAATTCCTTCTGCCGGCACAAGGAAGGTTTTCGAATAGCAATAGAGACAGATTCCATTATATATATATATATATATATATATATATATATATATATATATATATATATATATATATATATATATATATATATATATTGTTTTTGGTTTCGTTTCGTTTTTTGGTTTTACCGCATATCAACCCTCCTCGGGTTATTTAATGCCGAATCCGGTAATTTTGGTGAAAGTTTTTACGCTTCAAATTCCTTATATGTTCAAGTATTTATTCATGGTGTTTGGCTGAGTGAAAGGGTGGAGGAGGGAGAGGGGTGTGGGGGGAGGGAAAATGTTTTTTTTGTTTTTGGTTTTTGCAGAATATGCTTGAGTTTTGAAAAAAGAAAAAAACAATAAAACATCAATGTTTGGTGCATTTTGGGCCAGGAAGCCGACAGCCTTGTCTGCTAGCACCAGGTGTATGTTTGTTTGTTTAATCGAATTATGCCATTTTAGAATCTAAAGGGGAATGAGTGTTGTTTTTGAATGAATCCATTGTTTGCGATAAGTCAATGTTAAAATGCTTAATGAGAATTCAAAAGACACACACATATGTCTGTTATTTGAATATATGTTCAGAGGTACACCATTTATAAATGCATTTTAACAAAATAGGCGGGAAAAAGTCGCTAAGGCCCGTTAAACTATCATCTTGTCAGAAGAAAATCGATCATTTTAAATCAATGAAAACATTAGTAGTGGCCAGCATTTGGTTTAAAATGCTTGCTGTGCTAAAAAAAACTATAAACTGTTTTGAAGTTTTGCATAAAGCGGACTCCAAAAATGATCTGAAAATTTTGGAATCCGTCTCCATTCTTTATTCTAGCCGAAAGAAATTCATTAGATCGTTAAATCTCTGTGACTGCATCCCCTCCTCCATTTTTTCAATCCCTCGCTGTTCCCTTTTAATAGTTTTTAAACTAATATCGAATTAAATTTATTTTAATCGCTGTCGATTCCCTGGTAAATTCAATTTCCCTTTTGTACCTTTTATTTTTTATCAGTAATAGTATCATTGATTTAAAACTATCGGTTTTCTAATGACGAGATTATAGTTTAAAGGGCCTTAGAATTTTTTTCTCGATTTTGTTCAAATGTATATCTGTTATTCAAAAATGTTTACAAGAATTTTTTTATTTATAAAAATGAACGCATTTCAACTTGTAAATTATAATGGAGTCTATTATGTGTTTCCTTACCAGAAAAGAATCAACACTCGTTTTTCTTTTCAAACGGTCGGATCATTCGAGCGCTCTAGAAATTGTCTCACTCCTCACACAATCCTCCACTTGCATAAGAGTCAAATACGTCCTAAGATTGAGTAATGTAGCCACGTCTGGGTAGGTGCGGCTCAGAGCCACCTTTCCTTCCTTTGGCAGAGTACAACATCGACTTAGAAATCTAGTCAGTGGTGTCCTATTCTTTTCCCTACAATCTCTTTCTCACAGAATAGAGGTTGCTAGTCTTTCTCTACTCTATCGTTATTTTCATGGTAGCTGCTCGACTGAGCTCCAATCTATGGTTCCCTCCCATGTAAAACATTCACAACAAAAACTCGTCCAGCTACAACCACTATAAATCATTTTCCTTTCTTCGTCTATGTACCTAAAACTAAATGAAACTTCCATGAGCAAAGTTTCTTTTCAAGAACTATCCGTCTGTGGAAGACAATACCACGGGGCTGCTTCCTGACTGACTACAACAAGATCGTTTTCAAGTCGAATGTTAACAACTTAAATAATCAACTTCTACCCAGTTTCAATCATCACGTTGTTGTCTCGCCCTCCACATGACAGACTCATTAACCCTTATCCTTGAGTGGCTTTTGGGCCTTGAGAAGTAGTGACTCATTAGTATATAAAAATGATTGTTTTGAAATTTATAAACAGAGAGATAGTCTTTTGCGCGAATATTTCGAGCATTCTGAATACAACTGGACAAATTCAATATCAAAATAAGTTTTAATGTTAAAAATAAAACTTTTTATTTTTCGCGTTTTTTGATACAACGGAATATTTTACTGTGCAATAAAAAATCAGTAAAAAATAATAAGCATTATTTTAATTGTAATTCATCGATTTTTAGATGCGTCCTCGCGTGACAGGATTTGTGCGTTTAGTGGTTCGTCACGCTTCAGTGTGTAGTAGAATCTTCATCGCTAAACGCACAGATTGACTTGATGCATCTTATTTAAAATGCGTCCAATCATCTCTATAAAAGGTTCTGTCCGTCCGTTTGTAACGCATGAAATTAGAAATAGCATTTTCTTTGGTCTGTCATGTTTAAATTTTAAATCAAGGGAGGCGCGAGAGCGCTCTATCCCTTAATAGACTGCAAAAATGGCCTATGCTGGAAATCTCATTTCTTTGATAAATCATAACTCAAAAACCAATAAACCAAATTAGTTAAAACTTGGCCCAAAATTTTTATTTGATAGGTTCTATAAGTGTGTAGAATTTCAGCATCATTAGTCAAGGCAACCCAGAGATCGAGAAAGTTCAATCATGAAATCATGTTATCTGTGTGTACATACGTACGTACGTACGTGCGTACGTATGTGCCACCATGTATCTCATCAACTATTTGATGGATTCAGCTGATTTTTGGCAGAGATAGAGGTTCTAGGGTCTAGTTAATGGCATTTTAATTTCAGTTTACCATATACCTTAGTTTTCTAGAAAATTCCAAAAAACACTTTAACATGACCATTGTATTGAGGCCTTTACAAAAGTAGTGACATTCCATGATAAATGCCAGTATACTGAAATCATATGCCCTTAATAGGGTTAAGATGAAAATTCATATACACTAAATTTACAAAAGCAAGGAAATTCCCAAATTTTTACACTTTTATTGTCATTAAGGGTATGCGAGCACAACAGGGCTATGTATTTTACTTGTAGGAATTTTTCTTCAGCGCACCTCACACACTTCATCCACTCATGCATAGAGATTTATACTGTAGTGATGTGATAATGAAATGGTTTAGTTGATATGTAGTCTTACCCTTAATTAATGACAGTAAAAGTGTAAACATTTGGGAATTTCCTTGCTTTTGTACATTTAGTGTATATGAATTTTCATCCTAACCCTATTAAGGCATATGATTTCAGTATACTGGCATTTATCATAGAATAATATTTTAGATGCGTCCACGCATCCTCATAAAAATTCTGTCCGTCAGTCTGTCACGCTAACATTTGAAATACAATGTTCATCACTAAATGCGCAGAGATCAAAGGGACGCGTCTGATGAATATTGGAAGTGATTGGCCGTTGGTGAGGTGGGGGGGGGGGCATTGAAAGGCCAGTGAAAAGTTAACAGTGTCTTTGGGGCCCGAACACCCTACAGGTACCTGTAAAGTGGGCAAATAGAAGACACCTTAACTGCCTCTATAACTGATTTTCTTTTTTTGGGACTGAAATTCGATATCGACGGGGTTGATTTCTTTTCAGCTATTTGCTAGGAACCGATCTCAGAGTGTAAGAAGTTGGGGTGCAAGGTGGCAACTCCACTTTCTCCCTTGCGGACTTGTCGATTGTAACACTGATATTACTAAGCAGTGAAAGGTTATTTGGGATCGGTCCCTTTATAACCAGTCTACGCCCAATATCAACTGATCAGTCTGAAGCAATATACAACCTTAGCGAAGCTTTCAGTGCCCTAACTTTAATTTAAAAATGGGGCATGCTATTTAAAACCCCTTTTTGCCCGTTTGCTAGGGTCACTCTTAGGTTAAAATCCCTCAATTCTACTTTTTTTCTATTCTAACTCCTCAAAAACTGATGGTTTTAGAAGCGAGACCCTCGATTCAGTGTCGATTAGTGCCTTTATCGTTTTGTTTTGCGGTTTATTTTTTTCTTCTGCGTGCCCGTTTCAGACCGCTTTCACTACCTTCCTAACACCCATGTCCTCTGGGGATCATACTTCCCCGGCTTCCTTCTTTCTTCGAGAACTGGACATGGTTACATGTCCGTGTACGAGGCTTCTGATCAAGCCGGTGGTAGTGACTGGGTTTCGAAAATACCTTGGTCTTTCCTTTTTCCTGAGGCAAAGTCATTTACTTCTTTCTCAGGTGACCATGGGCAGTCCCGTTCGAGCATATTATAGCTACCATGCCCTCGCTGCGGCCTCTTTGATTCTGCTGAAGTGTACCCACAAACTTCGTCTCTACAGCTTTCATCGATTTGCTACAGCTGTAGCAACCATGCCCCCTTTTTCGACCTTTTCCCGCTGTAGGATTCGGTCTTGAGTAACCTTAATCTAGTATGGTCCCCTTGGCCCCAGTTAACACCGCTTAATAAACTATCTTTTAAGATAGCCTATTCCTTCCTATGGCCAATTAGAAGTCACACACAGAGCCTTTCGTTTTGTCTCGACAAAGACAAGGCTCTAGTAAAATTCCAAGATAATTGAATATCATGGTCCTTCTGTCTTTTTGTCGTATCTGCCTCTGTTTCTGCTCGCAAATCTATTGGGTGAGGATACGAATTTTGCATGTACAACCGCTATTCATTTCTGTGTTCTGGGTCAAACCTTACCCCTAATTCGTATGCAACTTTTAGACCCTGCTTCTCTCGGTGCCAGAAGTCAACCTGCAATCTTGCAAATTTACTGAATAGCTACGGCGACGAGGGGGACTTCATGCAGACCAAGCAATCTTAAGGCGCGCTTTGCATGAGTACTGTGCAGAAGTTAGATTCGCTCCTCCTCCTCATCATCATCATCATCATCATCATCAACAACAACAACAATCAGCAACAGCTTACTTTAAGTATTATTTTCCAGTGAGTTGAACTATAAAAGTTGTGGCTATGTTGGAAGCAATGAAAAAGATGTATGATCATTTTTTTTTATGAGAGGAGCACGCCAAGAAATAAACTTTTCTAAATAACTGTCGTTTGCTTTCAAGACGATAATAAAAACAAATCCTCGGTTTACGATTTGATTTGATCACCAATTCTCCAGCCTCTGGGGAAAACGAAGATTCAAGAAGAAGAAAAAAAATGTACGAAAGGAAATATGAAAGCAGAGATTACAACTGTTCACAATATTCAACAAAATAAAATAAAAGGAATAAACAATTCAAACAATGTGTTTCACTTACCGAATTGCTTGCTGATAAAAGAGATTTCATAAGACACAAACAGCGTATCGTATAGTTGAAGGCAGTTATTAGACGTCGTGACGTATGAACGAGAGGTTTTGTGGCTTTCAAAGTGGGAAAGAGACAAGAAAAGAACATGTAAACTTTATACAATGGAAAATAATGTATTCAAATCATCAATAACTACAATGGCGAAATGTATGTATGCGTATTTCCGTCCGATCACTACCAAACATTATGGAACAGGTAACATTAAAGGACGGATAGGGCGAGAAATGATTAAGGAAGGAAATAGAAGGAAAGGGATATAATTAATCCAAAAGATTCATAATCCGTTTCATTTTGTCTTCAATCTCTCGTCCAACCAAACCAGCAGCAAAATCCCACCCCTTCAATCTTCCGTCCGACCGCTTGCTATTGGAATTTCCTTCTTCTACCTGTTTTTCTAACTGTACGAACATGCAGAAATTTAAATGTAATGTGAACAAATATCTTTCTGCACAATTCCCTACCTAGGATGCATCCTATAAATTTGGCCCCTAATAACGGTAGCCCCCTTCACGTCTCAGTGGCATTATGCCTTGTTTGAAATGAACAAATCAAAGAATAGTTAAATACTCACACAAACAATTAATTTCACTAAACAATATCCGAGCAGAAAGCGATTATGCAAATAGTTCATTTTTTATTTGTTCGAAATAAATATGCAGTTGAAAAAAGAAGAAAAAAGAACGCGCACACAAGAGAACAAAAAGCAAAAGTCTGACTCCCGAATTGTATCAACAGTTGATAGTAATATTATTATAATTATTAATAGTATTCATTAAAGCGATTTAATAAAAAATAGGATAATGTTTTAAAAACCTTTTTTCGTTATTATTCAAGGGAGATAATTTTGATATATGCCGTTGTCGAAGCCGAGCACATATGTTTATTTACGAGATAGAAGAACAAATTGTCAGTGGCGGACATTGCCGATTTGAAAGCCACCTTCTCGATTCTTCTTCATTTGAAAAAATATTTTCAGCTCAACTTTTTTTTTCTGAAAAATTAGAATTATACATTGTCTGAAATAAAAACGACTTTTTCTTAAAATACAAACAAATAAAATTGAATTTTCTGCTGTAAATTGGAAGTTTTTTTTTATTTAAAGTTTTCTTTAATTTCTTAATAAATCCTGTTATAAACACCTCTATAAATAAATAAATAAATAAATAAATAAATAATGAAAGTTCTTGATGGCTTTCGTGATTAAAACTTCTCTTGTTTTATTTTCATTCAATTTACGTGACTGAAATGGGAAAAGGTTCAGACTATTCTATCAACAATAATATACAAATTCTCATTTAATTTTGGCTTAATTTTAAATTCAATCACGTTAATTAAGAGAAAGAAATAAGTTTCGGTATTATTCATAATCAACTTATATATGTATATTTTTACTGAAACCATGGTTTAGTAAAAAAAAAAAAAAAAAAAAAAAAAAAAAAACACATTAAAAATACTAAGTTATGTCAAGTTTAATCGTGCACGTGAAACGGCGAAATGAAAATTAAGTCAGAAAAATATAGTCAAAACAAGTCGTGAAAGAGGCTAGCTAAGGAAGAACGATAACTCAAGTTTGAAAGATGTTTTTTTGAGTAAAGATTTATGAAAAGAAGTTATTATGTTTCATTAGCTAGCATATTTCTTATTGTTTAAGATTGCGACTATATATGTCCGCTCAATTTTCATTTCGGCGTTTTACGTGGACAATGAAACTTGCCATAACCTATGGTTTTAATGTTATCGAAATGAATAAATGCGAAAGTTTATTAAATTAATTTTAATTATATTAACATTAAAACGGTTTATGCTTATTTAATTCTATGATACAACATAGCTTTGTGTAATGCTGTATATATATATATATATATATATATATATATATATATATATATATATATATATGGATGTATGTATTGAATATATATCTAGAATATTCTTATTTCTTTATTTTTTATTGAATATACATCTAGAATATATTTATAAGCACGTATGTAGTCTGAATATATGCTTGATTGATAGTGAATCTGTGTAGGTGTCCATGTTTAGATATGTATGTATATCAATGTCCGTTTATTTATCTGTTTGTTTATTTAGATGTGTTTGGGTTTGTTTATATATGTGTGATTCTTGATATATAGATAAGATATTTATAATTGAGTGAGTCTGTTAAACTGGCAAGCGAGAGCAATAAAATGAGGACAAGAAAAGGCGATCGATACGTCATAAAGAGTAATAAAAAAGGGAGGGGACAACCACTGGCAAAAAAGGTCAACTAGTGAAATAGGTAATCCGATACTAATTCATAAGAAATAGAAGAGTCTAGATCCCAAAAAAGAGTTATTTAGGATAGAAAATTCTTCAAATCCATCCATTCCTGAAAGATTATTGGTCTGATGAGGTTGACTTTCTTGGAAAAGTGCAACCGAAACATGTATGCACATATGTAACCAATAATGTTTGTATAAATAAAAATGTATACTTATATATATATATATATATATATATATATATATATATATATATATACAGATTTTATATAATAGTTTCGTCGATAGTAAAACATCAGATGTCGCTGGGTTGCTGAATACAGATACTACCTTTTGAAATATTTATTTGCACAAAATATAAAATTTTACATTTAGAACAAGTTATGCACAAGGCCATTAAAAGTGTGGGGTTGGGCGTCGTTTTTCATCCTCGGTCAAAAATGATTAAGAAATGACTATCCTACTCTTAACTAGAATCAATTCAGTCACCACAATACCACATTTACTCTAGAAGGCATCCTACTTAAGATATCCCCAAATTGGTTTGAATTTTTGATTTTGCATAAATTGACACTTTCATCTAAGCCAAAAGGCCAAGGAACTGTAAAAAAATAATGTTTTTATGAATAGGTATTTTTAATGAATGAAAAAGAAACCTAGTTTAATTTTTTTAATGGGGGTTAATTTAATATTGGTTCTGTTGTCATAAGACCATCCTCCCAAGAATTATCTCCTCGTTTTTAAGGGGATGGGGTAATCATCCCAGGTATTAGATCCCTCTTTTGAGGGAGAATGTAATTTAGTATCTGTTTTGTTGTTATGAGACAATCTTCCCAGGGACTACCTTCTTCTTCTTGGAGGGAGGGGGGGTGTAGTATCTTTTCTGTTGACTTGATACCATACTCACAGGCATTACATTCTCTTTTAATTGGGGATCCTCCCAGGTATTACCGCCTCTATTTTGGAGGTAGTATTGTAGTATCTGTTTTTTTTTGTTTGTTTGTTTTTGTTTTTTTGTCATGATATCATCCTCCCAGGAATTACCACTACATTTTTGGGGCGGGACGAATCCTTCCAAGCTTTAACTCCTCCTTTGAGCGGTAGTGTATTTTCATTTGTCATGATAGATTCCTCCCAGGCATTACTTCATTTTTATTTTTAGGGGGAGGGGGTATAGTATATATATATATATATATATATATATATATATATATATATATATATATATATATATATATATATATGCCATGTTTCATTGTACAGGGTAAACGCCGAAATAAAAATAAGGTCGGAAAATAGTCACGATTTAAACAAGTCAAGAAAGAGGCTAGCTAAGGAAGAACGATAACTCAAGTTTCTTAACATGTCTTTATTCACTAGAAAATTATAAAAGGAAGTTATTGTTCTTTCTTAGCTAACACATTTCTTTGTTTATAAAGATAGCGACTATATTTTTCCCGGTCAATTTTCATTTCGGCGTTTCACGTGAACAATGTAACTTGCCATTGTTTTTAATGTTATCTACATGAATAAATGTGAAAGCTGTTTTCCACCTATTCTAACTATATTACCATCAAAACGGTTTATGCTTAGTGTACAGTATATTCTCAATAGTCATGATACATTCCTTTTAGGTATTACCTCATCTTTTTTTTATATGCGTTCGTTCTTCACGATACCATCCTCCCGGGATTACTTTCTCCTTTTTTTTTTGGTGAGGGGTAGTGTAATATCTATTCTTTTGACATGATATCATCCTCTCAATCATTACCTCCTCCTTTGGGGAAAAGTTAGTTCGTTCATCATGATATTATTTTCCCAACCTAGCAAAAATATGCGACCATAGTATTAATAATTATGTTGTGCAAAATACATATCAAAATGGATCGAGCGTAGTCGAGGGCGACCCAAAGGTTTCCTTTTTATTTTCTACTACACGAAGATGCAACTTTTTCCATGACTGCTCCACTTACCTATCTTATAAATAATGCTGAGTGTTTCGCAAGTATGTACCATTTATCATATTTGTGGTATGACTCGACCGAGGATTGAACCCCGGTGTCCCTGCCCATTAGCGAACACTCTAACCATTACGCCAAATGGGCCAGAATATATAACTAAATGAAATTTATCCGTAGCTTAATGTTTCTGCGTCAGATTCTAGAGATAAAACAACTCTCAGATATGATTATAGAAGTAAGTAGACGCAGTGTAGTGGAGGAAATATGTGTTTAATGAATGAACAAACGCAGTTCTAAATAACGAGGAACTTTATTCACATGAGAATTAACATCTTCTCGAACGTGTTTAGTGGAAAGATAAAAGGTTATTTATTGTTTACGCAAGATTATGAATAAGTATTTGACGGAATCCAACAGTCTGTGTGTATGTGTGTGTGTGAATCTCTGTGTGTGACAAACAGACTAATGTGTATGGATGCCAGTGGCAATGACTGCTGCCTGTGTCAATAAAGTAAATATTCAGTGGTAATCAACTTTCTATCACAATTGATGTGTGATTGTGTTTATGACTCGCAGATTAATCTGCATGGTATATTTCGATTGGCTGATTGTCTCGTTCGAAAACTTGCTTTATATCATTTGCGTTCTGCTCCTGGCAGTATTTAAGCCTTTTATCAACGACTAGACCACCCGTGACCCGTTGGGTCAGTTTGTTATATTAGCTATGGAATTCATGTATGTGCGTGACACTTGTGGAGAAAACAAAAAAACTATTTGATGAAATTAAATGTAATTGTTGAAAAAAGAATATAGATAGATTTCTATGCGTCGTTCTGTTTATTATAATTGTTTTTTTTTTAAATTACAGTTACTGAATTATAAGTGGTTGGCCATACTTATAGGTAAATATGCACTGAACAGGTACCATAATACTTATTATAGTTAAATTCAAATTTTTATATATAATCTTTTAAATGAAATTGTTAGTTTCAACTAACAATTTCATTTAAAAGATTATAAAAATAAAGGCGATTTGAGAAAGGAAGGGGGTACAACCGGCTGTCTCGCGTACGTAACGAAAACAGAGGGAGTAGGAGTGGTGAAATCTGTGAGAGGAAAAGTGGGAGGTGGTTTCGTTCACCGCCGCTATTGATATTAATAATGATTGTTGTTGTTTTGTTTGTTTGTTTTTGTTTTTTAAAAGGGAGGAGCTTTTTTGAAACTGCGACAAACTTTACAAAGTCCTGCCGTTGAATGTTTTTAGCCGTGGAGAAAACAAAAAAACTATTTGATGAAATTAAATGTAATTGTTTTATATTTAAAGCGATATAAACATTTCCAGAATGAAAAATTTCATGCGTTCGTTAATAGTAAGAGTTCAACGGAATTGGAATAACAGATTGGAAGACGATGCTATTTACGCATGCGCAACCGGATGTTGAAAACCGGAAAGCTGAAAGCTGATTGCAAACATACAAGACAATAGAGTTTTAGTAGTATATAGATTATTTTGCTTATATTAAAAAAAAATCCTCACTCTGCGATTAGATGAAATATATTTTAATAAATGTTAACAATCTTGAGTCGATTTTGGTACAAAAAATCTTAACTGAATTAAGTTACTATACAGAGTACGATTCAGAAAAACGGAATGTTCCCTTTATTTATTTTTGTAAAACTTGTCACAAATCAAACTAAGATTAGAACCGCTTCGTAGACAATCATTGTCGCAAATGAAACGAAAAGCGACTGTCGCAAATCAACAAATAACAAGAAACGGGGACCGACTGTGACTTCCCTTGTTATAGACGTCACAAGTGAGGGGTTGAAGTGAAGATCGATGACATTTGCTCGGCCGACTAATATGAAATCGCATATTCCCAGTTTGGTTTCTTTGTTCTTCGGTCCTGACAGGCACTCTTGTTAATCGTGGCTTTATTTTTTTTCTTTAAAACTATTTGTCATAATTTTCTCATTACAGTTTTTTTATTTATTTTGCTATTTTGTTTTTGTTTCCCTTCTTTTTTACTATCGAGGACACCTGATATCACGGCCAAAGCCACTCGAGGATAAGGGTTAATGAGAAGAGAACAAAAAAGATGAGGAACACTATGAAAGTACTCACATTGATCAATGGTATGAACTGCATTTGATAACTTTTAGAGCGGTCCATGATAAGAATTTCTTGACATTAGATTTGAAGACAACAGAGTTGTAATCAACAGGAAATCAGTCTCGCGGGGATGTGTTCCACAGATGGGAAGCTTTTGCGATTTGCTATTTTATGCAAAAAATATTTCACATTTCTCGTTCGAATTCGTTTAAAATTAGATAATTTACGTTTAAAAGTATATACATTTGAAGTCTGCAAATAATCACTTTTACTGATGAACCGGGTTTTATACGAAACGTGAAAGTGCAGAACCTTTTGAAGATTGCTAGTTCCGAGTTTTATGAATCAGAAGGGAATGACGTTTGACAAGCTCGATTTTGTGGCTTGCATTCGTTTCGTCAATTCTTTCTAGAGTCATGTACTTACAGGAGGGGGGGGCACGTGAAGGTTGTGAACATCTATAGTTAAAGTTGTGCTATGCAACCGACAAGATTCTAACTTGGCACGCCCAGGTCGTCAGTCCACGTCGATATCTACTTCCTCACGGCCACCTCCCGAAGCAATTATTAATGGACAGACTCGTGAAGAACTATGTTGCTATATTAGTTCTTTGCTGCATTTTGCATTTACTATTCATTAACTTATGTCAATCATCCAGTGTTACCGATGCGCATGTACGTGATTGATCGAACTGTTGCTGAAACGAACGATAGATCGACTACGCATGGTTGAAACAAGCACTATTACCGGAGGGAAAGGTATAAACCTGTCTCTTCGTTATAGATAAATAATGACTTGTGTTTCACTAATCGTTTATACGTAATCGTTGACAATGTCGCAATATTGGATGCGGATGCGTAAAAATGATGTAAAAAACGGTATTTCCCACATAAGGTTAGAGTAAGCAGAGAAGTAGAAAATTCCGTTAGAAGTTTAAAAACTAGAGTTAAGGCTACGTGTCAGGATATGACGTCACAGACAAGAAGTCCAAAGTGAGACGTGACTAAGAAGAGGGAGAAAGTTTTTCTCTTTGGTCAGTAGACCTTTTCTCAAAGCTCTGGCTTTCTTCGTCTCACCGGGGAGCGGGCAAGGAGAAGCTCACGTAATGTATAAAAGAATAAAACGTTAAAGAGTATGACGTCATTGAGCAAATACGTTGTTAGCGTCTTTCTCTCTATTTGTTGCATTGCTGCATCTACAAGAAAGGGGGAATATATTTTTTTTAAATATTGGTTACTGCATCACCACTACAGCCACCTTTACAGCTAGATATTACTATTTATTTAGCAACTACTTATAGCATGTCAACGAGAAACTCGGCGGTTTTCTGTTGACGAGAAGATTGTAAGCCATCTAATGAGATCGGCGAGATTCCTCATCGAACGTTACAAAAGGGCTTATTAGTGTCATATAGCATTTTATTTATCTTCTTGCCAAGCGGTTAGGCACAAGGTCAAGTGTGGTTTTTAGAAACCAACGCACTAGGAAAAGCGCACTCTGGCTTACAAAATATGTCTGAGAAGCGCCATCGGCATTCCCTAGTAGGGGCGCCTCAGGCGATTAGCAATAAACTAACCCTTTTCTCAGAGATAAGCCTGGGATAGTAAACCCCCTAGGAGTGTACAGAACAATACCTGTATTGTTTTTAGGTATTGTTTTATTTTTTTTATTTGGCATTCACTGAAAAAAAAATGGGTTTATATACCGTAAAGAATGTGTTTATTTATCACTGAAATAACTTGTTTCCATTGATTAACAGAAAATACTTTCATTTTCTCTCTCACGAATTAAACGTATTTCTGTGGGGGTGCGTGCCTGGCCTGGCGGATACCGTTGCCGTCTGTCGGATCTGTTCAGTTCGATTACGCACTAATCCTGTTAGGAAAAGTATAAATCTGAAATCAGCCAAAGCTATGGGTAAAATAGCAACTTGTGTTGTATTAATCGTCTACAATAGATCCTTTTTTTAATATGGCATTAAATTGCCCAAAATAGAGTTGACATGCCGTAAAACAGGAAACAAAAAGAAAAAAAGAATTGCCACCGATGTTCACACCTGAGAAATTACTTCAAGTTTTAATGGAGAGTGTGTCCTTAATCATTTCTTGATTCGTCACCGACTGGAATTACCATTATGGCCATTTGTGTTGCATTTTATATGGCCATTTGTGTCGTATTTTATATGGCCATTTGTGTTGCATTTTATATGGCCATTTGTGTTGTATTTTATATGGCCATTTGTGTTGTATTTTATATGGCCATTTGTGTTTTATTTTATATGGTCATTTGTGTCGTATTTTATATGGCCATTTGTGTTGCATTTTATATGGCCATTTGTGTTGTATTTTATATGGCCATTTGTGTTGTATTTTATATGGCCATTTGTGTTGCATTTTATATGGCCATTTGTGTTTTATTTTATATGGCCATTTGTGTTGTATTTTATATGGTCATTTGTGTTGCATTTTATATGGCCATTTGTGTTGTATTTTATATGGCCATGTGTGTTGTATTTTATATGGTCATTTGTGTTGCATTTTATATGGCCATTTGTGTTGTATTTTATATGGCCATTTGTGTTGTATTTTATATGGCCATTTGTGTTTTATTTTATATGGTCATTTGTGTTGTATTTTATATGGCCATTTGTGTTGTATTTTATATGGCCATTTGTGTTGTATTTTATTTGGCCATTTGTGTTGTATTTTATATGGTCATTTGTGTTGCATTTTATATGGCCATTTGTGTTGTATTTTATATGGCCATTTGTGTTGTATTTTATTTGGCCATTTGTGTTGTATTTTATATGGTCATTTGTGTTGCATTTTATATGGCCATTTGTGTTGTATTTTATATGGTCATTTGTGTTGTATTTTATATGGCCATTTGTGTTGTATTTTATATGGCCATTTGTGTTGTATTTTATATGGCCATTTGTGTTGTATTTTATTTACCTTCATTCCAGAAGGTGAGACACAGGGTCAGGTGTGGGTTTGAAAATCCAGCGCACTAAGATTAACGCACTCTGGTCAACAAAAAGAGAAGGTAAAGCCTGGGATGGTTGACCTCGTGAGACTGAAGAGAACCATACCTCAGCCCGACAGATAAAGGCCAGAAGAGGCCACAACGGCCCACCCTCTGTCGGACTGATTGTCAGGGACGTATCACTGACTTGTACGAACACCTACTCAAGCTGTGCCTGCTAAGTATTTGTGTTATATAAGGAGTTTATCTTTCGCGTCATTACTAATGGGAGGGGGGAGGGGCTTCGTCTGTGACGTCATAGTAGCGAAGTTCCTTTGTTGTCATTTTGAACCTTTAGTCGTACACTAAATAACATAAGGACAGTTGCATAAAATATAGTTGTTGTTTTTTATTTAACTTTATATACAGATCCTTTCTTATTCATGTTAAGAAAAGAGAGAGAGAGGGAGAGACTGTCTAGAGCGGGCGCATCTACAAATATCCTTCCACGTGACAACCGTCGCTACAATCTCTGCCATCTACATCCCGCCTGTTCTCTGTTCTGTTCACTGTCTCGTCTGATATGCTATCCATATGTTCCTCTTTCTTACATAAAACTACTCACACGCAATGCTGTCAGATGCAGATATAGCATTCGTATAAGTCACTTTTATGTGTATCTCTGGTTCTGATATGTTTGACATTTAACTGGCCCAATTTTAGATATGGTCATCCACACTTGGATTTAGCCAAAGCATGGCATAAGCACATAGCATATTATAAAAATTGCAGGCAAATACAGAACACATATCTTAAACATTTATGTGTTTATATTTCGTCACGTGGAAGAAAATAATTATTATTTCATCCTAATGGCTTCAATGATATTTCACTCGCTTCAGGGAAACGAACGCTTCGTTGAATCTATT
The DNA here is from genome assembly GCA_963556195.1 of Sepiola atlantica. NCBI lineage: Eukaryota > Metazoa > Mollusca > Cephalopoda > Sepiida > Sepiolidae > Sepiola > Sepiola atlantica. The sequence continues at coordinate 13,873,112 of OY744537.1, read as the reverse complement.
GATAAAGAGGTGTTCTATTCGAGCCTAGCCTAGATACAGTATGTGTGTAGAAAGCGCTATATATATATATATATATATATATATATATATATATATATATATATATATGTGTGTGTGTGTATCTATATGCATATATATATATGCATACATATATATGCATGTATATGCACATATATATGCATATATATATGCATATATATATATGCATATATATACATATATATATGCATATATATACATATATATATGCATATATATACATATATATATGCATATATATATGTATATATATATATGTATATATATATATATATGCATATATATATACAATTATCTGGTAGATGAAATAACAGATTCCACTTAGCGTAAAGCAATAATCTCTTATAAAGAATAAACTTTTCTTAGGTTAACTAATTTGAGAGCTCCCCGCGTGATTCAGCAGAACAAATGTAGGAGCCGATTGAGATAAAATCCAACAAACTCGTTAATCGACAAATAGTTATTTTGTTCAACTGACATCAGAGCGTCAACGTAATAGAATGTTGAAGAAAAATAGAAAGCTTTCAAATGACATAGCAACATAACTTTTCCGAATGCTGGAAACGACTGTACATCCACACATGGTTTACTTACAAGGAAATGACCATAACTACTTAAGAATGCTGGAAACGATATAGTTGAATGTATATCTGTAACACGATGAGACGGTATAGTATAATTTATACATGAATTACTTGAAACGATGAAAAAATTTTTTAAAAGAGTGTAATTCTTTTGTTTAAAATTTATTGAAATACAATTTGTTGTTGGGATTTTGAAAATGCAATATTATGTTAGGAGTTTTATGACGTTTGTCAACAGACAATGGTCAATAACAATTTGGTAAACAAATGAGGGTTAAGAGTAGTTCGAAACAATGAATGGGAATTATCTTTTATGTATTATGTTTATGTACGTAAATCGTGACATAAATAATATAGATAATAGACAGAAAGACAGAAAAGAAACGAGAACTGGAAGAGAACCCGAAGCGAGCGAATTAGTTAAGAGACACTCGCCGCAAAAGACGAATTTACGTGAAAGCCAGGCAAACAGACACAAACACACGCATACATAATTACCGTAAGTTCACTAACGACAGTACATACACCGCAGTCTATGCCAGTCTATAGTCGTCGGTCACAAACACTCTTGCCATCATACATACAGAAAGTCGCGTATCAATCTATCGACTAGCGGTCATGGACTTTTAATAGAAAATTGTTCCGTGTTGCTTATTTATGAAATAAAAGAAAACCTTTTTAGACATCCCCTCCAAAAACACATTATACGTGTTTTCTTTTTTATTTCTTGTGTGAACTAACAACGACTAAGAGTAAGCTACAACAACAACGAATGAAAAAGCTATAAGCAGTCTCCCGGAATTTAAAACACCTTAAATATATTAAGAGCTATGGTATACATTCACACACTTTAAACTCGCACACGGCGATGAACATTAAACATAAACTCTTTGCAACTAATAAATAGGGATTATATAAATTTAAATCTATTTTTTTCGTTTTTCCTACATTCTTTATATTACAACATTCTTTAATCACGCAAAAAGTTTTAAAACTTCAATTTCACCATCCGCTTCTCATTTTGTAAAACCCCATGTTCTTAAAAACAAAATAACATCTATTTTTAAACATAACAGACACTTTTTCTTCGTCATTATTGTTGGGTTTTTTATTTTCTTGCAATTATAAAATTAATATTGAACGTAACTTTTGCAACGTAAAAATTAAAAAGACTTTAAAAAAGATAATTGTTTATCTAAAAAAATCGATTAATTTATATCAGCTAAAAGTGAAGAGGTAACGCTACTGACCTTTGGGTTTAAGTGGTTCTCGATGATTCTTGCACAAAAATTAGACTTTTAAACTGGTCTTTAGTTTACTTACCCAATTTAAACCGTTCGCATTACCGGTTTAGTGTGCCGGCGTCATTTTCTCAATTTCAAACATTGCAGTTTAGAATGAAACAGAGGCGCTTTTTCGCCGTGAACTTTAATTAGAACTAGACCATCTATGACCTGTTGAGTCAGTGTTTGTTATATATATTATTAAATATATAATTTCCTTAATTTAGCATCGGTTGATAATCATGTTTTTACAAAACTTACAAAGTCAAAAGATTTCACAAAGTCTGTGATGTCACAATTTGGCGAGTAAACACACTAGTATATAAATTGATTAGTTGAAAATAACAGGAAATGAAAGTTCAGTCGGGGTCAACTTGCTGAACGCGAGATTAGTTTTTACTCAACTGTTGGATTGATAGAAACAGATGTGACGTCACATGTCTCAAATAGAGAGTGAGTGAGAGAAGTTAGCAGTTCCTTGGAAGAACTAAGCGTGGGAACATGTGATTTTAAAAATGCGCTCAAAATATATGATTAAATAGTTATTATCGATATCTCTCTGTCCCCCCCACCCCACTGGTCAGTGATTAAGAACGAAGATCAAGGCGAATAAACCTCCTCTGTCTTCCAACAAATTATGTCTTGACGTAGGCCTTTTTAGAGGTGCGAAATAACTTCTTTGCAGACGGCGTTCCCCCGGTCGGGAAGGATCACAGATAGGGCGCGTACAGAAGCAAACAGCTAACAAAAAAATGATTATGAACTTTTATTCACGTATGGCACAATGTCGAAACACAACAAATCGACCCTCACTATCCTCCTATATATTTTCCATTTCTCTCCTTTATCCCCTCTTTTTAAGCATTTACATCATTCCATTCCTCTCACCACTTTTTTTTTATTGGTTATTCACTTACGTCATTAGCATTTTTTCTCACCATTTAAAACATTCACATACAGATGAAGTGCGCACGGTGACACGCAAGCAAGATAACATCCCCAGAATCGTAGTTATATATACATAGATACAATCTTTCCATATCTAGTTTTATAGACGAAATATAGTTACCGTTTTTATTTTCATGATTCAATCGGGCCCCAATTTACGTAATAAACTTCTTGCGATTTTTCTACTTGGCCAATTAACACACTTTTTTTACAAAGATTTCTTTGTATCGATGAAATTAAGTTTAAAATTTCACACCCTTTTTAATTACATTCACATATGGATTCCGCCATGTTATCGGGTGTGAAAAAATATGGCCGTCACTGACATCCGGTTTTAAATAATTTGCAAACGCTGAGTTTGCTGCTAAATGCTGTTTTTTTTTTTAGTTTTGCCTGTTTCAAATATTTTTATTTAGAAGTGCTTCGTTTTATGTAGTTCGCAATTCTCGTTATCACAGTTAGAAGTGTTTAAAAGTTACTCGAGACGTTAGTATCGATCAACAGACGTGTTTAGTTGCAGGTAATATACTGACGAGAGACTAGTAGACGGCATTCAAGAATAGAATGAGAAAACAGTCCATTTCATAGAAAAGTGAGATCCGTATAGAAGTGGAACTCTTCTCTGCAACACTTACATTTTCCACATATTTATTGAAATTTAAATGGACAAAATTATCTTATTTTCATGATTAGTGTTAGACTATTATCTTTCAAATAAAAGCTCAATTTATCCAGAAATTTTAGTTGAGTCACTTAAATTTTTTTTTATTTTACAGATCACTGCAACTCATCGTTTTGTTTATTAAATCCCTCCGGTTTGATTGGACGTTCTTTTTTAGAAGTACGATATATATACATATATATATACATATATATATATATATATATATATATATATATATATATATATTACGTTATAGTCTCCTGTTTTTGTTTCACTGTTAGATACTTAATCCCCCTTTTTATTTTATTTACTTACTATTACATATTTTATTTATTTATGAATTTTCCAACGAATGTTAAGTCTGCACTATTTTGGATTTAGTTAGTTTCTCTGGGAATTTAAACTGCATTTTCCTTCTTTTGTCTTTTTGTTTAAAATAACTGAAAGCTTCTTTAGACTATATATATATATATATATATATATATATATATATATATATATATATATATAGCCATACCTTTCAGTCATATATATATAGAGAGAGAGAGGGAGAGAGAGGGGACAGAGACAGAGAGACAGACAGACAGAGAGAGTGTGTGTGTTAAAATAATTTTGGGGGTAGTTGGATTTTTTACACATTAAAAAGCGACATTGTGTCAAACTCTGCCCTCGTGAGGAGGCAAGTAGATATAAACTATCACATAGACACATATACAATACAATTTTTTTTTAATTAACATTTACAAAAACTCCAGAACTTTATTATTCCTTAAAATACTTTACTCCTTGCAATTATTTGATATACATTTTTGTGATTGTGTTAAAATACAATTTCCTTTTTTCCCGTTTATTGTTCCACTTATTAAATAACTAAAGTCCTACATCGTGAAAGTGCCAAACATGTAATGATATAAAAATAATTTATTTGAACTCTGATATGGATTTGTTAATACGCAACTTTGTATTTAGAACCTGATTTTCAGGAGATTTCTAGTAAAGAAAACATCTATTGGGAAACATAGTTTCGCAAATATAAACATGGTTCGTTGAAATTTAAGCCAAGCGATTAACATGATTATACGCTTTAAGCTAAACAATGTCATGGAGATAATAAACTTATATGACGTCAATATCTCCCACGCGAGGTTTGACGCTAACATTTGTAAATAATATTTTCACCGCTAAACTGGTTGATTGAATGAAGGCGTATTATTTTAATTGAGTGAGTCTGTCTGTCACGCTCGTATTTAAATAGAAAACTTCTTCTCACAGTCTGCTATGTATCTATACAGCCACCATTCGCCCATACATGGAGTATTGTTGCCACATCTGCGATTGGGCTCGTCTTGGCCTTTTGGCTAAGATCAAAGTGTAGTATCTGTTCCGATGGATACTGCACGCCTGTCCTGTGCAGTTCTAGGAGGTCCACCTCCCAGGTTTTGCCTCCCCTCTTTGGGGAGGAGTAAGTTTATTGCTTACTGTCTGAGGCGCCCCTACCGGGGAATGCCGACGGGGCTGCCCAGGCAATTTTTAAATGGCCAGAGTGCTCACCTCTCGAGCGCTGGCTTTTAACCCCACTTGCTCGACCCGATCTTGGGTCACATCTTACTTGTGGGAGTAAGATAAAACTGGCCTTGTGCCTAACTCCGCGAGGAGTAAATAAACATCTGCGATTGTGCAGCAGCTAATAGACAGAGTACAAAAAAAGTATCTAACCTTGCCGCACGGTCTACTAAGCTCCAGCCCCTGTTCCATCACCGCATGTGGCTTCCTATGTTTATTTTACGAGTACTTCCACGAACTGTACTTGAAAAAAAAATTACATCTTTACAATTCGCAAAAAAAAAAAACGTTATTAAACGTTTGTTTCCCTAAGGCTTTTATCCTATTTATTTTAATGACACAAAATGCATGCTAAAGTATATCTTAGTCTTGGGATTGAATTATGTTCGAAAAAAAATTTGTTTTAATTGTTCTTATCCGTAATTCAAAGGCACAATTTCTTTCTTGGCTATTTATCTATTTATTTCGCCCCTCTCACTCTATATTGATTGAAACGCTCTCTAATATTTGTTAATATCTCTATGAACATTTAAAGAAAGAGTGACTCTCTCATTTAACATCGTCATTTAATTTACATAAGTGTGTCTGTACAAACCACAACGCGTACGCGTATTTTTTTTTTGTCATATTGTCGGAATAGAAGACCACGCTTACAAGAAGAATATTTGCGGGTTCAAAATTGACATCAGGGTCCCATCTGTAGGTAAGTAACATCCGTCCTGTGTATGACATGAAATAACATCAGATGGTATATATATATATATATATATATATATATAATTAATTAATTGAAACAAGCATTATCGAAGATAATAAGAACCAGTAGTATATTTTTACTAACATTATTGAATTCGGCCTTTATAATCTAAGTAGGTTTTTTATTTTGTAAAGAAACTAAACCAGGCTTTAGTACAATATTCTATTAAAAAAAACTCTCTTACGGTTAATGTTTCTCGTCTATATTTTCCTATTTTCTAAATTATTAGGGGTTTGCGTTGTTTCATCGTTACTTCCGGTGGGATGTTTCCGCCCGCCATTAAAGCTTTAATAAAATTCCTAATCGACGACCATATTTGGCATTCACTTTCTAAAAGCTTTCAAATCAAATCCGATGGAAGGTAAACATATGGGTAGAAAACAAAATGACTAACACTCTTAGCACGGCTGTCGCAAAATTGCGACAAGTCTCCCACCTCTAATAGCAGAAAATACTATATGCAAAACTGGTTTTATTTGCAATATTAGACACAACAGCACAAATATACACAATAAAATTAGCAATTGAGAAAATGAACATTTTTCATGATCAGATGGTCAACCTCGTTATTAATCTAAGATGGCTGCCGTCACAATATGCGAATTAGTCAAATTTTACAATTTATTTTGATAGTCCTACTTATATGCTACAAATGGTATATACATTGTTTGGATATAGAATGAAAAGTTAAGCTTACAGTCATTTCAAAAATAGGTGTGAAAAATACTTTTTCTACAGAAAAAAATTAGCGCCCAGAGGGTGAGTCACCTATGTAAAGAATTCTTCCGATGTAAAAAGTTTTTATTTCAATAACAAAATAGTTATTTCCACATTTCAATACAAAATAATACTGTTCGGATTTATTTGCAGGTGTGTTATCAAAAACATCTGACAAATGTATGTTAAGCGACAGTAAATATGACATTCGTTGGGACTATAATGTCAGTGATGATCATCACGTTGACAGCCCATGTTGTTTTTGTTCATTGTCTCGATTGCGATCGTCTTACGTCATAAAATTCGAATCTGCATTGGCTGAAATAAAACTGACTTCTAAAAAAATGTGTAACTTTAAAAATAATCGCGATATATATTTTACTCGAGTGCTTAGGAAGTAATTAAATAAAACATTCTATTTGGGAGAAAAAAAAAGATATAAAAAGAGAAATAAGTTTTTTTAATAAATAATTAAAAGATACGAATTATGGAAAAAAATAATAAAATAGTTTAGTAGGTTGAAATTTTGGACCGTGGGGAAAGGAAAAGAGTGATTTTATTTTGTTTGTTTCTGTGAATTAATCCAAGTCTTATTAGTTTAGTTAAACTAAAGTAAACATGGAAATGGAGCAATTTACGATATAGTTTAGAAAAAATAAGTGAAATATTTAAAATAATACTTGATCAACTTTTAATAACTAATCTGTGTTAAAACACATTTCATTAATATTTGAAATTATTAACCAAAAGATCAAAGTAAAAAATGAAAAAGAAAAAAGGAAAAAAATCTGTTCTGATTTTTTTTAAATTATTATTTTAGTAATAAATATTGCATCTAAACATGCTTTAATAGGCTTTTCGCCTCATTTATTATTAAATTCTTGAAGAAGATGTTTGAAAGAAAAAAATATGAACTCTCCAATGTTAAACAAGTCTTGCGAGCATGCGCATTTCCTAATATTTGAAACGTGAATGAACCGTTATAACAACGATACGTCTTTTTCCATCCATACGGACTACTACAAACACGGAACTATTACTTCTCACCGCTCTGAAGAAGTGGGGTCTCTCTAGCAAAATTTTTAGCCAAACGATCAAAGTCAAAAATGAAAAAAAAAAGAAAACATCTGTTCTGATTTTTTTATTTAACAAAATATTATTTTATTAAAAAATATTGCATCTAAACGTGCTTTAATAGGCTTTTCGATTTATTTATTATTATATTTTATAAAATATTGATAAACATTAAAAAGAATGTAACTAATTACAACAACTAGAATGACGTCACTAGGTTATAAAAATAATTTCAGAGGAGGAAGCGTAGTGGAGCTTGGGGAAACTTAGCAGTGAAGAATAACAGAGCAGAGATTAGGATGTTATTCTTCAAACATCATCTTAGGGTTCAAATTAAATGGGATAGAAACCGAATTCAGTTAAGGGTGGGTACAAGTTGCAAGGTTCTGCGTACGAAAAGGGGTACCTGTTTCTTGCTTAAGCATAATGTACGTGGTTCTTGGTCCTTTTGGACCCCAGTCCGGTTAAAATAGTATCTTAGTTGAGTGGGTCAAGGCCTATTCACTCAACAAGCTATCTTTTATTTTTTGTAATAGAGATCCCCCAATATGCCCACGCCCGACTTTTATTTTGTCTTTGGCCTCCTCAAATTGTATGCTTTCATTGAAGGACAGAATCTACTCACTAACTCCACTTCTATTTCATTCCCTTCAACTTGAGTTCCACTCCCATTTAGAGACCTGCTTGGTTTCGCTCCTAAAAAACAGGCAAACAGTGGGTGGTCTATTTTTAGAAAGGGTTGGTTTCTTTTCTCTCTCTCTCTCTCTCTCTCTCCCTCTCTCTCTCCTTCTCTCTCTCTCTCTCCTTCTCTCTCTCTCTCTCTCTCACTCTCTCTCTCTCTCTCTGTTCCTCTTTCTCTTTCTATGATTTTTTTTAATGTAAAACTTTATTAAATTTCAAAACTTCAAAAAAAAATTATAATCTGCCTTCATTGTAACGGGTGTGAGCGAGCAAAATATACACATATGTAAAGAATTTCAAAAGAATAAGATTAAGAGATTAAATAAACAAGTTAAGAATTCGCGGGGACACGAACAAGCGTACTATTAGATAGGCATGAGGGAAAGAAAGCGAGGGTAAAACAATTACAACGTATCACGACAAAAGGCGACTTTCTGCTTCTTTCTCCCTGTCTTACTCTTTATCGATGCATTAACAGGTAAGCGAGTGAGAGAGGGGAAAGGAGATCATGGAATACTGGCTACTTTCTTCTTTCTTCCTCTCTTTCTTTTTTCCTAACACAGTAGCAAGGGGAGAGGTGATAGTGAGGTGTGTAAAAGAAAAGAAAAGACTTGATATGTGAAGAGCAGAGTTTATTTTTCTCTCCTGTTATGTTATAGCTTCATATTAAATTGATTGTTGTAACCACATCCATGTGTTTTTTTTTCTTCTGTCATTTAACCTATTCAACGTCTTCTTACCTGCAGACATCCTTATAGAATGTGGCATCATACTGCGAGCAAACAATATTCCGGCAAAAAATATAAATATTAATTTGTGTCCGGTATTATCAGCCGTTGCATCTCCGTAAACGTACATTTGTATGAGTCATCATGCTACGACTCTCGACTATCTCGATTCTTTTGTTGGCATTGGTTTCCCCGGTTATCTCTATAACCAGATACTGACCGGTGAGACCACGTGAAGGTTGCCAACATCCATAGTGAAAGTGATCCTATGGGGCAGGCAGACTTTAAACACGGCACGCCTAGGTCATCTATCCACGTCGCTATCTACTTCACCACTACCACCTCCTCCTCCCCCCCCCCCCCCCAAAAAAAAGGTGATCAGTCAGTAAGGTCAACCAAAGCAGCAATAACACCAAAATCAACAATAACCACTTACATCATCATCATCATCATCATCATCATCATCATCATCATCATCATCATCATCATCATCATAAGTAAATTTAAAGTACTTATTGTATAAGGCCCTAAATCGTCCTATCATCAATATATACGGATCGATTATCATCAAACCGTACACTGTATATTTTACATCGATCCTTCCTAATTGCCAGGTGTGTAGACTGGCCGGAGACATAACAAGGTGATGATATGTTAATGCTTCCTGCAATGACCGATCATTTTTATTTAAGCTGCACTTCCGATTATTTAGAGGTAAGGTGCTGCAGTAGTACATATATATAGCTAGTATCTAGGGAATCGTCATCCGCTTTTACCAGCAGACTCGCCTTGTTACGCCATGGGAGCGTACTCACAACGATCTTATGTAATCATTTAACTTCAAAGGGTCATTTAATCATTAGTATTTGAATCAACTTAAAGCCATACCTTGTTGCTGGCCGGTGTTGTCATGCGTGCGTGCGTGCGTGTCAATCTTCCTCCAAGGACTGGGGCTATTCCGTTAGTTGCAATCAAAAACCATCTGTCATGCGTTCTTACTATAATAATTCAATTAATTCAAACAACACCTTTTTAGAAGAATAATGGATGTATTAAGCCGATGATCTTTTCCTAGCTGAAAGGTAAAAAGGGTAAAGAAAAAAAGAGATAGTTACTTATCTTTTAAGCGCATAGCTTAATTATTAACGTTTTCTTAGACGATTTTAAAAACGCGTCCACTGAGGCTCTCACCAAGACTGACATTCCTCTGCCCGGCACCATCTGTGATTTTTTATGTCTGAGAACATGACCGGTCGCTTCATCAGCGTCTGGTTCTCACACACTCAGCGAGGTCGATTCCTTAGCTCCTTCGTGGTCCCTTGTCTGAAATATTTCTTCTTTTTCATCATATATCTCAACAATAGGCCCTAGCTAATAGATACTAGTAGATGCACCCCACATCAATGTTTAACAACCTAACCTGTGTACTCACGTATGTACTCAAGGCTGCTCGTCGTAACTCTTGAACGGTTTGACCGAAGACTCTCCTGAATAGGTAAAATGGGGTCCTATATACACACTACCAGAATTTCCTTGATTATTCTCGACTGTTCAAAGTTTGTTGATAAGCAGGAGGTTCTTCTCCCCTGGGAAAAAGGATTGTATTTATCTTTTGTTTCATTTTTATTTTCCCTCCAAAAAGCTTCATTTTTTTTTCTTATTTTTGCACCGCTTACCCCAGCAGTAAAGGCGTGTTTCGGCACAAAATGGAATGCAAGAAGAATAAGAGCTAACTCTTCACGAAAAGTAACATGAATCCTGTTGTTGAAACCATTGTAATAATGCTATTCTAATAAATAAATAAAAGTCAGTCGAATTCTCAACATTAGACTTACACAGCATTACATCTAACAAATCGATATTTTATTCTGACTAGCCAGTCAAAGAAAAATTTTACTCTGTTTTTCAAAAACAAAATATAAATTAAAATGAAGTAACAAAAGCTGTAACCTTACGGTATTAATAAGCCTTTGTGTAACATAATGTACTATGTCACATAGAGTCCCGATTTCTTAGGGTATACCAAATATGCTTGCACGTGTAACAGCTAACAGCTGTGTTTTGTTGACACGCAGTAGTAATAAGCTCAATCAGTTGTGACGTCTCTCTCCTTTTTTCTATAGTAGTGGAAGCAGATCGTCTTTCTTCGTTTCCTTCATTTGTTGTTATGGTGGCTAGAATAGTTGAAGCAATTAAAATGACAACATCATTATTTTACTCTGTGGCTTTTATGTTCATTGTGTAGACTATGTCATTTTTTTACAATGAAAGGGCATTGCGTATAGAAATACTGCAAACTTACGTTGCTATTACATATTATCGAGATCCCCTCAACCGCTATCTGGAACGATCGAAGATAGAGCCCAGAAAACGAAAAAAAAATGATTTCACTATCTTCTTTGCAACTTATCACTATGGACTTTCTATCTATAACGTCATATTTTAAACACGTCAGCCTAATTTCTACTCCGCGATTTCTATTGAAACTTTGCGCTTTACTTACTTAATTTAACTTTACTTGAACATGTTCTATTTCTACGTCATTTTAATACACCGACGTTCAAATATTGCCACAAAGCGATATAGTAGGAAACTAATTTTGATCCATTTCCTTCTATATAGAGTTCATCAGATAAAAAGCTGACGAATTTGCTCTAAATGCAGATACCGCATCAACAAAAAGAAGCGATGGAAATGTTCAAACAGGTCTCAATTAAGAGGTGAGAAAATTCTGCTTATTCAAATTCGCGTTATAAATATTTTTAAATCAGTTTTTACGAATGATGTGCTACTTATCAAGGCCAAAACAACACGAGGATAATGGCTAATGAGACAAAAGGTTAACTTTAAATGTTTTCTGTAAATATTTTCGTATATTTATTTATTTATTTATTCATGTTATCCTTTATTTTACCGCTCTGCGAAAGTATAGCCTGTGTAAGCAAAAGGGATATTTTATAATAGTCTGGTGTGTAGAGGTCTATTGATACTTTGGTGATGCTCCTGGCCAACTCCTTGATTGTATGACCCAAATACGCAAGTATTAGTCATAGTACTGAGTAATATATGAGAAATGTGAAATGGTTTAAATTAGACTGGATATCCCCCCCAAATGTTGATGCCCGAGGCCACCAGACCATCGTTCCCCCGCCCCCTGCAAATCACTGACATGGTTTAAGATGTATCACATGAGATGTTTGCAATGGGTCATCATTATAAGGTTTTATTTTGGTGTGTTTTTTCTTTTAATTAAAATCGAGAAAATTTAAGAAAAAAAACATAGTTTTATAGTTCCGGCAACACAACACCTACTATTCTCGAATGAAACAAGTGTGGTTGAGGCGAAAATAAAATAAAATATATTGGCCAGCGTAGGGATTGAAACCACAACCTCTAGCTAAAAAAATCAAGGCTTTTAGTGGATCTGTCACCTCTGCTTTTTAGAATAGGTTCAAGCAGTTGAGCTCTATGGAAGCCAATGTATGTAGTTACCTTCTCTGCGGGGGGGGGGGGGTTAGACACATGGTCAGATGAAGTTTTGAAAAGCCAGTAGGAGAAGTGCACTTAGGAAAAACGCTTGAGAAGCCCCGTCGACATTCCCAGTTGGGTCGTTTCAAGCAAACTAAGAAATAAAGAAGGTTAAAGCCTTGGGGACATGATAGAACTGCACAGAACCATATCTGATCCTCCTATAAAACTTTCGCGGCAAAAACTCGTCTAGCTACAACCACTGTAAATAATTTGTCTTTTTCTCTGTGTACCTAAAACTAAACGGAACTTCGATGGGAAAAGTTTCTTTCTTAAAACTACCCGTCTGTAGAACACACCACTACGGGGCTGCTTCTCAACTGACTACAACATAGTCGTTTTCAAGTCCAATGGTAACAAATTATTGTTGATCAGTCGTCTTAAATGGTCAAATTCTGCCCAGTTTCAACCGTCATCTCCAATCAAGTTGTGTCTCACTGTCCACCTCACAAGCTCATTAACCATCATCCTCGCGTTGCCTGTGAGCCTTGATAAACAATGACTCATAAGAAACAAAAAAGCCAATTTAGTTTCTCTCTATATTCAGTAGTTTTGTCGTAACGGATATTTGTGAACCTTCCCACAAGAGCAAAGTGTGATACGAGTCGAATTTAATGTGAGAAAGTGCACAGTCCTTTCCAATGTATTATTTACTCCTCTCCAGTTTGAAAAGCCAGCGCCCGAGAAGGTGAGCACTCTGGCCATTAAAAATTGCCTGGGCAGCCCCGTCGGCGTTCCCCGGTAGGGGCGCCTCAGGCAGTAAGCAATAAACTTACTCCTCCCCAAAGAGGGAAGGCAAAGCCTGGGAGGGTGGACCTCCTAGAACTGCACAGGACAGACCCATAGACCGGCGTAAATCAAGCCCCGAAGGCCAAGACAATACCAGTCTATGTGGTGTAGTATCCATCGGAACAGATACTATACTTTGATCTTGACCAAAAGGCCGAGCTATGTCCGGATAACCTTTTTTCTACTCAGTTTGAATAATCCCCATCCACACACACACACACACACAAGGACTTTTCTCGGTTGCTCATGTGGACGATTGCTTAGGAAATCACACGGATAGTAGAAGAGAAAACAAGGGTAGGAAGTTCAAACCAGTAGAGACTGGAAAAACGAAGAGTTAATTTAAAACTTAAATCTATTCCGGCGGTGGAGATACGAAGAAAGGCGAGGGAAATTAAATTAGGTATTGAAATGCTGGAACCGTTCTGCGGTGAGTGGAATATTATTGCCTGGCTCAATCAAATCAAGCCAGTTGCAAAGCTTGGAGACGTCACGTGTATTGCCAGTGTTGATACGATTCTTTCTGGAAGGTGAAGTCCTACATTACATCTCCGGAAGGACAGAGCGATATGGATGACAGAACTGAGATTGAAGGAGGCAATCGCTGAATATTAATTTGTTACATATGCCAAATTGAGAAGAATGGCGCAGTCTGTAGAATCGGTTGATAGGTACGCCTGATATTTCTAAATCAATACGAGAAAATGTAACCGTTGGGTCACTCACTGAGCTCGGATTAGATTAAAGAGTTTGCAAAGTGAGTTAAATATTTAAAGTAAAAGAAAGACAAACTTCAAAATTATCCTCTTTCTATTCTCTTTCTCCCCCCTCTCTCTCACTCTTTATTCAACTCTCTCTTTCTCTCTCTCTCTCTCACTCTCTCTCTAAATCTATCTATCTATCTATATATATATATATATATATATATATATATATATATATCCTTACTTCTCTTCCCAACTACGGTTTAAAGGTTTAAATAGTATTGCTGCCTGTAGCCTTTGGTTATATTCTCTTTTTGTTTGTAATGGACTATTTCAATCGTGCTATTCTTTCTTTTCTTTACTAACTTTGACTGTTAATAAACATAGAGAGAGAGGGGGGATATGAAGAAAGTGACGGAAGCAAGAGTATTGGACGATGTAGAGAATAGGAGCGGGGGGGTCAGCCAACATACATTGAGAGAGGGTGAAAATGACAGATAGGCGGTTAGTAAGAGATTGGTCACTTGATGAGTTTTGATCTACTCCTCTCCAGGAGTTAGGCACAAGGCCAGTGTTTATCTTATTCCCACAAGTAAGATGTGACCCAAGGTCGGGTCGGGAAAGTAAGCAGTAAGCAATAAACTTACCCCTCCCCAAATAGGGGAGGCGAAGCCTGGGAGGGTGGACCTCCTAGAACTGCACAGGACAGACCCATAGACCGGCGTAAATCAAGCCCCGAAGGCCAAGACAATACCAGTCTATGGGGTGCAGTATCCATCGGAACAGATACTACACTTTGATCTTAGCCAAAAGGCCAAGAAAGTAAGACTAATTAGAACACTTGAGATGGAATCTTTTTCGAACATATCTCAATCCCAAAACTTGGAAATATTTTAGCATGTATTTTGTGTGATTAAAATATATAGGAAAAAATGTTTATGTTGTTGGTTCTTCCGACATAGTTTGATAATTAAGTAACATATTGAATGGTCCTGGGCGCCACTAGACTGGGTTATAATTATCCAGCTAAATAGGGGGATGCTAAGCGGTGCGTGTAGTGATACAACCGATTAGCTCGAGGCTTGTGTGACGGATGCCTATGGCCCACTCAGGAACACTGATCATCTTGTGATAATGGTTGATATCACGTTATAGCATGAAGAAACAATCGTAAGAGTGTAATACCCGCAGCTAAATGTAGTTGTACCGAGTCGCAGAAATTATGAACTCACGATTTCTGGAAAATCTATAATAGGGTGGTAATAAATGGGCAATTAATAATGATGTCGCTTGCACGGCAACGGATTAGGCTGAACTTTTTCCCAGTGGTTGCCTTAAAGTCCACCTTAGATTTCACAAACCACTCTCTCGCAAATTACACATTACGCACAGAAACCACAGTTGATAATCTGATCATCACTCTTTTCTGAATATCATTAAAAAAAAAACTTGAACCATCCAAAGCATGTAGATCTGATCTTACCCCTCTACAACAAATGCCTTGCTGAATCTTTCTTTCCTGATAGCTGGAAAATTGTCCGTGTTATACCAGTTTATACTAGTTTTCAAGAACTCCGGTGAAAGGAAGCGGCAATGATTGCAAACGACTGAGCGCTTAGTAAGTATTTCATTCTTTCCAGTTTTCCACAGTAGAAGCATTCGTGGCGGTTTTTTTCTGCAATCATCATCATCATCATCATCATCATCATCATCATCATCATCATCATCACCATCATCACCACCATCATCATCATCACCACCATCATCATCATCATCATCATCATCATCATCATCATCATTCGTGGCGGTTTTTGTCTGCAATCATCATCATCATCATCATCATCATCATCATCATCATCACCACCATCATCATCATCATCATCATCACCATCATTCGTGGCGGTTTTTTTCTGCAATCATCATCATCATCATCATCATCATCATCATCACCATCACCATCACCATCACCATCACCATCACCATCATCATCATCATCATCATTCGTGGCGGTTTTTTTCTGCAATCATTATCATCATCATCATCATCATCATCATCACCATCATCATCATCATCATCATCATTCGTGGCGGTTTTTTTCTGCAATCATCATCATCATCATCATCATCACCATCATCACCACCATCATCATCATCATCATTCGTGGCGGTTTTTTTCTGCAATCATCATCATCATCATCATCATCATCATCATCATCATCATCACCACCATCATCATTCGTGGCGGTTTTTTCCTGCAATCATCATCATCATCATCATCATCATCATCACCACCATCATCATCATCATCATCATCATCATCATCATCATCATTCGTGGTGGTGTTCTTCTGCAATCATCATCATCATCATCATCATCATCATCATCATCATCATCATCATCACCACCATCATCATCAGCAGCAGCAGCAGCCTCATCAGCATCACCAGCAGCAGCATTATATTCATCATCATCATCAGCAGCAGCATCATCACCAGCAGCATCAGCATCATCATCAACATAAGCATCATCATCATCATCATCATCACCAGCAGCAGCAGCAACATCATCATCAGCAGCAGCAGCATCATCATCAGCAGCAGCATAATACTACCACTACTACTACTACTACTACTACTACTACTAATAATAATAATAATAATAATAATAATAATAATAATAATAATAATAATAATAATAATAATAATAATAATAATAATAATAATAATTTAGTTCAATATTCAATTTGATCTTTAGCCGGGCAACGTCGGGTGAATACCGCTAGTAATTAATAAAGAATCGTTTCCTGAATGCAATTGCGTCTGCGTTGCCGCCGCCCGTGCATCTGTAACGCGAATATGCTCCCTCGCCCGGGGTGAGTTGAGGAGATGTGCATGCTCGTTTGTACATGCGCTCACGTCCTCACGTGCGCAGTTGGAAAATGAGAACAGGATCCGCGCATGCGCGTGTCGCAGCGTACACACAATTGTGAAACCAGCTAAGGAATGTGAGAAACCGGGAGCCGGTATTAATTGACGAGATCTGAACGATTTCTAACGAGTTCGGCAAAGTGTACGGATGGTGTGACGGGGTGGAGGGATGACTGAAAAGTTGTTATTGGAGGTTGTCTGGACAGAGAAGTCAGCATGCAATATTTTACTGTTGACAACGTCACGACCCGGTGAATATGTTGTTCGAAGCGACGTCTCTAAACGCCTAGATTAAAGGTCATTCAGTGCTTTCGGGGAGCAACTAAGAAATACAATAACACGAGGAGTCACAAGATGAAGTACAATATTGATTGAACGAAGAAGAAGAAGAAGAAGAAGAAGAAGAAGAAGAAGAAGAAGAAGAAGAAGAAGAAGAAGAAGAAGAAGAAGAAGAAGAATAATAATAATAATCATGGTGATGATGATAATAATAAAAATAATAATAATAATAATAATAATAATAATAATAATAATCATGGTGATGATGATAATAATAATAATAATAATAATAATAATAATAATAATAATAATAATAATAATAATAATAATAATCATAATAATAATAATAATAATAATAATAATAATAATAATAATAATAATAATAATAATAATAGTAATAATAGTAATAATAGTGACACAGAATACCTCGTATCGACTGCTCCACAAAGGAGAGATGAATCTTAAATGAATTATCAAGGTCATCTCAAATCCAAATCGACACTTAATCGATTAAAAACTATATTTAAAAAACTACGTTAAAATGTATCATTATTTTTCTTTAATGTAACCATTTAATTTGTAGTATGAAGAATATTAGAACAAGGCTCTCTCTCTATCTCTATCTCTCTCTCTCTCTCTCGCTCTCTCTTTCTCTCTTTCTCTCTCCCTCTCCCTTTCTCTCTCTCTCCCTCTCTCCCTTTCTCTCTCTCTCTTTCTCTCTTTCTCTCTCTCTTTCTCTCTCGCTATCCCTCTCTCTCTCTCCTCCCTTTCTCCAGCTATGACTTAAATAGTATTAATACTACGGTGATATTTCTATTGCTTATAATAAACTTTTTTTTTTACTAACGAATCACCACTTATCAAGGCGAAAAGCCACTCGAGGATAAGGGTTAATGATTGATGAATTGTCGGTTGAATGATAGATAATATTATGAGACGATTGAAAATGATGAATGGAATAACAAATTTGAATACTTATGAGGACGCTTCATGGAAAGCATTTGTTGACATTGGATTTGAAATTGGTTTACCTATGTTGTAGTCTACAAAGAAGCAATCCGTGGTTATGCGTTCCACAGAAAAAAGTTATTAGAAACTCTGTTCATGGTAATTCCGCTTGATGCTAGACACACGGAGGAAGGAAGGAAAGTTCTTTTCAGTTGCGATAGGAAGATGAGATATTTTTTACATTAAAGGTCACCGCTTATCAAGGCCCGAAGGCCACTCGGGGATAAGGGTTAAAGAATTTGATTCAAGGATGGGGTTAAAAAGTTTAACTATTCCAATTATATGTTTTTTGTTAGTTTTATTACTTTTAATCATACGTGTTTTGTGGATTTGAGGCAAAGACTAAAATATTTTCAAAATATTGTCATTTTTTCCAAATTTGGAGGTATTTTAGCATTTTTTTCCAAATTTGGAGGTATTTTAGCATTTTTTAATATTTGGTTCACACTAATCATAGTATATTGCCACTGAGACACAAAGGGGCTACTGTGGTTAAGTGCTAGATGTATAGGAGGCATCCTAAGTAGGGAGTTGTGCAACAAGATATTTGTTAACATTACATTTAATTTTTTGGATGGAGGTACATTCACAAGAAACAAGGAACAGGCAGGGTATTCCAAACGCAAGCGTTCGAAGAACCTATTAGAGTAGACAGATTTCTCGACATATGGATACATCTACAGCGAAGGGGTGTGATTTCGCTGCTATTTGGATTGATCGGAAGTATTTACGTTGAGGGGTACACGTGCGGTAAATTCAATGGAGCACATTCCATCGAAGTACTTGTAAAACAAACACAAGAATGTCACATTGCGGCGATGGGCAGAGGCTCGACTTTGGTAGACAGTGCGGGATCTATTTGACTAAGGATATTTTTTTTACTCTGTCTAAGAAAGAGAGACTAGTGGTTATTGTACCAGCCCATATATGACAACAATACTCCATGCATGGGCGAATTGTGTCTTTATAGAGATACAGGATACTGGCAGGTGTGAGATGTTTTCTACCCAGGTAGAGGGAGCCTACCTTCTTTGAGCCGGTTTCTCAAAAGATCTGTCTCACTCGGTTTTCTGAATTCATGATCGTACAACTTCGTGGAGAAACCAAAGTTATTTTTTCCAAAAAGAATATTTTAGTTTGTTTTGTGCATTTATGGTAATATCACTCCATACAAAATTTAGTGAGAAAATTATGGCGATACATATATAGAGACAGTCTGAAACTGTCAAACGGACATACTAATAAAGAAAGAGTGTGAATGCCTACTAGACAGAGAGTTTGAATGTCAACTAGACAGAGAGTTTGAATGCCTACTAGACAGAGAGTTTGAATGCCAAATAGACAGAGATTTTGAATGCCAACTAGACAGAGATTTTGAATGCCAACTAGACAGAGAGTTTGAATGCCAACTAGACAGAGAGTTTGAATGCCAACTAGACAGAGAGTTTGAATGCCAACTAGACAGAGAGTTTGAATGCCAACTAGACAAGAGTTTGAATGCCAACTAGACAGAGAGTTTGAATGCCAACTAGACAGAGAGTTTGAATGCCAACAAGACAGAGAGTTTGAATGCCAACTAGACAGAGAGTTTGAATGCCAACTAGACAGAGAGTTTGAATGCCAACTAGACAGAGAGTTTGAATGCCTACTAGACACTATCCTCGAGTGTCTCCGGTCTCTCTGTACATGTGTTTGGCAGGAGATCTTGACATTAGAATCCTTCTCCTACAAGTATACCCTGACTAAATATTCGAAATAACATAGTATTCAAAGCCTAAATAAGATCACCTCAGAATTGCTATACAATAGATTATACGAAGAAATGGTGCAACGTCTCGTAGTTATGCTACCACAAGTGAAAACACTAAGTTGGATACTCCACCAGACCAGATAAATTATAGTCCTTGAATCCAGTAGAACCAAACAGAAAGAGATCACAGGAAAAATAAACAATAACATAGTTAATTTGTCCATTGGGGAGAGGAAAAGGTTTGTCTTCGATTCTTTACTTACTCAAGGCATAGAAAATAGAGCACTTTAAAGAAAACTTAGATATCTATGCATCTCATAACGAAATCAAGTGTTAGCCTCAAGAACCCTTGATCTCTGAAAACTTACCGAAGCGAAATGAAAATTGAAGAGAAAAACATAAGTCGCTTGCAATGAATATTGAAAACTATTCACTCAAGAAAACAATTATACATTACTTCGTTTCAGTAAATAAATCACATTCATTGATAATAAAAAGATGTTGGTAAATTAAAAAAGTAAAACGCCAATGGTTTACGTCGGGATTGAAACTCGTTGATAGTTTCCGATTTCAACAATTCGACGGTCGAGTACGTACCATGAATAAGCGAAATCTCAATGTTTATATAAACTCTGTCAAAGACAGTAGAAAGTGGACCATGGGTTTACTTTCGTCAGCCTCGTAACTCTCGCTTCCCTTATGTTATCCTTTAGTCCTCACATTCTATAATCGATATTTCTGACAAAGGGGAAATAATTGTTGTTTTCTGGATCGGAATCTATCCATATAACACTGAGCGTTGGCTAGTTTTTAACCTTGAAGTAGTATTTTTTTTTAGCTCCTTAATCAAGTGGTTTCATGCCTTGTCTGGAGCAATTTCCATAAAAAAATAGGAAATAGTGCTCCATTTGTTTTTACGAAGAGCTTTGTATTATTACTAATGGTATTTAGCGATTTAACTTAATACAGTGCTCAACCCAAGAAAGAGGGCGTTTGACAATGTTTACATTGAGATATACTTTAGGTTCAGCCCGTGTCGCATGATACCGCAGGGGTAAAGGCACCGACTGTCAGCTCGACGGTTGAATTTAAATCCCGGCTTGACGCACTGGAGAACTGTGATACAGCGACCAAGTCTGTACATATATAGATATATATATATATATATATATATATATATATATATATATATATATACGTCATTTGTTGTTACTGTTAGCGATAATAAGTGTGTTAAAACTAATAGCGATGCGCCTCCTAAGCTTGAGATGGTTAACCCATTTATATATATTATGTCGATCCTATATATATATATATATATATATATATATATATATATATATATATATATATATATATATTAAGTGATTAAATAGTTATCCACGGACATGTGTTTCGCCGTTACTGCTGCTCATCAGCGTGGCTGACTATGACATGATTCGAAACCACAACAAAGAGTGTCATCGAGTGCTTTATCAGTAAGCTACGCAGGTCATTTCTGAAATACGTGATGATTTATCGCTTATAAATGTTTTCGTTATTGTTGTCATTTTTAGCGAAAATGGCTGTGTTAAAACTAATGGCGATGCCTTTCCTAATCGTTTGAGAGAGTTAACTCTCTTGCATACATTATGTCGACCCATACTTTTATGGGCATATATATATATATATATATATATATATATATATATATATATATATATATATATATATATATATATATATATATATATATATAATCGTAATAATCCAGGTGAAAAATATCCACAGGGTGGTAATCCAGAGAATTTTAACCGGGTTTATAAAAAGTGCTCAATATCAAAATAGAGCTTTATATATGATAATTTTATTTACACAGACATGTACAAAATCTGCGACACTGGCATGTCGATGTTATCGATCAACAGTTACTATAAACTGAGATCTCATCAGGAAGAGTTAGAATCCGATCTTAACCTCAGATCATATTTGGAGAGAACCAAGGTTAAGATCGGATTCTAACCCTGATGAGATCTCAGTTTATAGTAACTGTTGATCGATAACATCGACATGCCAGTGTCGCAGATTTTGTACATGTCTGTGTAAATAAAATTATCATATATATATATATATATATATATATATATATATATAAGGAGAGAAAGAGAGAGAGAGAAAGAGAGAGAGAGAAAATAGTTATCCACAGACACGTATTTCGCCCATAAAAATATGGGGCGATATAATGCATATAAGTTAGTTAACTCTCTCAGTCGCTTAGAAAGCGCATCGCCATTGGTTTTAACGCAACTGTTATCGCAAACAAAAAACATTTATAGGCTATCAATTATCATGTATTTTAGGGAGGACCTTCGTTGCTTACTAGTAAAGCACCCGATAGAAGTCTCTGTGGGTCGTGCTTTCAAATCTTGTCATAGTCAGACACGTTGATAGGCCGCAGTGACGGCGAACCACGTGTCCGTAGATAACTATTTAATCGTTCTCTTTATATATATATATATATATATATATATATATATATATATATATATATATATATATATATATATATATATATATATATATATATATATATATATATATATATATATATATAAAGAGAATTTTGTTTGCCTGTATGACAAAGAAAAAATTATTAGTATTCGCTGAAATATGAGGTTAAATAGATTGGAAGAACAAAAAGAAATAGGTGTGGTCGTTCGACGAAATATGAAGACTAAAAAAAATGAATGAACGGATTAAGGTACGGATTGATTGTTTCTTTGGTCATTGGAATGTCCTATATATATATATATATATATATATATATATATATATATATATATTATACGGCATTCCAATGACCATAGGA
>OY744537.1:13800242-13845242 GCA_963556195.1 Sepiola atlantica | reverse complement strand
GTTTTTAATTGAATTTCAAATTTATTTTAACATCGTAACAAAAAAATTAACTTCGATGATTAAAAGCATAATCATCATTTTTACGATAACAAAAGCCAATTACGAAACTAATTATTTTATTCCTTGTTAAAGAAAATCTCGGATTCTTTGTGTAATTCTACTTCAAATAAGGTTTCATCACTCGGGGGGCTCGTGAACTAATCGCTTAAATATGGCAGCGTTCTTTTATTTGGAACTCTCAAGATAAGAACGTAACAATACGAACGTTCCTTTCTTCGCAAAAACGAGTGAATAGTTGAAAATGCACATACAAATGCTCTAATTTGGTCTAAGGAAATGGTGCCGTTCTGAGAATATGACAATGTCGACGCCGACGGCCAAGAAACGCGAATTTCGAAATCATTAGTCGAGAAAGATTTCAGCTCAGCATCTCCATTCACTATATTTAATGACTTTTCATTCTTCAGATGACTTTGAAAGTAGGGAAGTGAAGAAAGGGGAGATCAATTAAGTGCTATCAAGAATCGCTTTGCCTGCAGAATTCCAATTTCATTCAAGAGACAAAGGAATTAAAAAGGTGCTTCCAAAGTGGACGTTCTTTTACTAGCTGGACTGCCCGATGTTCCCTGGGTCTCTCAAATATGCTAAACATATTTACTTTTAAAAAAATATATATATATTAATTTGTTTAATACCTACAGACATCGATGCTTCATGCTAACGCAATCTTCAGTGCAGGAAGCTAATTCTCAACGGTCGACGGGTGCGAAACCTGATCACAAATCGCCACTGATTCATAGTCAAGAGTCTTAACCCCTCGGCCATAGACAATTAGTTAATAATTAGGGAGGAATTTAACTTTGTAAATAGCGAATCGGCGGCTAAATTTACACAAGTAGTTAGAGTGATCAACGAACGTATTCGGATCGTGCATGTACTGCTTGTTATTAAAGTCACTCAGAGTGCCCGGCATTTGGTGAAGGGAGCTAATAATAATATTTATAAATAAATATTAATTATTTTAATACCTACAGACATCGATGTTTAATGCTAACGCAATCTTCAGTGCAGGAAGCTAATTCTCAATGTTAATTATATAGAGTTGAAATCCTCTATTCTTTCCCGTGCTGATCAACGTGGGTCTATGGGTAGGATATCAGACTGCAAAGTCATAGGTGGATTTGTTGACTAGGTTCGAAATCTCCGACCGGCAGTGATTAGCACCTCATAGAATGATGATTGAATAAAACAGGAAATACTAGTGTCAGCAGGTTTTGATCATAACATTTTTTTTAATTATATATATATATAAGAAAGAATAGGTAAAATAAATACCTTTTGAAGCATTAAGATGCGATATCAATTTTTTTTTATAAAAGAAAATACAAATCCGATGACATCAGGATATATTACACACCGAGGAGGCCAGGTTTTGGCGAAATATCTGTATCACTTTAAACTAACAAAAAAAATGCTAGTTTATAATAAAAAAAGAAAAAAAAATCGGTTTCGATTTATTATTTTTCTTTTTTATAAAAAAAAAATTGATATCGCATCTTAATGCTTCAAAGAGTATTTATTTTACCTATTCCTTCTTAAATTTAACAATAAAAAATATGAACGTTAAAACACTTATACAAATCACGTGCTGCATTCACGTTCTTCATATTTGATAGTGGGAAACAACAGCTAACCCATTTGGCCCGGCTGTAATAACAACAACAAGCCGGTAGGAGAAAAAAAATACAAATCCGATGACATCAAGATATATTACACACCGAGGATGCCAGGTTTTGGCGAAATATCTGTATCACTTTAAACTAACAAAAAAAAAATGCTAGTTTATAATAAAAAAAAATTTTTTTTAAATCGGTTTCGATTTATTATTTTTCTTTTTTATAAAAAAAAATTGACATCGCATCTTAATGCTTCAAAAGGTATTTATTTTACCTATTCCTTCTTAAATTTAACAATAGATGCTTTTTTAAAAAAAATATGAACCTTAAAACACTTATACAAATCACGTGCTGCATTCGCGTTCTTCATATTTGATAGTGGGAAACAACAGCTAACCCATTTGGCCCGGCTGTAATAACAACAACAAGCCGGTAGGAGAAAAAAAATACAAATCCGATGATATCAGGATATATTACACACCGAGGATGCCAGGTTTTGGCGAAATATCTGTATCACTTTAAACTAACAAAAAAAATGCTAGTTTATAATAAAAAAAATTAAAAAAATCGGTTTCGATTTATTATTTTTCTTTTTTATAAAAAAAAATTGATATCGCATCTTTATGTTTCAAAAAGTATTTATTTTACCTATTCCTTATTAAATTTAACAATAGATACTTTTTTAAAAAAATATGAACGTTAAAACACTTATATATATATATATATATATATATATATATATATATATATACGAAACATGACACCTTTTAGGTCACCCATTGTTCTCAGATTTGATTGTTTGAATCTTTCTCTCTGATCCTTTTACAGTAACGGATTAAATAGTATTGCTACTTGTGGTGATATTCCCTTTTGCTTACAATGAACTATTTCAATCCTTTTATTCATTACTTTTCTGAACTTCGATTCTTACTAAACAGAGACGGAAGGAGAGAGAGTTGTGGAAGTGAGAGTGATAGTTACAATATAAAATAATAGCAGCGGATCAAAAACGTACAATAGGAGATGGTGAAAGTAACAGATAGAAACTTAGTAATAGATGGGTCACTTAGTGAGTTAATTGCAAATTACGGTTAATTAGAACAATTAAAATGGAAGATTTTTCAAACATAACTGAGGCATATTTTAGCATGTATTTCGTATGATTATTATATAGGAGAAAAGAATTAAATCAGCTTTAATGTATATATATATATATATATATATATATATATATATATATAATAAAATTGAAATAAAAGCCAAATTAGCAATACAAGATTAATTTATTTTATTTTTTTTTTTCTTACATTAATCCTATCGATTACGGAATAAATTTCTTCTTCAGGGGTGACCAGTATTGAGTCATTTTTATTTTTTTTTTTTTTTCATCAAAAAACAAGAATAAAAAAACTTATTTCTTTGTTAATTTGATAAACGTCAATGATGGTACGACGTCATCGCCGTGCTGTTATGAATGGCGGGTAGAATTCAAAAAACCGGTGTCGAACGAGAAATGCGTTGGCACGCTGTCAAGTAATGTGTGTGTTTATTGTTCAAGTTTCAAAGTATTGCATGGAAAGTTAATAAAATTGAAATATAATATATATATATATATATATATATATATATATATATATATATATATATATATATATATGTTGTGTGTGTATGTGTGTGTGTGTACTAGCTGTTTTGTCGGCTTACTATTGTTTTGCAAAAGTCGCTACTTGAAATAATAGAAACAAAAGTTTAAATTTTAATAAATTCATAAAAACTTTCGCATTCATTCATATAAACAGATAAACATTAACCTTTTTGTAATTTTGATACAAACTTTTAAATCTAGCAAATAAGACCGTAAAGAAATGAAAGAAAGAATCAATTCGCTTGAGCGATGGTGTGTGTTTTAAGAAATGTTTTCAATCTTAGCTCGCCGCATTTAAGATCCGCCTTGCACCTTTAACTGTCCTAAGACATTACACAACCGAACGAACACACGCCACACACATGCATAAAATAATATATTTATACATACATGCCAAAAAAACACACGCACACACACATATCCTCACTCAAATTCTCACATATATATACAAACGTTGAACACATGAGACGGTTTACCCCCAAATAAAAACCTTTTTAAAAATATTTACATATACAACACACATACTCATATGTCACCAAATAATCACACAAGATTTAGCATAATACACGCCACACAAGCTCCCAAAGAACATACTCACACCCGTTCACAGATATAAACAGATATAGCCATAACGATAACTACACTCACATAGAAACCGCCACACACCCGCGCAGAATTACATTTTGTATAAAAACGTACATTCACATGGAAGCCACATAACGGAATAATACAGCATTGAAAACTCCAAAAAATTCAACAAATTACGACACTAATTATGTCATTCCTTGTTTACCTCCCCTTCCACACACATAGGTATGCGCTCTCCAGCGTAAACACAAATGGTGATTCTGGACGCTTCTGGACTAACCTGGACCTACTTCCTTTGTGCAACAGACCTGTAGAGTTTCTGAAACCAGGAAATTATCGATCATTAACGAATACAAATGTGATTCTAGCTGGCACCACAGATATTGTCCAGGAATGAATGGATGTGTACTCTATGCGTAATCTTCCTCAAATTTTAATCAACCTTTACTTGTGTATATTAAAATGGAGGTGAAACGAGTTTTATTAAAAATACTATTGTATCTACAGATCCAAATACTGGTATATATTAAATATTATGTTTTTAATACCAATACGTTGCTAAAGATAATTAAATTGTTCGGGACTATTAAAATAATTTCCAACGTTATTGATAAAATTTAGCCATTCATTGATTATTTTATTGTCGCTTATGTTTTAATTCATGTTTTGAAACATGACGTAAATCATAAATCTATGACATCACGTCAAAGCTATACTTATTTTGTTACGGTAATGTTTTGATACGGCATAATCACGTTGATAGACCGGTACTTCTTAGATCACCGAAGTTAAGCAAGGTTGAGTCGGGTCAGTATCGGATGGGTAACTATTTGGGAATACCAGGCGTTGTATGTAGGAATTTCCTTGCATGAACTGCAAAAACCTAACGCCATTATTTCCTTGCATGAACTGCAAAAACCTAACGCCATTATTTCCTTGCATGAACTGCAAAAACCTAACGCCATCATTTCCTTGCATGAACTGCAAAAACCTAACGCCATCATTTCCTTGCATGAACTGCAAAAACCTAACGCCATCATTTCCTTGCATGAACTGCAAAAACCTAACGCCATCATTTCCTTGCATGAACTGCAAAAACCTAACGCCATTATTTCCTTGCATGAACTGCAAAAACCTAACGCCATCATTTCCTTGCATGAACTGCAAAAACCTAACGCCATCATTTCCTTGCATGAACTGCAAAAACCTAACGCCATCATTTCCTTGCATGAACTGCAAAAACCTAACGCCATCATTTCCTTGCATGAACTGCAAAAACCTAACGCCATCATTTCCTTGCATGAACTGCAAAAACCTAACGCCATCATTTCCTTGCATGAACTGCACAAACCTAACGCCATCATTTCCTTGCATGAACTGCAAAAACCTAACGCCATCATTTCCTTGCATGAACTGCAAAAACCTAACGCCATCATTTCCTTGCATGAACTGCAAAAACCTAACGCCATCATTTCCTTGCATGAACTGCAAAAACCTAACGCCATCATTTCCTTGCATGAACTGCAAAAACCTAACGCCATCATTTCCTTGCATGAACTGCAAAAACCTAACGCCATCATTTCCTTGCATGAACTGCAAAAACCTAACGCCATCATTTCCTTGCATGAACTGCAAAAACCTAACGCCATCATTTCCTTGCATGAACTGCAAAAACCTAACGCCATCATTTCCTTGCATGAACTGCAAAAACCTAACGCCATCATTTCCTTGCATGAACTGCAAAAACCTAACGCCATCATTTCCTTGCATGAACTGCAAAAACCTAACGCCATCATTTCCTTGCATGAACTGCAAAAACCTAACGCCATCATTTCCTTGCATGAACTGCAAAAACCTAACGCCATCATTTCCTTGCATGAACTGCAAAAACCTAACGCCATCATTTCCTTGCATGAACTGCAAAAACCTAACGCCATTATTTTCTTGCATGAACTGCAAAAACCTAACGCCATCATTTCCTTGCATGAACTGCAAAAACCTAACGCCATTATTTCCTTGCATGAACTGCAAAAACCTAACGCCATCATTTTTTTGCATGAACTGCAAAAACCTAACGCCATTATTTCCTTTAATCGCGATATACATGCGACTGGAGACTGCTTGTGAATTTGATATTCCCATGAAACTTCCTCCTTCGGAAGAAGCCGCTTCAACCCGCCTATGGTGTATGCCGCACTAGGTAGGTAGGTAAGGTAATAATTTAAGCTCTATTTATAAGAAAATCCAAATGGCTCAGTTAGTATAATGTCAGACTGAAGATCTTAAGTTTTCGGTTTCAATTTCCGCTCATGGCATCCGCTTTATTTGTTGGGAATTTATTATTTACTGGTAATGCAATATTTCCCATTTCTAAAAGTATTTCAGATCTCTGATATTTCGAAAGGAGACAAATACACAATGTATTTTTTTTTAACATAGTTCACCCCAAACAAGGCAGGACGCCACTGTAGACGTAAGGGGCTACTGAGAAAGGAAAAGGGGAGAAGGAAGAGGGGGTCAACCTAACTTGGGACCTGCGCAGCGAGATGTCTGTTTACATTAGTTTTAAATTTTTGCATGTCTGTTCTGTCGGGGAAACAGGGGGCAGGGAGAGAGTTCCAGAGGCCAGCAGTACGAGGAAAAAAGCTATTTGAGTAGAAGGCTCTCAGACATCTGGGGACCTCCACACGTTTTTAAAAAAATGTGACTGGCGGGAAAATTGTGACTGACAGACTGACAAAATCTCTATTTATATAAAAATTATAATTGAAAGAGATTGCTGCAATGGTTATTAACATTTTATCCTATTATTTTTAACGTTCAATCACGCCATTATTTTATAATAACTTCTATTGCAAATTCCCGAAAATGCTCGGATGAAATAATAAGTTTAATCGTTAGATTCCTCATAAAAACTTGACCGAGAACATTTTCTGTCTTCTTGTGTTTATAAATAAACGGTAATAAAATGTCGTTTCTAGTGTTTATGAATAGCCTACGCCAACCGCACGATATTATTTTTTTAACATTAGCTACATCGTAAAATTTTTATCAGGTAAAGTTGTGTTTGATCTTGGTATAAAGCTCTGTTGTCTACTAGATCCACGGGCAGAGACACTCACGGATAGACTAGCAGATATACAAAAATTATATATCACATTATTTATTTATTTATTTTTTTTTTTTTTTTTGTTAATTTTCTCCGGTTCTCTCTGACATTACTTTACCCTGGTAGATATGTAATGTAGCCTCCTTGACGTAAGTGTACGGGTAGAAATATTTGGTCTGAATAAAATACTAGTAAATCATTAAATGTCTTAAATGGCTAAGATAATTGTTTTTGATCTAGCTTCATCATAATAAGTCACTTTAGATGAAACCTCCAAAGATTGGCATGAGATGCACATAGTTTTGTGAGAGGATAATTTCCGTGGTAATTATCACAATAATCGTTTCCATGTTATCTATTTACCTCATCTCTGTCCCACAAGGATGACACAAGGTTGCGCTTAGCATGAGCAATCTCACATTTCCATAGGAGTGAAAACTCCCTGCCAATTGTACTTTAATTAATTACTAGGAAAAAAGCCAATTACGACACTAATTATGTCATTCCTTGTTTACCTCCCCTTCCACACACATAGGTATGCGCTCTCCAGCGTAAACACAAATGGTGATTCTGGACGCTTCTGGACTAACCTGGACCTACTTCCTTTGTGCAACAGACCTGTAAAGTTTCTGAAACCAGGAAATTATCGATAATTAACGAATACAAATGTGATTCTAGCTGGCACCGCAGATATTGTCCAGGAATGAATGGATGTGTACTCTATGCGTAATCTTCCTCCCATCCCTGAACACCATTTTAGCAAATTTATGCATGTCTTTAAAGTTTTTCATTTTAAATTTTAAATTTATAAATAAATTAAAACGGCGCTGGTTGCTATTTACGTATATCCTGTGCGAATGCAGACCCTACGATAATATTGTAAAAAAGAAAAATAGCATGCATCCAATGACTACTACGATTGGATTGCTCGTGTGAATCTGCTTGAGGAAATTGTGATTTAATATTGGTATAAGGGGTATTTTCATCCCTGGACCAAAAAATAAGAGCCAAATACGTCCTAAGATGGAGTACTGTTGCCACATCTGGGGAGGTGCTGCTTAGGGCGCACTTTCCTGCCTTGACAGAGAACAAAACCGACTTCGAAATCTAGTGGGAAATGTCCTCTTCTGCTCCCTACTACCTCTTTCTCACAGAAAAGACGTTGCTAGTCTTTCTCTACTCTATCGTTATCTTAATGACAGGTGGTGCTCGACAATCTATGCTCTCTCTGTAAAACATTCACAACAAAACTCGTCTAGTTACAACCATTGTCAATAATTTCATTCTCTCTATCTCTCTATCTCTCTCTCTCTCTCTCTATCTCTCTCTCTCTCTCTCTATCTATCTATCTATCTATCTCTCTCACACACACACTGCCTAAAACCACTACAGAGAACTTAATTGGCTTTCTTTGTGTACCTAAAACTAAGCTAAACTTCCATGAGCAAAGTTTGTTTCTTACAACTAACCGTATATGGAATACAATACCGCTGGGCTGCTTCCCAGCTGACTACTACATAGTCGTTTTCAAGTTCAATGTAAACAAATTCTTGTTGAGCCGTCCTCTTAAATAATCAAATTTTGCCAAACTTCCACCATTATTACCAATCATCACGGTGCTGTCTCGCTGTCCACCTGACACTCATTTAACCTTATCCTCGAATGGCCTTTGGGACTTGATAAATGGTTAATCCTTAGCAACAAAAAAAACACACAGACTGACAGATTGACAGAGGTACCAGATTTATATTATACATATTTGAATATACATCTATGGTTGTTATGAATGAAACGTCACTTATCAAGGTTAAAAGCCACTCAGGTATAAGGATCAAAAGAATGGATCGGTTGTCAGTTGAATGATGATAACTGTTATGAGAGGATTGAAAATAATGAATGGAATGAATAAGATTTGATTACTTATAACAAGTGCTTATTGGCATTGGATTTAAAGATGACCATATTGTAGCAATCAGGGAAGTAATCTTGTGGCAACGTATTCCACACATGATATCCATTCAAAGGTAGTTGATTAAAATCATACATACTTTCAGTGTCGCATCCATATACTTATTTTACAGGTACTTCCACTGAATGTAATCCTATGAACTTACTGTTTGGTACCCGATCCCCCGATCCCCCGATCCCCCGATCCCCCGATCCCCCCGATCCGATTAGCAGAAAAATTCCATCCCTAAATTGTAGCGGTCCCTAGATGACGGAAGGGTTTCTACTTTAATAGCTTCTTTCCTCGGACAGCATGCCTTTGGAATTATCTCCCTGCTCCCTGTTTCCTCGACTGTACCAACATACAGAAATTTAAATGCAATGTGAACAAACATCTTGCTGCCCAACTACAACCCAGGGAGATCTCTATCACAGTAGCCTTTTAGCTTCAGTATCAATATGCCTTGTTTGGCGCGAAGAAAAGCTTTTTAAGGTGTTTCAAATAATCACACTATCTTGTAGATTAAAAATGGTTTGCCAGTTCGTTTTATTTCTGCGGACATATTTTAATGTGAAAAGGAAAACACGCATGAATGATGCCTTCAAACAAGCATTTTTAGATGCGTCCACGAACCGTTATAAGAAGCTTCGTTCGTCAATTGGTCGATTAGTCGTTCAGTCTGTCACGCGTATATAATAACTAATAAATTTGAGATCCGCTTGGACATCTATTAAGCTTGGATTAGATTGGTTTCATCGGGACAAAGTGAGTTAAATATGAAAATAAATAAAAAAGACTAAATCTAAACTTATACCTCTCTCTCTCTCTCTCTCCCTTCTTGGCCTTTTGGCTAAGATCAAACTGTAGTATCTGTTCCGATGGATACCGCACCCCATAGACTGGTATTGTCTTGGCCTTCGGGGCTTGATTTACGCCGGTCTATGGGTCTGTCATGTGTAGTTCTAGGAGGTCCACCCTTCCAGGCTTCGCCTTCCCTCTTTGGGGAGGAGTAAGTTCATTGCTTACTGCCTGAGGCGCCCCTACTGGGGAATGCCGACGAGGCTGCCCAGGCAATTTTTAATGGCCAGAGTGCTCACTTCTCGGGCGCTAGCTTTTCAAACCCCACTTTCCCGACCCGACCTTGGGTCACATCTTACTTGTGGGAGTAAGATAAAAAAAACTGGCCTTGTGCCTAACTCCTGGGGAGGAGTAAATAAAACCTCTCTCTCTCTCTCTCTCTCTCTCTCTCTCACTCTATCTATCTTTCTATCTATCTATCTATATATATATATATATATATATATATATATATATATATATATATATATATATATATATAGATAGATAGATAGATAGATATATATCTTTCTATCTATCTATCTCTTCTTTCCTCTCCACATGTGTTATACTAATGAGTCATCACTTACCCAAGGCTAAAGGCCACTTGAGGATAAGGGTTAATGAGATTGTCAGTTGGATAATGAACAATACTATGAGGTGATTATAGACGAGTGGTGGAATATGCAGATTTGGTTTGCTTTGTTTGTTTTGTTTTACGGCATATCAACCCTTTTGGGGTTATTTAATGCCGAATAAGATCATTCTGGTAAAAGTGTGTATGCTTCAAGTTCTTTATATCTTCAAATATTTATTCATGGTGTTTGGTTTGGTTGTTTTGTAGAGTGAAAAATGTTGTTTTTGTTTTTAGCTTTGCAGAACACGATTGAGTTGTGCAAAGGAAAAAGGGAAAAAAACAATAACATCAATGTTTGGTGCATTTTAAGTCAGGAAGCCGGTATCTTCAGACAACTTGATCTGGTAGCACTAGCGGAATATACACAATTTGATTCGTTAAAAGGACTGCTCGACAAGTATTTGTTGACATTGGACTTAGAGACGATCATGTTGTAGTCAACTATAAAGCAGCCCCGGAGTATTGTACTCTGCAGATCGGAAGTTCTTGGAAAGAAACTCTGTTCATGGAAGTTTAATTCAGTTTTAGGAACACATAGAGGAAGACAAGTAAGTTCTCTGTAGTGGTTATAACTAGACATGTTTTTGCTGCGAATGTTTTACTCGGGGTTACCAGAAATGTTAACTCTGTTGACCACTTACCATGGAAATAACGATGGAGTAGAGAAAGACTACCAACGTCTCTTTTATGAAAAGGGGGATTTAGGGAAGACAAGAGATAACCTCCACTAAATTACGAAGTCTATTTTGTATTCTTTCAAAGCAAGAATCTGTTTTCTAAGCCACACCTACGGATTACATAGTATTACTGCTTGTGGTAATATTTCCTTTTGTTTATAATGGACTATTCAATTTTTTTAAAATTATTTCTTTTCTTTATTACCTTTCATTGTTAATAAATAGAGAGAGAGGCGTTAACTAGTATAATAGATGACGTATAGAAAAAGAATGAGGGGGTAAACAAAATACATTGAGAGAGGGAGAAAGTGAGAGATGTAAAGTTAATAAGAGATGAGTCATTTGATGAGTCATTTGATGAGTTATTTGATGAGTTATTTGATGAGTTATTTGATGAGTTATTTGATGAGTCATTTGATGAGTTATTTGATGAGTTATTTGATGAGGTATTTGATGAGTTATTTAATGAGCTATTTGATGAGGTATTTGATGAGTTATTTGATGAGTTATTTGATGAGTCATTTGATGTGTTATTTGATGAGTTATTTGATCAGTTATTTGATGAGTCATTTGATGAGTCATTTGATGAGTTATTTGATGAGTTATTTGATGAGTCATTTGATGAGTCATTTGATGAGTTATTTAATGAGTCATTTGATGAGGTATTTGATGAGTTATTTGATGAGTTATTTGATGAGTCATTTGATGTGTTATTTGATGAGTTATTTTATCAGTTATTTGATGAGTCATTTGATGAGTCATTTGATGAGTTATTTGATGAGTTATTTGATGAGTCATTTGATGAGTTATTTGATGAGTTATTTGATGAGGTATTTGATGAGTTATTTGATGAGTTATTTGATGAGTCATTTGATGTGTTATTTGATGAGTTATTTGATCAGTTATTTAATGAGTCATTTGATGAGTCATTTGATGAGTTATTTGATGAGTTATTTGATGAGTCATTTGATGAGTTATTTGATGAGTCATTTGATGAGTCATTTGATGAGTTATTTAATGAGTCATTTGATGAGGTATTTGCAAATTGCGGCTAATTAGAACACTTAAATAGATTGTTTTAAAACTTAACTGAAGTATATTTTAGAATATATTTAGAATACATTTCTGTGATTAAAATATATAGGAAAAAAAAACCTTAGGAAAACAAACGTTTATTAACTCTTTAGTATACTAATAGATTATAATCGCTAAATACCTATATTAAATATACGCAGATTGTTTTTCTTCCGAGCAGATTTTTTGGGTTAGAGATTATTTTTTCTGTGCGGTTTAACGGCGCCTCGTTCATTTATTTGTATTTTTTGTAGCAATAGCATTTTGAAACTGTTCCTGCTATGGAGTTGGGAAAATGGCAGCTTTATTGAAGCTTTTTGGGAGAGTATTCAAATTCTACAAGGGTGTGGTAACTGCCTTTTCTTGGGGTACTAGAATGCACCCTAATTATGGCTTTTCCCAGGAATAGAGCAGAGAGATAAGGGTGAAAGTTAAAACCTCCATCCTTACTTCCGGTTGAAGGCCTCGTAAAAAAAATGTGAAATGCAGAAACGGGTGGGAAACATCGGAAAGAGTTTGAATTTTACGAAACTAAACGAGGTGTGGTCGGATCGGATATCCAATTCTGATTTTGCAGATGAGATGGCACGCAGAATAAGGCTATCATTCTAAAGGGTTTCATGTTGTTGTTATTGTTTTTTTTGGTGAGGGTTTTTTTTTGTTTTGTTGTTGTTGTCTTGACATTGCTTATAGGTTTGTTTGTTTTTTTTACTTTATATATATCTATTTGTTTTTCATTTTTAAAGAGATAGATTTTGTTTGGCAAACCAACCCTTTTGTTTAATTTAAAGAATACAACAAAACTGTAACAAACAAAATGATGCACGGTTGCCTTCCACGCATATCTGCAGTTGTTAAACATCCACAGTTGGCGCTAGCTGTGCATGTATCCATACACTAGAAACCTGCCGGAAAAGTGCCCTGTGGCACCCAGAGATCAAGCGACGGGCTGAAAAGCCTCACATTACAATGAAGACTTTCTAAAGAAGACCACTGGTCCCTCAAGATTTGAGCTTCTGGCCGCAATGAGTGGGCGAGAATCATGGCCTACGAGCTTCGTGAATGCTTCACAATCAATTGATGGATTTTTCAAGACACAACAAGAAAGCATAAAAATAGAATTGCTATTGTAAATGCCCCAAGGCTGGACGGACGCATGGGTTAGTGCGTAACAAAACACACATAGATTCAATAGAATTCGAACACACCATAGTCGATCACATAGTCTACGAGAGCATCCATTACGCTAATACCGTACTTTTTAGTTTTAAAAAGATGCAGTGAAATATACACAAATTAGAAAACTTCTCACACCTGCAAGTACCCTATACCACCATTCGCCCATCCATGTAGTATTGTTGCCACATCTGGGTTGGTGCCCAAACGACTAGTCTCTCCCTCTTGGAGAGGGTAAAAACAAGAACCCTTAATCTAATAGGTCCCACACTGTCTACCAAGCTCCAGCCCCTGTCTCATCGCCGCAGTGTTGAACCCCTGTGCTTGTTTTACAATTACTTCAAAGAAAATGTGCTCCGATGAACTTGCTGCACGTGCCTCCTCAACGTAAATACGTCCGACAAACTCGACAAGCAGCAAAATCACACCCCTTCACTGTAGAGATCTCCATATGCCGAAAAACTTTCTACTTTAATAGCTTTTTTCCTCGAAACGCTTGCCGCTAGAATTCCCTACCTGCTCTCTGTTTCCACGACTGTACCAACATGCAGAAATTAAAATGTAAAACTCTCAACTTAGGATGCACCTATAAATCCGGCCCCTTTATTCACAGTACCTCTTTACGGTTCAGTGGCAAAGTTTTAGGTGAACATAATTTTAAAATGAATTGTGACATATAAATGTGTAAAACATGTGTTGCAAGGCATGAAAGATTACAAGACAAATGCCCTATTCGCCTTAAGGTCACTCAACCGCTAAGAAATCGGAAGTAAAATAAACTATGCGGAACCGGAGAATCTGCTTATGTAAACAGGTGTCTTATTCGTTATCATCTGTATAATGATACGTTTGTGCATTCGTTTATACGTACATTATCTCCTTGCACACACTTAAAATAATGAGTACGAGTAATTGCGGACTATCTGGTGTCGCTGTGTGTTAAAACTTAATATTTTATCCATTTAAAAATAAATTGTTCCAAAATATAACACCTCCCTCCTCCCTCTCCTCTACTCCCTCTCTGACATCCACTTTACCCCTGCTCATCCCCCACCTCTTTCTCTTACCACCAGCCACAGTAGTCCTTGCTCACCCCATCTTTCCAATTCTTCCCCACTCATTTTCTTCAACATTCATTTTTATTCTCCAACAAGTACGGACGTCCACCCAGTAGTGGCCATTATTTTATTTTATTTTTCCTCCCAATATGTCTACCCTACATGTATATGTACTTGCATGACATTTTTTTTTCTCTATATTATCATCCTGATGAAGTCTTATAAATAAAGACGAAACGTTGATGTACACATAAAAAACATCCATTTTTTGGTTTTCCTTTTTCATTTTCCCATATATATATATATATATATATATATATATATATATATATATATATATATATATATATATATATATATATATATATATATATATATATCTTAATAGCTCATTGGGTAAGATATCGAGCTGACAACATCAACGTGGCTGTTAAAGTAAACTCTCCTTAATATGATGTTGCATATGATGCTATCCCACAGTCTAACCCGAGCAGCGCCGGGTAACCCTGCTAGTAAATTAATAAATTAATGATAAAATAAAGTATGTATTTCATTTAAATAAACCTATTAGATTTTTAAGGTTCTTTGATTGCTTTAACCTCCTTCATTTCATGGAAAACATACATTTCATTATACGATTAGTTGGAACTCAGTGACAACCTTTACGAAAAGACAATATAATTAAGTCGTGAAAAAAAAATGAGACGTCAAAACATTTTTTTTTTTCACATTTGAATTTCATACGTTTTACTATAATCAGGGTGTTATCTCTTTGTAAAGGTTGTCTTCAAGTTTCGACTATGGGTATAATAAGACGCATGTCCTACTTGAAATGACGGGGACAGTAAAGTAATTTAAGTGACCTAAAAATCAATAAATATTTGGACTGAATCATTTCAATCAGAGGTTTTTATTTTTCAGTTAAAAAAAAAAAACTTCTTGCATTGCCCGTCCCAGATAATTAATAAATCAGTGTTAATTTCAAGATAACCTTTGTTTAATTGCGATTTGGTTAATTATTCGTTAGTG
Source organism: Sepiola atlantica (assembly GCA_963556195.1). NCBI lineage: Eukaryota > Metazoa > Mollusca > Cephalopoda > Sepiida > Sepiolidae > Sepiola > Sepiola atlantica. The sequence goes on along the minus strand of OY744537.1, from coordinate 13,829,788 downwards.
TTTCGGTGTACATGGCCATTATCAGTTATTGCTGCAAGAGGGTTATCCTTCTTCTTTTTTTTTTTTGCAACAAAGAAGAAAAGGGGAAGAGTTAGATATAAGATCACTCTTTAATATGGGGCAATCCAGCTCCTTAAAAAGGGGCACTCTAGATTGGAACGAAAATAAGAATTGCCTCAGTCTTAAAGGATTTCCCACCCGCTAGCCAAGGACAAAATACATGCTACACTTTGGATCCTAATTCGAATGCTTGCACTCGTGAAGTGTCTCTTGCCACAGCAATGAAGTTTGTAGCCATATTTATTTTAATGAGAAACTATGAAAAGCTGGCATATTAGTTGCCAACTACACTGTCGGATCGCATGGAAATTCTCAAGAACTTACGGTAAAGCTTATCTACTCACTTTTTCCGGGTATCGCATTCGGCACCCGTGCCATAAAGGTTCCTTCTCAGTTTAGAAAAGCTAAATAAAAGGAATGAAGGGAATGTTATTTTTTAGATGCTTAACCACCCCAACGTGGGTGTGGCCTTCAGCCAATAATACGGTAAATACCTTAGATCAAAATTCAGTCCGTAACTAAGCCCGTCGGATTGTGGCATATATATATATATATATATATATATATATATATATATATATATATATATATATATATATATATATATATATATATATATATATATATATAGGATGAAACACGGGAGCCTCTGTGTAGCTTGATTGCCATATATATTTTCATTGCTTACTATACATATATATGAAGTTAATCCAACAAAAGATATAAGAGGCAACTAATATCTTTTAATTAGTGAAACATCCTGATAAAGACCGAAGCTTAATATACTGGATAGAGCATTAATAGCATAATATAAAATGAAATAATAAAATAAGGTGCAAATCAAATTTTATTAGAAAAAGTATGTTTTTGGCTTGATATATTTGATGTGTTATGTACTTTTATGTATTTTTGTATATATTTTTATATATTTTCGAGGTGTAATTTTATCACCTGCAGTAATGTCACTGCGGTAATGGTCCTCTGAGGAGAAAAATTATCTTTGAAAACTCATGAGTTAAGGACGTTGAGATACTTTGCCTGAATTTTGGAATTCTAATAAAATTTGATTCGCACCTTATTTTTTTATTTCATTTTATATTATGCTATATATATATATATATATATATATATATATATATATATATATATATATATATATATATATATATATATATATATATATATATAAGTGTAGGTTTGTAATCCGAGGCTGTAGAAGGTTCTACATCGGTAGCATCGTCAGGCCTCTACACCAACGCATTAAAGAACATCTTAACACCCACATTTCCTCCTTCCACAAACACTTAATACTATGTGGTAACACACATCGCTCTATTAGTGTCCGCATTCTCAACTCTGTCCTCAATGTCGGTCAGCTTCGAATTTCGGAATCTATTCTAATCTCGAAATATCATCCAACTTTGAATAACAGATATGAGTTGTCTTCCCCATTCATCCTCTGATTCTTACAATCTTATTCTAATAAAATTTGATTCGCACCTTATTTTATTATTTCATTTTATATTATGCTATATATATATATATATATATATATATATATATATATATATATATATATATATATATATATATATATATATATATATATGCCTATATCTCTGTGTGTATATAGTAAATTATTTTTTACGTACGACATCGTTTCAAGGGAAGTAACAATCTCAGACGGTCATAGGGCGCGAGCTCGGTTTACATAGACACCTTGATTCTGTAAGCGTTCACCCAGTCCCATTAGCCCACGAGAGATTGTCACGTAATATCGGAGAAATTAAGTGATATTTACACTGAAAGTTGCGATCATACATGTATAAACATTGCACTGAGGCTTTTAAGTGAATGTTTATTTTTAATCTTTCCAACATTGCTTGACATCAATTTTACTTGAAAGGGAGTTATAATAATATTAAATAATTATTTTTTTGTTTTACATATTTTTCAATATATATATATATATATATATATATATATATATATATATATATATATATATATTAGTACTTCATGTATCCACATAAAATATTATAAGGAGATATAATTTTTTATGTATCAGTTTTCAGTATTTACTTCAACAGTGCTCGATACGTAAGTAGAGCTAGGTAGTAAGCAATGAAAATATATATGGCAATCAAGCTTGATTGCCATATATATTTTCATTGCTTACTATATATATATATATATATATATATATTGAAATTAAATATGTATTATTAAATGATTATATATATATTGAAATTAAATATCTTTTATTAAAATATATATATATATACATATATATATATATATATATATATATATATATATATATATATATATATATATATATATATATATTAACATAGTTCACCCCAAACAAGGCAAGCCGCCACTGTAGACGTAAGGGGCTACTGAGAAAAGAAAAGGGGAGAAGGTTGGGGAGGTCCACCTAACTTGGGATTTGCGCAGCAAGATGTCTGTTTACATTAGTTTTAAATTTCTGCATGTCTGTTCTGTCGGGGAAACAGGGGGCAGGGAGAGAGTTCCAGAGGCCAGCAGTACGAGGAAAGAAGCTAATTGAGTAGAAGGCTCTCCGACATCTGGGGACCTCCACAGTGAATGAATGAGATTTAGTTGATTGTCGAGTTAGTCTAGGGAATTTACGTCGAGGAGGCACCAGAGTAGCCAATTCATCGGAGCATAATTCATTGAAGTATTTGTAAAACAAGCACAAGGATGCCACATTGCGGCGATGGGACAGAGGCTGAAGCTTGGTTGACAGTGAGGGTCCAATTAATTTGGCGATTTTTTTTGGACCTTGTCAAGGAGGGAGAGACTAGTAGATGATGCACCAGCCCAGATGTGACAACAATACCCCATGCATGGGCGAATGGTGGCTTTGTAGAGATACAGGATAATGTCAGGTGTGAGGAGTTTACTAGCACGGTAGAGGGAGCCAACCTTCTTTGTGGCAGCCTTGGCAATGTCTTCAATGTATTTGTTCCAATTCATGTTACCTGTGAAGGTTAGGCCGAGGAGTTTGAATGATGAACTCTCAGGTAGGGTGTTATTTGCCATGACAATCGGTGGTTGAATAGGTTCCTTGTAGTTATTGAAGGAAAGGAGATTTGTCTTAGCGGCATTAAAAGTTACCAACCATTTATTACCCCAATCCACTACAGCCTGGAGGTCATTTTCTAAAGATTCAGCCATTGCCTTGGATATGATCGCGTCTGTTTTACCAACATGGCGAGAGTAAAACGTGGTGTCGTCAGCAAATAAACCAATCCCAGACTCTACGTCATCAGGGAGATTGTTTATGAAAATCAGGAACAGTAAAGGTCCAAGGATAGATCCCTGGGGTACACCAGCATTTATGTCATGTTGCTTAGATGAACGGCCATCGAGGACAACCTGGATCTTTCTTTTGTTTAGGAAGGATCTTATTATATTTAGTAATTGCCCAGTAATACCGTATGAGCGTATTTTCAGGAAAAGCCCTTTATGACATACCTTGTCGAAGGCCTTGGATATATCAAGCGTTACTGCCCTAGCTTCACCTGCCTTGTCGAGTGTATGATACATACGTTCCGAGATGACCGTTTGGATGTCTGCAGTAGATCGTGGTTGTCTAAATCCATACTGGTGGTCAGAAAGAAGTTTAGCATTAACTAGGTGCCGTACTATCGCCAGATTGATTAAGGATTCAAAGATTTTAGCAAAGATCGGCAGCAGACTGATTGGGCGATAGTTCTGAGGATCGGTTCTATTCCCAGAACTCTTGTAGACTGGTACCACAGAGGCAATTTTCCAGCTATCGGGGAAGCAAGATTCAACTAGACATTTATTGTAGAGTTTGGAGAGGACAGGGGCCAGTTCAGCAGAGCATTTCTTTATTACTATTACAGGTATAAGATCAGGCCCACAAGCTTTGGAGGTGTCAAGGTTTTTTATGATGTCTCTGACCGGGGATGGGGTGATGACCAGGTTATCAAGTGTGGATTCGGTCAGCAAAGGGAATTTGGGAAGGGGTGGTTATCTTGGTCCAAAGTAGAGTTAGTAGCGAAGCGTTGGGCAAGTAGTTGAGCCTTATCAGTGGCCGTGCAAACGACATCATTGTGGTTTCATAGTTGGGGAATCGTTGATTTACCATTATTCACTACACTATTGTAGATTTTCCAGAAATCACGAGTACCTAGTTTCTGTGACTGGGTGCGTTTTTTTGTTAACTCATTATACCTTCTCTTTGCTTCACCTATCACGGCCTTGCAATTATTTCTTGACTCTATGAATTTATGTCTATTAGTAGCTGACTTATGGCGGCCGAATTTATGGAATGCTTGTTGTCTCTCAGAAATGGCAGCTGCACATTCCGAGTTGAACCATTGAGGAGAGTGAGACTTGCTAAAGAATTTTCGCATGGGGACATAGGCTTCAATGCTTGCTTTGACCCATTCAGTTAGTTCGTTTGCACACTGGTTGGCAGGGAGTGAGAAGGTTTCCCTCCATGGGGCGTCGCTGATGTGATCTCTGATTGACTCAAAATCAGCCTGCTCGTAGTATCTCGTTGTTTTGAGCAACAGTTCATCAGCTTTTGGATGACTTTTTAGGGTGATATAAACCATTAGCACAATGTGATCAGCATTCCCAAGTGGGCTATGAGCTTTCGTCACACAAGCCTCGGGCATTGAGGTCAAGAAAAGGTCTAGAAGTGAGGCTTGTTGCTCTACTCGATCGGGGATGTGGGTCGGAAAATTGACAGTCTGAGAGAGGGAGTGAGCTAAGAAGAAATTATACGTAGAGTTGCCGGCTGCGTCAGTAATGCTGGAGAATCCCAACCAGTCAATTAAGAGTGCTCTATCTATGCTTACAGAGACAGAGTTTAACAGAGTACAGTCCTGGGTCGACGGGAACGGTATAAGAAATATAAGTAGCTGACGCTGTGATGTAAAGTCAATCTAAAGCACATGTAGTCGTGGTCATCCGATTCTAGCATATGTTCTCTAGTCAGCTGTCTAACCTGTACCCTCAACCCGTCGGAACAGGAGAGACCCAGACTGGTCATGTAAGACTTAGTGATGAGAAAATCTTCCTCAAGTTGCCCAAATAGAGAGAAGGAGAACGGCGTTCATTGTCCTAGTAAGGAAACAAGGCTAGGCACTGAGTGTTTAGAGGGGTCCCTGTGCTGTTACCTCTGCACCTGACTAATTAAACAAAGAAAGAGTGCAAGGGCCGGCGATAGGCAGAACCTATCTACTCCTTAAGCAATTGTAGGTTTGCAAACCGGATATTTTGTTCGAGATTCCAACTCTAGGAAGGTTGTTGATCAAGACTAAGGAGGTCTCTCTCCCTAACGGTTTACTGCCACGGCGTAAATAGCTAGTAGCAAGATTTTTTTGTCAGAGATTTCCTTCTCTTAGATGGATAGCCTTACAAGGTCTTACGGGTCCAACACTCCGAGAGGGGTAAAAATAGCCTGCGCCCGTTTACTAGTCGGGTATTTCCTGGCCCCCGCAGGTTAATAACATAAAAAATAAAAAAATAAATAAATAAATAAAATAAAAATAAAATAAAATAAATAAATAAATAAAACAATAAAATAAAATAAAATTAATAAAAAGAAATAATACTTCCAATATAACGTATATATATATATACATATACACACATACACATACATATAAACATATATATATATATATATATATATATATATATATATATATATATATATATATATATATGACTTCTCTTCTTAGTCAATACGGCCGTTATTAACAACCCGGTAAATATATGCAAGATATTGCTCCTATTTAAAGGCAGCCGTCATCAAAGTGTTCTACTACTGAAAAGAACATGCATTGCAGCCATATATATATATATATATATATATATATATATATATATATATATATATGTATATATATATATATATATAATTATTTATAAATAATATTTTCAAATTAACTTATATCATGCCAAACATGCAATCATCAGTATGGAAGGATACAATCCCTGCCGGCCACACGGTTTGAACCCCAATACGAAAGTCATATTTGACTCAGTAGTCGGAGCGCCTACCGATGTGTCCACCATCGTAGAAATGGGAGAGTAAATTAACGTTTAAACGGTAAATTAAGCGGCCATATCAGCAAGCTGTCAAGAGAACCCAATATGCAGTGCCTAGAGTATTGCATATATATATATATATATATATATATATATATATATATATATATATATATATATATTCTTAATAATAAATATTTAATTTTAATATATATATATATATATATATATATATAATTATTTAATACAAATATTTTATTTTAATTGCATTGTGCTATAAATTACGGCTTGTTGTTGTCAACTTACTTAAAGTGCTCAATCTGGGGAGAGCTTTGAATAATTAACCCAGTGCTATATATATATATATATATATATATATATATATATATATATATATATATATATATATATATATATATTTATACTAGCTGTCCCTGTCCGATGTTACCTGGGAGTTTAGTTAATGTTTTTATAATACATGTGGAATAGCAAAGAAATTTGAAAGGCAGCAAACTGGAATTTCACGAAGTAATTCATTAAAATGGCTGACTTGTTATCTAAGAAACCGAAATACATTCTGCTTATTTTAACTTAATCTGTAAAGTACTTTTTGTGAATTAAATATTTTCCTATAAATATGATTTTTTTTTTAATTTTACGAAGTATTTAATTGAAATTGCCGAATTGTTTATAAGAAATCGAAATTCATTATAGTGGCTTATATATCTCAATGAAATATATTCATTTGTAAATAAATTATTATTTCTAAATCGGATTTAGAGAAAGTTATTTTTATTTCAATGAATCATGTGTAATCTTCGTAAATATACTTTTTGGCTCGAAAATAATAAACAATAATACAAAAGAAAATCAATCGGGTTGGATTTGAACCAGCAACCTTTCGATCATCGGCCGAACACTTGAGCGAGACGCCATTAATGGAAATTGAAAAATGGCTAAACGAAATCGCTGATTAACTTAGCTGAAAATGGGATAGTCGATATCGCTGTGCACGTGTGTAATTATATGGGGTTAGTACAGAAGTACTGGAGTATGAGGCGAAATGACTAATGAATAAGACGTAAAAATTGCATAGAAACACATGACGTTGTTATGAAGAAATCTTTTTCGTATTCTGTATATTGAAAATACAGAAATAAAATCCCAATGCTGGATCCAAATTTTTATTCCGATAATTTTTCATGGATAATAGGAAAATAAAATGAAAGGAAATCGTCTGTATGGACGCTATTTTTGTATGTATAAAGTATTTGCCGCGATTGCGTCATTGAAAAATAAAGCCAACGAAACGCTTGCATTGGTCAAATGGAGAGAAAAATTATTTGTATTATCCAATCGGGACGCGTCTCAAAGAGAAAACGTGTAGTTAGAGAAAGTATACTTTTTTCTCCCCATCTCTCAGTGTAAACATAAAATACGAAACAAAATGGATACTAGTTCATGTCAAGAAGTCGGACGATTATTTAATACGAATGTCAATATTCGTTGTTCGTACAGATGCACTGACGAAGTCGTGCGAATAATTAATACGGATATCAATATATTTTTTTTAATTTATATAACTTTAAAAGAAGAAAACAAATAATGAAATTAACTTACCTTACACGTTGATAATCTCTATTTGTATATTATATATTACTAAAATTGTGTGACCACAAGTAAATCTCTCATTTCATTCCAATAATGGTGAAATATAACGCAATGTATTTTAGAAGTTTGTTTTTCAAACAAAAGTTGTTGGGCTTTTCTTATGTAAATTTTAAGAATGTTATTGAGAAAGAATATTTGGGTGTTTTTCTATCATTTATTATCAAAAAACGGAATGTTGTTCCGTATTTCATTCGTATTTCGTTACGGTGTAATGGGTAGAAGGATGAGGACTTAGTATTGTGGGGAGAAGTGGTAGTTACTTCGAATGGAAAAATGCAGTTTAATATACAATTATATAGAGTTATGAATATATATTAAACGTCATATTTTCGTCTTGACATCTTAATGTATGTAACATACGGAGCAAAGATTTTAGAATAAAGAATCGCAAAAAATAAACAAGTATCAAACAGTAATCTCTTCGACCGTAACTGGTTTATTTCAGGTCTAAAAAAATAAGCGAAATCTCAATGTAAACATTGCCAATAGCTAGACAGCTCAATTAGTTTACACGAAGAGCAATGCATTGTAAGCTGGTGGCAGTTGGTACTTTAAGTTACAAGAGATCTCAACCCAAAAGGTTGGCATATTTCAGCCATTCGTGGAGAAACTGTTTCGCTGTATCACATATGTTAGAGAAAGAGAGAGAGCGCGCACACGAGATAGATAGATAGATAGATAGATAGATAGATAGATAGATAGATAGATAGATTTATAGAGATAGATAGATAGATAGATAGATAGATAGATAGATAGATAGATAGATAGAGAAAGAGATGGATTGATAGATATGTATAGATACATAGATTAATAGATAGATAGATAGATAGATAGATAGATAGATAGATAGATAGATAGAGAAAGAGATGGATAGATAGATAGAGAAAGAGATAGATAGATAGATAGATAGATAGATAGATAGATAGCTAGCTAAAGTAATAGGTAAATAGATAGATAGAGAAAGTAAGAGATATATAGATAGATAGATAGATAGATAGATAAAGTAAGAGATATATAGATAGATAGATAGATAGATAGATAGATAGATAGAGAAAGTAAGAGATAGATAGATAGATTGATAGATAGATAGATAGATAGATAGATAGATAGATAGATAGATAGATAGATAGATAGATAGATAGATAGATAGAGAAAGTAATAGATAGATAGATAGAGAAAGTAATAGATAGATAGATAGATAGATAGATAGATAGATAGATAGATAGATAGATAGATAGATAGATAGATCAATCATCTCATTGGATATCACCAAGCCATCATATTATAATGGTCTTCGTTAATGAAACTAAACTGCGTCAATCAATATATTTGTTATTTTTATTTCTTCAATTTGCCTGTCGGGAAACAAATATTTCATTTTCTTTTGCCACGAGGATTACATCACAGACGCGTTTATTTAAATAGATGAGCTGAACTATTTTGTTAACAATGAAAGAATGGGCTTAATAATCCGTTTGTCATTAAATAAATAAAGATGATTTATTTTCAGAAAAGAAGTTGTTAGAATAAGCGATTAAAAAAAAACGAACATAAATTCCATTCGAACATGTTTTCGGGATTTAACTCCATTCTTTAAATGTTCGGATCAAATCTAGTCGTTCAAATAGAAACCACGTGACTCACCTCATGTGACTTCGTGATTTACGGAAAATATGTTGGTCAACAAATAATCGTGTGTATTATTTGGATTATACGGACTACTGTTCTCATCTTGGATGTTATTCTCACAACGAGTCGACTGATGTAACCTCCGACCATCTTCAGGTGTGTCTTGTCGAACTCAGGAATCTGTACGGGATTTCGAACGGAACTCTTTATTTAATCCACGGGGGTAGTTTGCTCTCGTTCTGTCAGCCATGACTGAGTTTGACATAACGATTTCCGAGTTCGACAAGACGCACCTGAAAAAGGTCGGAGATTACATTGACCGAAACGTTGTGAGAATAACATCTAGTCCGAATAATCCAAACAAATTCAGAAACAATATAATTGTATAAAGAAGAAAATGCAGTATAATACGATGCTGTTTTTAATGAAAAAAATGCAGTATAATACAACGCTGTTTTTAATGGAAAAAATGCAGTATAATACAACGCTGTTTTTAATGAAAAAAAAATGCAGTATAATACAACGCTGGTTTTAATGAATAAAATCCAGTATAATACAACGCTGGTTTTAATGAATAAAATGCAGTATAATACAACGCTGTTTTTAATGAAAAAAAAATGCAGTATAATACAACGCTGTTTTTAATGAAAAAAAAATGCAGTATAATACAACGCTGGTTTTAATGAATAAAATGCAGTATAATACAACGCTGTTTTTAATGAAAAAAAAATGCAGTATAATACAACGCTGGTTTTAATGAATAAAATGCAGTATAATACAACGCTGTTTTTAATGAATAAAATGCAGTATAATACAACGCTGTTTTTAATGAATAAAATAGATTGTGTGTTTAAAAACGTTCGAATTTGCCAATACCACATTGACTTGCAACGTTGAATTGAAGTGGTTAGTTAGCTGCAGATGTATGAGAAAAGGCCGTTTTTATTATGGGGATACCCAGTGCAATATCGTCATTCAATGCAAGTTACAAAAATAGCCGTCGAATTGAGGATGACTCCTTTCAAATCGCGAGTTATGATTGGCCATCTTTCGCTTAAAATCTTTTGAGAGTATTTACACTTCCGGTCATCAACTTCGTTTTGTAAATAAAAGCAATGTGTGTTGATTTTTCAGAATCTGTTACGAACATTACACAGGTTTTATTTATTAGAAATGGGAGTGGGATGCATCTAATGAAGTGGATACTGACGTGCTATTCGGTTCCATAGTACAACTTTCATTACGGATGTTGGCAACCTTCACGCGGGCCTTCGTCTAAGTATCTGATTCTACAAAGAATTGGGGAAACCACTGGCAACTTAGAAGACTATTTACTAAACTTGACCCTCTTTTATGAGCTATTCTGTATCCATCAACATTTATTTAAGTTAATTTTTAGCTATGTTACGTATTACTTAGCAGTAGTATGCTTTTGCACGTAAGTGTAGAATGAGTTTCCAAATGATCATGGTTTATTACGTATGATTGACCAGGTTTTGCGCTTAAAACATCTTATTTGGTTAAAATAGATTATTATTTATTTGAAATGTTATAAAGCATGCCTAACAAATGAAGAATAGGGGTTCATGTTACTTAAAACTTTGAGAACCTTTTTGTAGAAAAAACAAATTAGGAGAAAATCCAGAGCATATCTCGTGTAATGCCAGGCGATAGAATATCGTAGGTGATTGGCACGTTTCCAGAAATTTCCTGGATATTCTATGCAACTCTAACTAATGTGTATACACATCCCTTGTGAATGGCATCGTCTGAAAACATCCTCACTCTTTCCTCTCCCGTTTTATCTACCCAGAAAATGTCCTTATTTCTTCAATTAGACTTCATCCAAAAAGGTTCAACGTGACCTCTTCCCGCTACGAAAGCTTGTCTGCAAAATCACCATTTTATATCGCTTCTTCATCTACAGATTTTTGGGTATCCGCTTTATACTTTTTACTCTTCTCTTTGTTTTGCTCGTCATAAATAAATAATATATTGTAAGATGGCTTTTCTGGCTTGTTTATCCTTCTCTCTCTCTCTCTCTCTCTCTCTCTCTATATATATATATATCTCTCTCTCTCTCTCTCTTTCTCTCTCTCTCAACTTTTTTCTTCTTGGGAGACAATTAAAATGTCTGACACATTTTAAAGCTTGGCGCCCAATTTCACCTTCTTTATCCACCCAATTATATCTTTCTCTTGACTAAAGAGTTGTATCACATCTCCATCCGATTTCACTCTTCCAGATTCCATGATGCCGAATTAGCTTGTCGCCAGAAATAAGATGTATCTTGCGTATTGTTTATCCTTCTCTATAACTCCCATTTCTCGTTTTCCTTCTTAACTATCGCCAATCTTCCACTTTCACTAAACAAAATTATATCGTCATTCGGCTTTTTCTTTGAGTTTTATACTTTCTCTCTCCTTCCGATAATCTGTCACTTCCCCAACCCATTTTTACTTATCTTAATATATTCTTCATAAGAGAAGACTATTTTCATCATATCAGTGTCTTTCACGATGTAAGATAAGTTAGAGTCCACTCTTTTCATTCATTTAAACGACAGTTTCTATGGAATCCCATAAGGGATATAAAGATGGTGAGTTTCAATTTTCAAGAAAAATCAACTTTGGTTTTGTTTGTATGTTTCGCAGCATGTCAATCTTTTTAGGGGTGACATAATGCCGATACAGAATGTAAGTACACAATGTATACGGGTAATTGAACACAATATGTTATTTTATCCGTAGCTGTACTTGTACTTAAAACATTCACCTGGAGTAGTTTGAGCCGTCTTTATCCATTCTTGACACTGCGTCCCTCACGACTAAGCCTGACGATTTCAAGTCAACGATTGAGTGATCTCCAGACACTCGCTGTTCCAACGGCGAACTCCGTTGATACGTGGGGCCAGGTTGGGTTCCAGGTCAGCTTCAACCGTCATCAGCCAGATTTTTCTTTGTTAAACACATCGCTTTTTCCAAGCCTGTAGGCGGATTGGGCAAATGTCTTCAAACATGAACTCTCCATGGTTGAGGGCGAAGCGTATGCCCCAGCCAGGGTAGACGTCTCGTGAGGATGACTTGTTGTAGGGAATTAATTTGGTAGCGGAAACGTACTTGTTTGAGAAAGAGAGAGAGAGAGAGAGAGAGAGAGAGAGAGAGAGAGAGAGAGAGAGAGAGAGTGCTGCCATCGAACACGGAAGATGTTACGCAGGCAGTGGTGATCGAAAGTTTCTAGTCGCCTAATATATTCCACGTTCATTGGCAATGACTCACTGCCATAAAGCGCTTGATAGATCCTTACTTTAGTTCTTACCGCAGCTTGGAATTAAGTCGACAGAAGGCATGGCGTGCAAGATCAATTCGCGCTTTGATATCAGCTCTATCTTGACCCGTGGCTCTGAATATAGCGCCAAGATATGTGAAGCTCTCAAACTCTTCACTTTTTCACCCGTAGCTGCTGTGTGAGAATCAAGGGTTAATACCTTTCTTTGCAGTACTTTTTAAAAAAATATCCGATGATATCCATTCATATCGACATCGTAGATAATTTCAAACGTTTGCATAACGTTTTTTTTATATTTCTTTCGTTTTCATCGTTTGAGAGATGAGTAAACATTGATAGCATTTTTTTCTAACGTTTATTCAACATGAACGAAATAAATAAAATAATTTTCATTATAACATAAAGTTGTCGTTGAAAGAATTTCGGTTTGTTCTTGCAACGATAGACATGGGAATCTTGATAATAAAATAGGTCTGAATCCTAAGTTTAACTAAAAAAATAACACTATTGTATTAAATGCTAAGATTAAACAAAATGAATTAAAAAAATAATAATGATAAAACAATGAATATATGAAAACATTGTGAAGGTCTATCCGATGAAATAGTTAAAAGAATTTCATCTGTGTATTCCTATCATGTATTCTGTGAGTTAATATGAACTCGGTCATCTTTTTTGTCTTTTGATAATGAGAGGTCCCGCTCTCGAAAATGTAAGTTTACCTTATTCCGGAACATTTAATTGCCTGACGATAACCACTTTTTTATTTACTGTTCTGGTATTTAATCTGAAATATTAATAAATTGATTTGAGATTCCATTCTTATTTTCTCTTCTCATTTATTTTTGTTCATCTGTTCCACCTTCCGGTATATATTTCACATTGCTCCTGCCTCGAATATTTAACTTACACACTTATCCATTGCTGCCCGGGTTAGAGTGTGGGATAGCATCATATGCAACATAATAAACAAGTGTTCTACAGCCATCCGCAGGAACTAGACTAAAATAGGTTGGCTAGAATTTGTTAAAATTTGTTAGAATTATAGTGAAGCCAATAATGGTGATGCTGATAGTATGAGAGAAGGTAGTGGTTGCACCAATGCAACTACTACTACTACTACTACTACTACTACTACTAGTAGTAGTAGTAGTAGTAGTAGTAGCGACATAATACATACAAACAAGAAATTATGAACAAGTGGAAAACAAATACAGGTGTTTTAGATCATATTTTTGATGAAATGTTCTAAACAGAATAGAATAATAAAAAGAATTTCAATCTGTCAAAATCGGATGATGATGATAATGATGAGGATGATGATGATGATCATCATCATCATCATCATTATGATACAGCGCAATTCGAACAAACTACATCAAACACAAGGGTCGAGAAGACAGTAAATGTAGACTATGTGGACCAAGAGACGACACAGTAAGCCACATCGTAAGTGAATGCAACAAGCTAACCTGGAGAAGGGATATGAAAATAGACATGACTGGGTTGTGATAACAAGTGATAACTACGCGAACGGCTACACTTTGAACATACAGACTAAAAATGGAAAATGTAAGGCATAAATTCTCTGGGCCTTTGATAAACAGAGAAACTTATCTAAGACCAATGTAGAAGAGTGGATATGATAGCAGTCAATAAGAAGGGAGACGCCAAACAAGTAGTAGATTTCGTCGCCCAAGTTGATAGGAAGGTGAAGATGAAGATTCTTGCTATGGAACATGAAAACGATACACATAATTGACAGGGCTCTTGAAACTATCGAAAGAAAACGATGAATAAAGACTGGGAGACATTGGAATTCAAGAGAGGATTGGCACCATAAAAACCATAGCACATTAGTGCCAAAAATAGTAAGAAAAAATCTAGAATGCAAAAACCAACCCACAGAATCAGGTTACACTGACCAACCACATCATATTAAGATGAATTCGAGAGAGTTGAGATAAATTGGGTAAATATATATATATATATATATATATATATATATATATATATAAATTAATATAACCAAGGCGAATATTTTCCACCTCACGTTTTACTGAGCCTTGCCTGCATCCACGAACGTACCTCTTATTGGACTGTTTACCCTTTGGATTCATTCTATCTTCGCCGGACCTGAAGTTGTGGTTTTTGGAATTTAACCTTGAATCCTATCTCACCACCTCTCGTGCCTTTTAACGACCTACCTATCTACATTTGATTTTCTCCATTGGACTTTTCGACACCGGACTCTTTAGCAATCGGACATTTGCTTGCATTCGGGCAGAGTTTTGCCCTGTGGTTCTTTCCCTACAACTTTTATTTTATTTTTTCAAATTTTAAATCTTGGCCTTTGCCAACTTATCTATCCCAGCGACTTCCTCTGATGATAAGATTTTGATCTTTGAAAAGCTCGGCTTAAGGAAAATTTAACTTGAATAAATTGCCTTTTTGCGGAATATACCTTGCTCTGAGCAATTGAATTGAAATTTAATTTGGCTTTTGCTTCTCTAATTCCTTTCCATTCTTCTTCATATATATATATATATATATATATATATATATATATATATATATATATATATATATATATATATATATATAAATTAATATAACCATACCTCATACAAAACACTGTAGCACAAACATCGATTTCTACCACGGAAAGTTGTCTTTCAGGGTGTGACAGGATGAAAAAATCGAGGAGGGATAGAGGCATCCAGACATCGACTAAAAGGGAACGGAGTGTATCTGAATATTGAGGAGGATTTTTACCACTGATATGCCAGGAGAAAACACCGGCTGTTTCCAGTGAGAAATCATTCGTAATGTGTGAGAACACTAAGGTATATGGAACTGGGATTACTGGAAACCTATGGAGACTTGCTGTAACTCTGACTCTAGGGATATCTACCGATTTTTATATCGTTAATAACGATCTTCGTGAACACTTCAAGTTAGTAATAAGTAGAAAGATAAGAAGAAAAAATGTATTTTAAAAGGAAAGGAAAGGAAAAGTTGACTGGAAATAAGGGGGACTTCAACAACAGAAAGAAGGGAAATTATGAACAGAAAGCGAAATAAGAATTGTTTTTAAAGTATTTTTGTGAGAATTGGAGTGAAGAAGAAGAAGAAGAAGAAGAAGAAGAAGAAGAAGAAGAAGAAGAAGAAGAAGAAGAAGAAGAAGAAGAAGAAGAAGAAGAAGAAGAAGAAGAAGAAGAAGAAATGGAAGAAGAAGAAGAAGAAGAAATGGAAGAAGAAATGGAGGAAGAAGAAGAAGAAGAAAAAGAAGAAGAAGAAGAAGAAGAAGAAGAAATGGAAGAAGAAGAAGAAGAAGAAGAAGAAGAAGAAGAAGAAGAAATGGAAGAAGAAGAAGAAGAAGAAGAAGAAGAAGAAGAAGAAGAAGAAGAAGAAGCAGAAGAAGAAGAAGAAGAAGAAGAAGCAGAAGAAGAAGAAGAAGAAGAAGAAGAAGAAGAAGAAGCAGAAGAAGAAGAAGAAGAAGCAGAAGAAGCAGAAGAAGAAGAAGAAGCAGAAGAAGAAGAAGAAGAAGCAGAAGAAGAAGAAGAAGAAGAAGAAGAAGAAGAAGAAGAAATGGAAGAAGAAGAAGCAGAAGAAGAAGAAGAAGAAGAAGAAGAAGAAGAAATGGGAGATGGAAGAGCTATTAAAGATTGAGTTAAACAAACAAAATGGATGCTATAAAATATCCGAAAAGTCACGCAAACCTGTAGAAAATTGAATTAGCATTTTAATAATTTAGTTTCTTTTTTTAAGGATAATCAAAATTGATTATGGTTTTGCAAATTTTATTTCGACAAAATAAATTAATTAGTAAAAGGTTGAGTGTAAAAATGTGGCTACTTAACAATTTGAGTAACGAATCGGAAACGGGAGATTTGAAGGATATTTGGTTGGAAGGGAAAAGCGGGAGAAAGCAAAGAAAAAATGGCTTTAAAGTTAAAATGAAGAACGAATATTCTTAAGATGCGTCCATTTATTCTGCGCGTTTTACGATGACCGTGCTTTAGCGTGACGGACAAATATGCTACTTCAAACTTAAGCGTGACAGACCGACGAAAATGATATTTAAATAAATAAATAAATAATAATAATAATAATAATAATAATAATAATAATAATAATAATAATAATAATAACAATAACAATAATAATAATAATAATAATAATAATAATAATAATAATAATAATAATAATAATAATAATAATAATAATAATAATAATAATAATAAAATTAAAAATAAAATAATAAAAGTTTGACAGACTGATGAAATTGTTATTTCGAATGTAATCATGACAGACCAATGCAACTGACATATCAGACTTAGTGGCCGACAGATCGACAGACGGAGATGGGCAAATAGAAATTAGATTTTTATAAAGAATACTGTAGAAGTGTTAGAAATTCGGATGATTACGAAGGCTTAACAGTAGGAAAGTCAGAGGAAGGGGACAAGAAAGGGATAAGACAGGGGACAGAGGAAGGGGATAAGAAAGGGGACAGATGAAGGGGACAAGAAAGGGATAAGAAAGGGGACAGAAGAAGTGGATAATAAAGGGGACAGAGGAAGGGGACAAGAAAGGGATAAGAAAGGGGACAGAGGAAGGGGACAAGAAAGGGATAAGAAAGAGGACAGAGGAAGGGGACAAGAAAGGGATAAGAAAGGGGACAGAGGAAGGGGACAAGAAAGGGATAAGAAAGGGGACAGAGGAAGGGGACAAGAAAGGGATAAGAAAGGGGACAGAGGAAGGGGACAAGAAAGGGATAAGAAAGGGGACAGAGGAAGGGGACAAGAAAGCGATAAGAAAGGGGACAGAGGAAGTGGACAAGAAAGGGATAAGAAAGGGGACAGAGAAAGGGGACAAGAAAGGGATAAGAGAGGGGACAGAGGAAGGGGACAAGAAAAGGATAAGAAAGGGGGCAAGAAAGGGATAAGAAAGGGGACAGAGGAAGGGGACAAGAAAAGGAATAAGAAAGGGGACAGAGGAAGGGGACAAGAAAGGGATAAGAGAGGGGACAGAGGAAGGGGACAAGAAAAGGATAAGAAAGGGGGCAAGAAAGGGATAAGAAAGGGGGCAGAGGAAGGGGACAAGAAAGGGATAAGAAAGGGGACAGAGGAAGGGACAAGAAAGGGATAAGAAAGGGGACAGAGGAAGGGGACAAGAAAGGGATAAGAAAGGGGACAGAGGAAGGGGACAAGAAAGGGATAAGAAAGGGGACAGAGGAAGGGGACAAGAAAGGGATAAGAAAGGGGACAGATGAAGGGAACAAGAAAACCGAAGCATTGAGAATTGGGAAACTGAGAAAAGAATAATTATGATTAATGTTTTTACGGGGTTGGAATTTCAGATTAGCGTGGTTCTTTAATAATCTTTTTACTAAAATCTCATCGGCAACGCTTTAATCGAATTTTAAACTTTTATAATGAGTTGTCTCCCGTCAATGACATTATCGTTACGAATCTTAATGTGACCTTCTTGCACGCCAGCGGTTTCAGAATGGAATGTCGAGAAATATGTTGACCCAACACGATGTAATACCGGTTCGTTTTTTAAGAAAATGCCCACGAATTATATCCTACTAATTTCAAGTAAGTCTCGTATCGCATTGCACAGTCCTACAAAAGAAACAAGCTTGGACGAGACGACGCAATCCAAGAACTTAGACGTTGTGATCGATTCTTCCTTTGTTCCTAGTGCACAATGCATTCAGGTGGCAAATAAGGCCCGCGGTGTGCTCTTTCTCATCTATAGTTCCTTTGCCACAGTGACAGCCGACATCTTCCTTTCGCTGTACGTGTCTCTGGTGCGACCCATTCTGGGATATCCAGCACAGGAGGCGAGTTAAGACGCTAGCGACGTGGATGACCCACGGCCTCCGCACAAAATCATACGGAAAAGGGGTTATAGACCCTCAACCTGCATTCGTTGGAGCGTAGGTGGCCGTGTGACGACCATATTCTCGCCTTTAACAACATGTGCGGCAGCTATAATTTGCCGCGTGACCTCTTATTCACTCTGTAGAGAGGGTTTCGTACCGCAGACGATTTCGCCTGAATTATCGGAAGGCTTCTTTTTCGGTTCGGGTCGCTGGACTGTGAAACAATCTGCAGAAAGTCGCGGTCAGCATACAGACGTCCAAAAAGTTTAAGGCGACGCTGGACGCATTGTGGCCGTCGATATTTGGATGATTACGCCTGCAATATCCGCCCCCGCGCTTTCATTACGTTTTAACATGGCTTTAGCCCTGTGCTAATCTTTTGCCAATATCTTGAACTGAATTGTAATGTTATAATTTCACTTACTGATGTTGCGTGTATAAACTAGTATACACCCGTCGGACAAATAAATATAAATCCACTCGAACGCCGATGTTTATTTATAAAAAGGTTTATTAAAAAAAAAGAAGAATAGTCACAGGAAAAATCAGAGAGGCGTGTTACTTGTGTGAGATAGATAGATAGATAGATAGATAGATAGATAGATAGATAGATAGATAGATAGATAGATAGCACGTCTCGCTACATTGTGTGCGCCCTCCCCTACTAGAGGCGGTGTCCTAGACATGTCTTCTCTGCTTGAAGTGTCACTAAGAAAAAGATAGAAAATTTCCGTCCGAAAGTCACGTGTTTTCGTCAACTTCCGTTCTGGGGCCACCTCTGCCCCCTAAGTGTCACTAATTCCCCCCCCCCTATTCGAACACGGCCCTTGTTATGTAACAGTAATTCGCAGCTACAATTGTCGTTTCCAGTGGCTTTGAGATATTTTTATACGCACGTTTTTCTACTTCAACTTCATGTTTTCTCACATTGAGAAATGTAGACATTAAATAGATGGAAACCCTCTATTTTACGGTTATCCATCTGCAAATCTCTAAACGACGTTCAGTTTCTGCAATAAGAACCTCATAAAGATGTCGTCAGCAATTGATATTCCTAAATGGTCACCCATTTAGTACTGGCAAAGTTCGATGTCGCTTAACTTCGGTAATCTAACGAGGACCGGTATGTCAACCTTATTATAGCCGTATCATGTTGATCTGGATTTCTCGAGTTCCCCGAAGAAATCATACAGAGTTTCGCTAGATTACTGTTTTCTGTAATCAGTTCGAAGAGATGACAGACATATTCGAAAATAACTTTCCGGTGTGGATGCTGAAAACCTATCCGCAGCATCAAATCGCAGCGTCTTTCTTAATACTCAGACTATATCCGGCCATTCGTCTATCATTAGTTGAGTGAGTTGTCGTAAGTTAAATAAACAGAATTCTTGAAATAAATGTGTTTTTCAGTTTATATAACTTACGACAACTGGTTCGCCAGTTGTCATATCATCCGAAGAGGTTCTCATCGGCATCATTCTGGAAACCTAGGGACGTACTTGAACAATCAGATCTCCTTTGTCGAAATGAGGTACAGTTCGGCTCGGTCCTAGGATGTACACTCTCCCATGCATTATCTATTTGTTTGGGAGGGAGCTGATTTGTAACCGATCGCCTGAGGCGCTCCAACCGGATAATGTCGATGGGTCCGTTCTCGGCTAATTTTTACGTGACTAGAGTTACCCCACCCCACCTGGGGCGCTGGTTTTCCCCCACTTTCCAGCCTTGTGTCAGACCTTGTTTTAATGGAAAGCAAGTAAGTGCAAATATACGACAACTCATTAAACAAATTGTCGAATAAAAATAAGAACTGTTATGATAAAGAAGTCCGCCGTAACTTCCGGTGTAACAGTTCAATAGTTGCAAATAAATGTCTCGCAAAAATCTCTTACGGACTTTTAATAAAATAAATGGCGTCCAACTTAACTCGTGAGGCGTTGTAGTCTGAACAAATTTACTTGTTATTGTGTGCTTTGGAAAGAAATTCCTGCATTTCATCGAAAAACACTTCTCCATAAATAATCTATTGCAAAAAAAATATTCAATGAAAATAACCTAAAACTGTCCTACAGCTGCTGCGAAAACTTAGAAATGATAAATAAAGCACACAATAACAAAATACTAAATGAGAGCGGAAGAGAAAAAATAACAACATACATAAAATAGTAATAAATACAGAGACAATAAAAATAACACTAAGAAGAAAAAATATACAACCACTAGAAATAGTAATAACCCAAACCCTAATAACAATCACCCAAATAGAAATAAGAAAGTTAATAATGAAGATAAAAGGCTGGAACTGTAGAACTCGTGCACTTTCTCATCTACAAAATAAATGCCTGACCAAAAGCATTGTTTTCCAAGCCACAATATTTGTTAAAAAAAGACCGAATAACAAGAAGTACTATGTGAGTACAGGTAAACTTCTATATCTCGAACTTGATGGGACTGAAAATAAACTTCGAGATATCCGAGGGTTCGAGAAATCGAAGTTTGAAATTGACACCAATAAACGGTTGGGACCGCCAACTGACTTCGAGATTTGCGTTATATTCGTGACATCGGTGTTCAAGATACCGAAGTTTACCTGTATTACCTCCCTATTTTTACAACCAGATATTACGACCATAAAAGCACATTAAATAACAAAAAAACACTGAATAAAAACAACACTAGCGATCGATTACTGGGAGCTCAAAGAGAGCCGACACTCACCAATGATCGAGTCGAAAATAGTACGGCAGGCCAGTAACATGTAGAAACTTAGACGTTAGTTTAGAACTTTGTATTCGATTGCATCTAAGCCAGAGACAGAAAACATATTGTATGTATGTTAACTTTTCTTAGGGATTTTTTTAAAGTGAAGCCGCTCCAGACAAGACATGAAACCACTTGATATAAGGAAACAAAAAAAGAACGAAAGATGATTATCGCAAAGACATGAGATGTCTACACAATCAATTGTGATACTAAGGAGTGTCCCCCTCCAGAGCCGAGACCCCGGACTATGTAAGGAAAAGCTATCGGAAGTAAAAAAAAAAAAAAAAATTTTTTAAGTATAAAGACAATGAGTGTCGTCGAAATTTGTTGAACTCTCAAGACAGTAGGACCCCTCATAATTGATGGTCAATTTCCGCTTATTGTAACTCTGAGACAAAGACCAGGCATTTTAGGAGTGGTCGAGGCATTTTTCGCTTATAAGTCGATGACTACGATAAAAGGCCGGATTATGGATTTCCGGTGGAAACTAAATATATTTAGGAGTCAGAGTTTTTTGCAACATTTTTTTTTAGTTTGTAACAGTTGAGTTTACGACAGTTTACGACAGTTTACGGCAGTTGGCGGTTCGGAGATGACACGATGAGATTGGCGTCAGAATTAAGCGGAGAGCGGAGGTGAACAGATTAGCAGGCAGATCTCGATACAGATTTAGAAAACGATTGGATCAGCTGACAACCGGACGGCAATGATGCCTCAAAAGACAAATTATCTCAGTTGGTTCTTGACCGATATACAGGAGTTTAGCTAGAATGTGTTTGGGGTGTCTCTTTCTTCGACAGTGTCACACACACGCACCCAAAGAACAACTGGCTTATACACAATGTATTTGAGTTTGTGTTTTCTCTTGTGAGTCTGGTGCTTTTGTTTTATTTAACTTGTAAACCAGTGTGTGTGCCCTCGGCGATCATCAGTGGAATAAACGACATAGTCAGAACGAGAACGACGAGAGATGAAGACGAACAGAAAACCACGGCACACAGCGTTGGGGTCGCCGGCGATTGTCGAAAAGAAACGACACGGTTATACAAAATAGAAGGGACCCTGACAGGTTCTACCAACGTGGGAGCAGAGATAACTTAGGAGTTGTTCCACACTCTCCAAAGCTCTCAAATTGGGGCTTCAATACTAGGTTCAGTTTAATGGCATTGCCAAGACATATTCTATTTTTACAGTTTATTATATATTTCGATATAAAATCTAGAAAGGAACAGGTAATAACATGTCGTCTATGGATAGGCCACGCACAACTAACACATTCATTTATCCTAAGACAAGAGGAACAGCCAGAGTATATAGCGTGTCAAACGACATACGCCGTTAAACATTTCATGATGGAATGTGGTGATTTCGCTCACACTAAATAATTGTTATACTTATAGAATGAAAGATATATTTGACAGAGTCAATATGGAGACAATTTTATCATTCTTGGGGACTACAATGCCTTCGTTTGAAATGTCATTTTCTTTGATCTCATTGCAGTTGTGTCGGTCTGTCACACTTAGGTAGGAAGTAGAATTTTCTTTGATCTCATTGCAGTTGTGTCGGTCTGTCACACTTAGGTAGGAAGTAGAATTTTCTTTGATCTCATTGCAGTTGTGTCGGTCTGTCACACTTAGGTAGGAAGTAGTATTTTCTTTGATCTCATTGCAGTTGTGTCGGTCTGTCACACTTAGGTAGGAAGTAGAATTGTCTTTGATCTCATTGCAGTTGTGTCGGTCTGTCACACTTAGGTAGGAAGTAGAATTTTCTTTGATCTCATTGCAGTTGTGTCGGTCTGTCACACTTAGGTAGGAAGTAGAATTTTCTTTGATCTCATTGCAGTTGTGTCGGTCTGTCACACTTAGGTAGGAAGTAGAATTTTCTTTGATCTCATTGCAGTTGTGTCGGTCTGTCACACTTAGGTAGGAAGTAGAATTTTCTTTGATCTCATTGCAGTTGTGTCGGTCTGTCACACTTAGGTAGGAAGTAGAATTTTCTTTGATCTCATTACAGTTGTGTCGGTCTGTCACACTTAGGTAGGAAGTAGAATTTTCTTTGATCTCATTGCAGTTGTGTCGGTCTGTCACACTTAGGTAGGAAGTAGAATTTTCTTTGATCTCATTGCAGTTGTGTCGGTCTGTCACACTTAGGTAGGAAGTAGAATTTTCTTTGATCTCATTGCAGTTGTGTCGGTCTGTCACACTTAGGTAGGAAGTAGAATTTTCTTTGATCTCATTGCAGTTGTGTCGGTCTGTCACACTTAGGTAGGAAGTAGAATTTTCTTTGATCTCATTGCAGTTGTGTCGGTCTGTCACACTTAGGTAGGAAGTAGAATTTTCTTTGATCTCATTGCAGTTGTGTCGGTCTGTCACACTTAGGTAGGAAGTAGAATTTTCTTTGATCTCATTACAGTTGTGTCGGTCTGTCACACTTAGGTAGGAAGTAGAATTTTCTTTGATCTCATTGCAGTTGTGTCGGTCTGTCACACTTAGGTAGGAAGTAGAATTTTCTTTGATCTCATTGCAGTTGTGTCGGTCTGTCACACTTAGGTAGGAAGTAGAATTTTCTTTGATCTCATTGCAGTTGTGTCGGTCTGTCACACTTAGGTAGGAAGTAGAATTTTCTTTGATCTCATTGCAGTTGTGTCGGTCTGTCACACTTAGGTAGGAAGTAGAATTTTCTTTGATCTCATTGCAGTTGTGTCGGTCTGTCACACTTAGGTAGGAAGTAGAATTTTCTTTGATCTCATTGCAGTTGTGTCGGTCTGTCACACTTAGGTAGGAAGTAGAATTTTCTTTGATCTCATTGCAGTTGTGTCGGTCTGTCACACTTAGGTAAGAAGTAGAATTTTCTTTGATCTCATTGCAGTTGTGTCGGTCTGTCACACTTAGGTAGGAAGTAGAATTTTCTTTGATCTCATTGCAGTTGTGTCGGTCTGTCACACTAAGGTAGGAAGTAGAATTTTCTTTGATCTCATTGCAGTTGTGTCGGTCTGTCACACTTAGGTAGGAAGTAGAATTTTCTTTGATCTCATTGCAGTTGTGTCGGTCTGTCACACTTAGGTAGGAAGTAGAATTTTCTTTGATCTCATTGCAGTTGTGTCGGTCTGTCACACTTAGGTAGGAAGTAGAATTTTCTTTGATCTCATTGCAGTTGTGTCGGTCTGTCACACTTAGGTAGGAAGTAGAATTTTCTTTGATTCGTTGCAGTTGTGTCGGTCTGTCACACTTAGGTAGGAAGTAGAATTTTCTTTGATCTCATTGCAGTTGTGTCGGTCTGTCACACTTAGGTAGGAAGTAGAATTTTCTTTGATCTCATTGCAGTTGTGTCGGTCTGTCACACTTAGGTAGGAAGTAGAATTTTCTTTGATCTCATTGCAGTTGTGTCGGTCTGTCACACTTAGGTAGGAAGTAGAATTTTCTTTGATCTCATTGCAGTTGTGTCGGTCTGTCACACTTAGGTAGGAAGTAGAATTTTCTTTGATCTCATTGCAGTTGTGTCGGTCTGTCACACTTAGGTAGGAAGTAGAATTTTCTTTGATCTCATTGCAGTTGTGTCGGTCTGTCACACTTAGGTAGGAAGTAGAATTTTCTTTGATCTCATTGCAGTTGTGTCGGTCTGTCACACTTAGGTAGGAAGTAGAATTTTCTTTGATCTCATTGCAGTTGTGTCGGTCTGTCACACTTAGGTAAGAAGTAGAATTTTCTTTGATCTCATTGCAGTTGTGTCGGTCTGTCACACTTAGGTAGGAAGTAGAATTTTCTTTGATCTCATTGCAGTTGTGTCGGTCTGTCACACTTAGGTAAGAAGTAGAATTTTCTTTGATCTCATTGCAGTTGTGTCGGTCTGTCACACTTAGGTAGGAAGTAGAATTTTCTTTGATCTCATTGCAGTTGTGTCGGTCTGTCACACTTAGGTAGGAAGTAGAATTTTCTTTGATCTCATTGCAGTTGTGTCGGTCTGTCACACTTAGGTAGGAAGTAGAATTTTCTTTGATCTCATTGCAGTTGTGTCGGTCTGTCACACTTAGGTAGGAAGTAGAATTTTCTTTGATCTCATTGCAGTTGTGTCGGTCTGTCACACTTAGGTAGGAAGTAGAATTTTCTTTGATTCGTTGCAGTTGTGTCGGTCTGTCACACTTAGGTAGGAAGTAGAATTTTCTTTGATCTCATTGCAGTTGTGTCGGTCTGTCACACTTAGGTAGGAAGTAGAATTTTCTTTGATCTCATTGCAGTTGTGTCGGTCTGTCACACTTAGGTAGGAAGTAGAATTTTCTTTGATCTCATTGCAGTTGTGTCGGTCTGTCACACTTAGGTAGGAAGTAGAATTTTCTTTGATCTCATTGCAGTTGTGTCGGTCTGTCACACTTAGGTAGGAAGTAGAATTTTCTTTGATTCGTTGCAGTTGTGTCGGTCTGTCACACTTAGGTAGGAAGTAGAATTTTCTTTGATCTCATTGCAGTTGTGTCGGTCTGTCACACTTAGGTAGGAAGTAGAATTTTCTTTGATCTCATTGCAGTTGTGTCGGTCTGTCACACTTAGGTAGGAAGTAGAATTTTCTTTGATCTCATTGCAGTTGTGTCGGTCTGTCACACTTAGGTAGGAAGTAGAATTTTCTTTGATTCGTTGCAGTTGTGTCGGTCTGTCACACTTAGGTAGGAAGTAGAATTTTCTTTGATCTCATTGCAGTTGTGTCGGTCTGTCACACTTAGGTAGGAAGTAGAATTTTCTTTGATCTCATTGCAGTTGTGTCGGTCTGTCACACTTAGGTAGGAAGTAGAATTTTCTTTGATTCGTTGCAGTTGTGTCGGTCTGTCACACTTAGGTAGGAAGTAGAATTTTCTTTGATCTCATTGCAGTTGTGTCGATCTGTCACACTTAGGTAGGAAGTAGAATTTTCTTTGATCTCATTGCAGTTGTGTCGGTCTGTCACACTTAGGTAGGAAGTAGAATTTTCTTTGATCTCATTGCAGTTGTGTCGGTCTGTCACACTTAGGTAGGAAGTAGAATTTTCTTTGATCTCATTGCAGTTGTGTCGGTCTGTCACACTTAGGTAGGAAGTAGAATTTTCTTTGATTCGTTGCAGTTGTGTCGGTCTGTCACACTTAGGTAGGAAGTAGAATTTTCTTTGATCTCATTGCAGTTGTGTCGGTCTGTCACACTTAGGTAGGAAGTAGAATTTTCTTTGATCTCATTGCAGTTGTGTCGGTCTGTCACACTTAGGTAGGAAGTAGAATTTTCTTTGATCTCATTGCAGTTGTGTCGGTCTGTCACACTTAGGTAGGAAGTAGAATTTTCTTTGATCTCATTGCAGTTGTGTCGGTCTGTCACACTTAGGTAGGAAGTAGAATTTTCTTTGATCTCATTGCAGTTGTGTCGGTCTGTCACACTTAGGTAGGAAGTAGAATTTTCTTTGATCTCATTGCAGTTGTGTCGGTCTGTCACACTTAGGTAGGAAGTAGAATTTTCTTTGATCTCATTGCAGTTGTGTCGGTCTGTCACACTTAGGTAGGAAGTAGAATTTTCTTTGATCTCATTGCAGTTGTGTCGGTCTGTCACACTTAGGTAGGAAGTAGAATTTTCTTTGATCTCATTGCAGTTGTGTCGGTCTGTCACACTTAGGTAGGAAGTAGAATTTTCTTTGATCTCATTGCAGTTGTGTCGGTCTGTCACACTTAGGTAAGAAGTAGAATTTTCTTTGATCTCATTGCAGTTGTGTCGGTCTGTCACACTTAGGTAGGAAGTAGAATTTTCTTTGATCTCATTGCAGTTGTGTCGGTCTGTCACACTTAGGTAGGAAGTAGAATTTTCTTTGATCTCATTGCAGTTGTGTCGGTCTGTCACACTTAGGTAGGAAGTAGAATTTTCTTTGATCTCATTGCAGTTGTGTCGGTCTGTCACACTTAGGTAGGAAGTAGAATTTTCTTTGATCTCATTGCAGTTGTGTCGGTCTGTCACACTTAGGTAGGAAGTAGAATTTTCTTTGATCTCATTGCAGTTGTGTCGGTCTGTCACACTTAGGTAGGAAGTAGAATTTTCTTTGATCTCATTGCAGTTGTGTCGGTCTGTCACACTTAGGTAGGAAGTAGAATTTTCTTTGATCTCATTGCAGTTGTGTCGGTCTGTCACACTTAGGTAGGAAGTAGAATTTTCTTTGATCTCATTGCAGTTGTGTCGGTCTGTCACACTTAGGTAGGAAGTAGAATTTTCTTTGATCTCATTGCAGTTGTGTCGGTCTGTCACACTTAGGTAGGAAGTAGAATTTTCTTTGATCTCGTTGCAGTTGTGTCGGTCTGTCACACTTAGGTAGGAAGTAGAATTTTCTTTGATCTCATTGCAGTTGTGTCGGTCTGTCACACTTAGGTAGGAAGTAGAATTTTCTTTGATCTCATTGCAGTTGTGTCGGTCTGTCACACTTAGGTAGGAAGTAGAATTTTCTTTGATCTCATTGCAGTTGTGTCGGTCTGTCACACTTAGGTAGGAAGTAGAATTTTCTTTGATCTCATTGCAGTTGTGTCGGTCTGTCACACTTAGGTAGGAAGTAGAATTTTCTTTGATCTCATTGCAGTTGTGTCGGTCTGTCACACTTAGGTAGGAAGTAGAATTTTCTTTGATCTCATTGCAGTTGTGTCGGTCTGTCACACTTAGGTAGGAAGTAGAATTTTCTTTGATCTCATTGCAGTTGTGTCGGTCTGTCACACTTAGGTAGGAAGTAGAATTTTCTTTGATCTCATTGCAGTTGTGTCGGTCTGTCACACTTAGGTAGGAAGTAGAATTTTCTTTGATCTCATTGCAGTTGTGTCGGTCTGTCACACTTAGGTAGGAAGTAGAATTTTCTTTGATCTCATTGCAGTTGTGTCGGTCTGTCACACTTAGGTAGGAAGTAGAATTTTCTTTGATCTCATTGCAGTTGTGTCGGTCTGTCACACTTAGGTAGGAAGTAGAATTTTCTTTGATCTCATTGCAGTTGTGTCGGTCTGTCACACTTAGGTAGGAAGTAGAATTTTCTTTGATCTCATTGCAGTTGTGTCGGTCTGTCACACTTAGGTAGGAAGTAGAATTTTCTTTGATCTCATTGCAGTTGTGTCGGTCTGTCACACTTAGGTAGGAAGTAGAATTTTCTTTGATCTCATTGCAGTTGTGTCGGTCTGTCACACTTAGGTAGGAAGTAGAATTTTCTTTGATCTCATTGCAGTTGTGTCGGTCTGTCACACTTAGGTAGGAAGTAGAATTTTCTTTGATCTCATTGCAGTTGTGTCGGTCTGTCACACTTAGGTAGGAAGTAGAATTTTCTTTGATCTCATTGCAGTTGTGTCGGTCTGTCACACTTAGGTAGGAAGTAGAATTTTCTTTGATCTCATTACAGTTGTGTCGGTCTGTCACACTTAGGTAGGAAGTAGAATTTTCTTTGATCTCATTGCAGTTGTGTCGGTCTGTCACACTTAGGTAGGAAGTAGAATTTTCTTTGATCTCATTACAGTTGTGTCGGTCTGTCACACTTAGGTAGGAAGTAGAATTTTCTTTGATCTCATTGCAGTTGTGTCGGTCTGTCACACTTAGGTAGGAAGTAGAATTTTCTTTGATCTCATTACAGTTGTGTCGGTCTGTCACACTTAGGTAGGAAGTAGAATTTTCTTTGATCTCATTACAGTTGTGTCGGTCTGTCACACTTAGGTAGGAAGTAGAATTTTCTTTGATCTCATTGCAGTTGTGTCGGTCTGTCACACTTAGGTAGGAAGTAGAATTTTCTTTGATCTCATTACAGTTGTGTCGGTCTGTCACACTTAGGTAGGAAGTAGAATTTTCTTTGATCTCATTGCAGTTGTGTCGGTCTGTCACACTTAGGTAGGAAGTAGAATTTTCTTTGATCTCATTACAGTTGTGTCGGTCTGTCACACTTAGGTAGGAAGTAGAATTTTCTTTGATCTCATTGCAGTTGTGTCGGTCTGTCACACTTAGGTAGGAAGTAGAATTTTCTTTGATCTCATTACAGTTGTGTCGGTCTGTCACACTTAGGTAGGAAGTAGAATTTTCTTTGATCTCATTGCAGTTGTGTCGGTCTGTCACACTTAGGTAGGAAGTAGAATTTTCTTTGATCTCATTACAGTTGTGTCGGTCTGTCACACTTAGGTAGGAAGTAGAATTTTCTTTGATCTCATTACAGTTGTGTCGGTCTG
>OY744537.1:13757981-13800042 GCA_963556195.1 Sepiola atlantica | reverse complement strand
TTTCTTTGATTCGTTGCACTTTAGTTTGAAATTGCCTTTCCGCCAGTCCTTCCCACTTCAGATTGAATAGACGTATCTTAAAAATATCAATCTAGTCGATACTTGGACCTATATTATTCCTGATTTTAATAAAAGACCTCCCCAACACAATCGTGTCTTTTCTGAGTCTGGTTGCTGGAAGAACCACGCTTTATTCCCGGCATGACAGCAAATCGAATGTCCATGCATGAAAACCATGGCTGGAATCCTTAGAAATCCAGCTGCAACTTCTAGTAGAATGGTGCGAAAAATAGATGAAAGACGAAGCTGGTCTACATAAACAACTACAAGAAATGTTTCCAACCACCGTTCAAACTCCTCGGACTGATATTCTCAGGAAACATGAGTCGAAATAATTGCATGAAAGATGTTGCCAAGTCTGCTGCAAAGGAGGTAGTCTCCTTTTACCGGCCTAGAAAACATCTAACATCTGCCAGTATCCTATATATCTATAAAGCCACCATTCGCCCGTGCATGGAGTATTGTTACCAAATATGAGCTCTCTCTCTCTCTCTCTCTCTCTCTCTCTCTCTCTCTCTCTCTCTCTCTCTCTCTCTCTCTATCTCTCTCTCTCTCTCTCACTCTCTCTCTTGACAACGAACCGGTAGTATCTAGTGTGGTATTAAGCCCTGGTCGGGATATGCCTGCTTCCTCCAAAGGAGGAAGTTTCTAGGGAATATCCAATTCACAAACTGTCCCCAGTCGCATATATATCCCAGTCATAGGAAGATGTCATACAGCGTCTAGCATTCCCAAATGGTCACCCATCTGGTACTGGCCAGTCTCCACGTTGCTTAACTTCGGTGATCTAACGCGATTACGTCGTTCTCTCTCTCTATCTCTCTCTATATATATCTATCTATCTCTATCACTCTCTTTCTCTCTCTCTCTCACTCTCTGTCTCTGTCTCTCTCTGTCTCTGTCTCTTTCTCTCTCTCTTTCCATCTCTCTTTCTTTCTCTCTCTCTCTTTCTTTCTCTCTCTCCCTGTCTGTCCGTCTGTCCGTCTGTCCGTCTGTCTCTCTCTCTCTCTCTTTCTCTATCTCTCGCTTTCTCTCTCTCTCTCTCTCTCTGTCTCTCTCTGTCTCTTTATCTCTCTCTCTCTTTCTCTTTCTATTTCTCTTTCTCTTTCTCTTTTTCTCTCTCTTTCTTTCTCTCTCTCTCCCTGTCTGTCCGTCTGTCTGTCTGTCTGTCTGTCTCTCTCTCCCTGTCTGTCCGCATGTCCGTATGTCTGTCCGTCTCTCCTCTCTCTCTCTCTCTCTCTCTCTCTCTTTTTGGTAGGGTCTAAAAAACTCCGACCTAATAGGGTCCGCATTGTTTGCCAAGCTTCAGATTTTGTCGCACAGTCGCAGTGTTGCATCTCTACGCTTCTTTTCCAAATACTTCTACAGAATGTGCTCTGACGAACCTGCTGCACTTGTACTTTCCCCAACGTAAATACTCCCGACCCACCCGACTAGCAGCAAATCCCACCCCTTAATTGTAGATGTCCCTTGATGCCGGAAGTTGGTCAACTCTGATAGTTTCTTTTCTCGAACCGTTTGATTTTGGAATTCCCTACCTGCTCCATATTCAAATGTAATGTGAACAAACATTTTGTTAAGCCCCTCCTTCAAAAAAAAATGTGACCCCTACCACAGTAGACCCTTAATGTTTAGTAGCAATATGCCTTGTGAATAATTTTTTTTTTAATGTACTAACCAAGTTAAACGTCGCTTAATTAATTTGGTTATCTAAGGGTGACCTGTGTGTCAACGTCACTATAGTTGTCTTTAAAGAATACTTAATCTTGTTATTTTCCATACATGCCATTTTTAAATAACTTGCTTTCACCTGTACCACCTTCTACAGGGTGGGCCAAAATAAGGGTCCTATCTTTAAATTTGAATAACTTGAATTTGAATAACTTCCACAAAATAAAAGTTAAACTCACCAAACTTTATGTGTGTGTAGACTGACCCTTCCGAGATTTTTTGAAATAAACAAAACAAATTTTAGCCGAAAAACACTTCTTAAAACTTACAAAAACTAAAGTATTGTTTTTTACACTGTTTTGAGTTTTTTAAGCAAAAATAATGTTTTCTAAATGAGGGTACGTTCCTTAGGGCTAATACGGCTCATGCTTGCTTCGGAAGGGGTCCTTTACTTATTCTAAAAAAAAAAATCAAAAAAAATCAATAAATAAAAAAGTTATGAATTTTTAAAAATAGGACCCTTATTTTTGCCCACCCTGTATGTACATGTCA
Organism: Sepiola atlantica; assembly: GCA_963556195.1. Classification (NCBI taxonomy): domain Eukaryota; kingdom Metazoa; phylum Mollusca; class Cephalopoda; order Sepiida; family Sepiolidae; genus Sepiola; species Sepiola atlantica. The sequence goes on along the minus strand of OY744537.1, from coordinate 13,797,759 downwards.
TTAAATATGTTATATTCATTAAAAAAAAAAAGATCTTGTTTATTTGTTTAGGCTTTCATTTGCGAATATCTTTTGCTTCATTTTCAATGCCTTCTTCTACAAGCGTTTATTCTCGTTTGATTGTTCCAGAGAAACGTATGTAAAGCTATGAATCTCTCTTGCGGTATATGTTGGTCACGACACCAAATTATAATATTGTTTGATACTCATCCTGCGAGATATCGTTTCAGTTGCCTTGTCTTGTGTCTGAGCTCCCCACGTGATTAATCAGGTCGCCATCTTGTTTTATCTCTCGCATCGATTGCACCAAACAACGTTAAATATTTATATTGTTCAAAAATATCAATTTATTTAATTTCTTCAAACCATGATATTCGGCCGGGGTGGTTAGTTGCATCTTAGAATCGTATGCACTTTCTATTAGCATTTACTGTGTCTATACGATAATAGAAGCCACATATGAGTTTCTGTGGGACTAAATACCAACAGAATATATAAATGCTCACTATTTTGGCATGCGACTCTCTCGTAACACGTGATCACACTCAACCAATCAGAACATTTGATATCACTATGTAACATCGTTTTTTTTTGTTTTTTTTTTTAAGTTAAACGACAACCGAACGCACAATGTAAAGAGAGGCGATCGTGAAGGTAGGTTTAAGAAAATACATGATTCAGAAATATCGGAATTTAAGCTAATGAAGAGTTTGATGTCAAAACAGAAGTGAAAGAGAGAAATAAAAAGAGGGACGAAATGGGGTCTGTCACGTGATTTAATTACACGAATTTCTCCGTGCGTGTAATCGAAGGGGGGAGTTCTAGTACAGGTAAAATCCATAATTAAAAATCTTTGAAGTCGTACGCACTTGAAAGATTCATGTAAGACCATTTTTGTTTCTTTTTTTTGGGGGGGGGGGGGCAGATCAATTTTAACTTAGGAGCCTTACATGATAATAGAAGCAGAAGAAGAAGAAGAAGAAGAAGAAGAAGAAGAAGAAGAAGACAGAATAAAAAGAGGAAGAAGTAAAAGAAGAGAGAATAAAAAGAGGAAGAAGTAAAAGAAGAGAGAATAAAAAGAGGAAGAAGTAAAAGAAGAGAGAATAAAAAGAGGAAGAAGTAAAAGAAGAGAGAATAAAAAGAGGAAGAAGTAAAAGAAGAGAGAATAAAAAGAGGAAGAAGTAAAAGAAGAGAGGGGGGGGCAGATCAATTTTAACTTAGGAGCCTCACATGCTAATAGAAGAAGAAGAAGAAGAAGAAGAAGAAAACAGAACGAGAAGAAGAAGAAGAAGAAGAAGAAGAAAACAGAACGAGAAGAAGAAGGAAAAGAAGAGAATGAAAAGAGGAAGAAGTAGAAGAAAATCAAGAAGAAGAAGAAGAAGAAGAAGAAGAAGAAGAAGAAGAAGAAGAAGAAGAAGAAGAAGAAGAAGAAGAAGAAGAAGAAGAAGAAGAAGAAGAAGAAGAAGAAGAAGAAGAAGGGTAAAGGTACGTAAAAGATTTCCAATCGAAATGGATCAAAAATCCGTTTCGACGATTATCTTGTGATCAGATCTGATTCTCCCATCTTCATTGAAACTCCGTCGATTATTTTTGCCGTTCCAGATTAACTGAAGCAGAATAAGCGTCAAATGGAATCCATTTTCTCACGAAAAGCCCGGATTGAAACGCGCGTGCGCGATCGTATGCAAAATGAAACCCAACAAACGCTGATTCAGAGTCGTTTTAGATGCATCCAAGCATCTCCATAACATACTCTGTCCGTCGGTTCTATTACTCCATCGGTTTGTCAGGGTTGAATGTATGAAATGGCATTTTATTTGGTCTGTCATACCTAAATTTGAAACAGCATGTTTTCGGTCTGTCACACTTAGGCTTGAAATAGCATTTTCTTTAGACTGGCAAGCTTAAGTTTGAAATAGAATTATCTTCGGATTTTCACACTAAAATTTTAAATAACGTTTTCTTTGTTCGATCACACTTAATTTTGAAATGACATTTTCTTGAGCTTAAGTTTAAAATAACATTTTCTTCAGTCTGTCACACTTGAGTTTGAAATAAAAAATTTCTCTTGCTTAAGTTTTAAATCGCATTTTATTCAGTCTGCCAAGTTTGAAATAATATTTTCTTCGGCTTCAGTTTGAAATAATATTTTGTTCGGCTTAAGTTTCAAATCGCATTTTATTCAGTCTGCCATGCTTAAGTTTGGAATATCATTTTGTTCGGCTTAAGTTTGAAATAACATTTCTTCAGTCTGTCACACTTGAGTGTAAATAATATTTTCTCTTGCTTAAGTTTCAAATGGCATTTTATTCAGTCTGTCATACTTAAGTTTGTAATACCATTTTCTTCAGTCTGTCAAACTTAAGTTTCAAATAGCATTTTCTTTGCTCTATATGCAGATCGATTAAACGCATTTCAAAAAGTATGTTCACCTTTTTTGAAATGTACAGGCATGCGCATGTGTGTCACTTGCAAAAAATGAACGAATATCTCATTCAGCCATGTTTTTCTTGTTTGTTTTGCCTGTGTAAATCATTTCAACTTGTCTTTGTTTCGCTTTCAGTTTTCATTCCGATCTGTTCAATATTTTGCTTTGCCGCTTGTCTGTACTGAACACCAACTATAACGGAAAAAGAATCTCTCGACTTGGGATAATTCTTCATCCGTGGAAATGCATTACGAAATTAGGACACGGCATGAAAAGAAAATGGAAATGAATCAGGTTGACACTTTTTGTGGGTGAAAAACATTAGAAAAATACTTGAGTCAAAAAGCATGTCTCTCGACACATATATTTGGTAAAACGTTTGCGACAATTTTTTTTTTGTTCTTCTGTTTTGATTTTTCTTAATTTAGAAATGTTTGACAAATAATGCATCCAAAATCAAATACTATAATTCTGCTATAATATGAGTAAAGACTATATTTTGGCCATTAGAATTTAAATAATCACTATATATATATATATGTATATATATATATATATATATACATATTTGTTATTTATTTGCATACGTATTATTTTATTTATATATATATATATATATATATATATATATATATATATATATATATATATATATATATATATATATATATATTGATTTTATTCTATTAGTTGCGACAAAACAAGTTTTGTTTCATTGGTGCAAATAGCGACCAACTCATCGGGCTGGCGATGGAATTCCATCGCTAGCCCGATGAGTTGGTCGCTATTTGCACCAATGAAACAAAACTTGTTTTGTCGCAACTAATGGAATAAAATCAAAAAATATATATTTTGCTCTGAATTTTCATTGAGCACTCTCATAAACCCGGTTTCAACTTCCTTCGGATTCCTAGTGATGTATGTTTTCATTAAATATGTTAGTATGCTTGTGTTATGAAAATATATAATTATATACACATATTATATATTAAACTATACGTTTTTTTGTTATATATGTCTAGTTTGGGGTTTATGGGAATGGGGATGTAAATTTTATTGGAGTTTGTTAGTGGAGAGCTTTGGTAGTAAAGTGGTTGTGTATATGCTAATGGATCTGGGGAAGCAAAAAAGACACTGCTCACTTATTAACGGTGAATGTGTTATTTGCATTCCTTCCCGTTTTTTCTTTCGTTTTCTGAGGTGCTGAAGATGCGGAACGAACAAAAGCAATGGATTTAAACCAAAAAGACTACAATAAAAATAGGTCTAAGGTTCCTTAAATTCATACTAAAATTGCTCGCAAGAACACGTGACGCAACAGATGAAGGTTTTAAGTATAATCATTTCTGAGTGACAGTCTTCTGGTTGTTAAAGGTTCAATCCTGAGTACGGGCGATACTAAAAATACAATTACTAATGACTCAAGACTCCAACCCGATCATGGCTGACGGCACGAGAGCCGAATTAAATGAAGGGTTCCGTTCTAAATTTCATACAAATTCCCAAATTTGACATGAAGATTCCCGAGTTCAACGAGATGCACCTGAAGAAGGTCTGAAGTTACATCGACCGAAACGTTGTGAGAATGAGATCCAAGATGAGAACAGTAGTCCGAAGAATTCAAATGATACAAACTTTTCTTTTAAAGTATCACATCATTTTCGAAAGAGTGTTTCCTATAATGTTACAAGGACGGTTTTTACATTAAAAAGAGGGCGAGAATTGAACTTTTTGCCTTTAGCTTGCCAAAAAATAAGTTCCTGCTGATTAGTCAAAGTGAATTGTCTTGACCAATCAAATCGAGCTATTTTAGAAGACAAGGGGGGGTAATATATTAACACCGTAGACAATAGTAGATAATCTATTTTAAGAGACAATGGAGGTAACCTATTACTATACTGCTTCTTTGTATGCTTAACATGATGCTGCTAATGATAATGACGATGATCGTGATCATTGTGACAGTTAATGACGCTGGCCTCGATTCAGGCTCCTCGACACTGGTCTACGATTCTGGCGCCATCTTATCATCTCTTAGATCCTTTCGGTTTAATAGTAAATATACTTGACGAATAAAAAGTTACTTATCTTTTAAAGAGTTGGTCAACTACTCTATAAAGTCTAATGGCTAGCATTTCGGCTTCTCACAGAGGCAATCAAAGATCGATTTACTGATCGATGTTTTCGGTATGTTCTTTTGTTCTAATAAGTAATGACTCGAGATTTTTCATGTACGCATAATCACATTATCACACCGGTTCTCGTTAAACCAATAAAGTTAAGTGACGTTGAGCCTGGTAAGTATTAGATGAGTGACCATTTTGGAATACCAAGCGCTGTATGTGGAAGACAGCGACACCTTCTTGCAAAAACTAACGTTGTTATCTTCCCTGGCTGGGATATTAATGCGATTAGAGATCGCTTAGGAATTTGATATTATCTAGAAACTTCCTCTGAAGGAGGAAACCAGCTTAATCGGACCAGGGTAAATTCCGAGCAGGTACCAGACACTAAGACTCTAGATTTTAGCTCATGGAGTTTTGTTCTAGAATATTCAGAAATTCAGAGAATTTTAAACTTTAAAACTAACTTTTTTAAATTATCATTTTTAACCGATCTGTTCCTAATCTTCAAATAAAACAATATTTTTCAAATAAATATTTTTCTTACATGTTTCCGTCTTTTGTTTTTTTTTTATATTAAACTTTACAACAATCTTATCCGTAAACAAAAAGAAAAGAAAGGTGTTTTTAGTATTAAATATTAACATTTTAAAATAACTTATACTATTTAAGTTCTAAAAAGATATAACAAAAAGTAAAAATAAAAAGCAATTAAATATTATTTACATTATTTGGATTATTCGGATTATTCTTCCTATCTTGGGTGTTATTCTCACAACGTTTCGGTCGATGTAACCTCCGATCTTCTTTAGATGCGTCTTGCCTAATTCGGAAATCTCTATGTAGAATTCTGGAATCCGTACAGAATTTCGAACGGAACCCTTTTATCTAATCCGCAATTAAATGTTATTTAACTGTAAATAAATATAATTTTCTTAAGCATTATAGATGTATATTATGCATCAAGGTGCTCTTTTGTTTTTTTGTGTGGGTAGTACCTTTAAATAAATGATTAATTTAGCTCACAATACTGGAATAAAAGTAGAAAATCACAAAGAGATAAATAAAATATCTCTTTATGATTTTGTATGTTTATTCCAGCCCCGCGGGATAAATTAATGGCTTATTAAAGAATATTATTCAGGCAAACAGCGTTTCAGCAAACAGCAATGTGATAGATAAAATAATATGAAGAAAAGTGGGGATAAGATAGTCCGACAAAATGTAAAAGTAAAGCCAAAAACTGTGTTATTTATGTATTCATCAACGTTTCGTCTTTATTGAAAGAATTCCTCAGGACGAAGAAAACAATGTAGAAAAATCATACAGAATATTAATTTTGATTTCTGACAAATCAAAATTAATATTTTGTATGATTTTTCTATATTGTTTTCTTCATCCTGAGGAAGTCTTTCAATAAAGACGAAACGTTGATGAATACATAAATAACACAGTTTTTGGCTTTCCTTTTTTTCATTTTACATAATATAATATCTGGAATAAATTCTAATACTAACCCTAACCCTAACCCTAACCTTATAACATATAAATCAATGAAAATTAACTAGGACTACTGTAGCTCCCTTCATCTACGGAGAAGTCGCCACTTGTTTTAAGTATGCTATGTTGCAGACTATCTATTAGTATGAAGTTAGGTGTGTGTGTATATGTTTATAAATTTGTATTACAGGAGTCACTCCTAAACTAATTAACCGATAATTATACATTTTGGAACACAACTGCTAGGCATGGAAGGTAATGAGGGCTATATTTAGTTTCATTTAGTTTTATGCAAAACGGGAGAATAGGGTGTAGAAGTCCTTCATGAAAATTCAAATAACTCCGAATTTTGTGAAATTTTTAGCAATAAATATTCACCAAATTTCAGTTTCGTTTGTGTATTTTAACGGGTTTTTAGGAACAATTATATGGACACAACCTCCCATTTGAAAATTCAAATATTTCAGATTTAATTTAAATGCTATCGATAGTCAATAGACACCGACTATACACGATTCTTCCTGAGATTTTCATAAATGTCTATGTTGTTGAGGAGAAATTGGCTCTGAAACATCTTGGTCTTTCTTTCTCATCCAATCTTTCTTGGAGTTCATACATTGAATTCATTGTTCTTTCTGCTTCTCATAAAGTCGGTTCTCTCTATCGCTCCAAACACTTCCTCGCATCTGGAACTGTTCTCTATCTCTACAAATTTACTATAAGACCTTGTATGGAGTAATGTCTTATTTGGGCTGGTGAATCTCTGTCCCATTTGAGGGTTCTTGATCCGGTGCAGAAACGTATCTAATTTCATTGGCCCACCCTTTCTTATTCTCTGCACCCTCTCTCTCACAGACATGATGTTGCTAGTCGCAGTCTCTTCTCTAAGTACTATTACGTCATGTGTTCTTCAGAATTTTCTGATTTATTATCTGCTTCCTTTGTTCAAGCTCGTTTGACTCGTTGGTCTAATAATCTCCATCAATTCGTTGTTTTGATACCTCATTATAATACAGCTTCCTATTCCAGTATCTTCTTTCCAAGAACTGCAGGCTTGTGGAACTCTCTTCCTGCTGATTGTTTACCTCCTAATTATATTCTTAGTCTTTTCAAGGCATCGACTGTACTTGCGATAATCACCTTTCGTTGTTTTAGATATTTACATCAAGTGGTTTCATGCCTTGTCTAGAGCGACAGCCTTAAAAAACGTTCCTTGAACTTAAATATTCTTCACAAGCGTGTAATTCTAAACATTTTCTCCAATCAAAATCATGTGATTGGATTTTAAATTAAAATTGGAATAAGGATTCTACACACAAAGTTTAGTAGCATTATATATTTATTTTAATCTTCGTAAGGTAAAATAAAAGTGGTGTAAAACTGTTAACTGTTCTGTTTGGGGAATAAATTCTCCCCATCCTGGGACGAGTATTCTTCTAGTGTTTATAAATATTGAAAATCAAACGCGTAACGATAGTTATTATCAGTGATATTGCCTAAAGATTGCAGTGACGGGGGCGACAATTCTTTCTTCAACCTATCAGACCATTGACGACATATTTATTTGAAAACCATTTCGTAAATATATTCTCCTTTCTCCCGGAAGTCCTCGAGCGTTAATAAATGCGTCTCCACCTTTCATGTTTTGGGCGTCGGTGCCTTCTACTATTTTCATCCAGATGTGTGAAATAAAAAGATCACTTTTCATTTAATCGCTGAAATGTATAGTACGAATCGTTACAACAGCCATTTGTCAGCTGATCTGACGCTAAAGTCCGATTTTGCGAAGCAATAATATCGTTTGTTCCCGTCGAAATTCGGAACTATCTGCAATCGCATTTTATGCAAGGCTGTGGAAGGCGATACCTGTAAAAGGCCTGACAGCAACACAACGAATCTCAATAGCTGGTGACCTAAATCACTATTATTAGTGGTATCTAGTAATTAGTTCATTAGCAGCTATATGTATTAACAGAAAGGGCGCTGTAATTATAACAATTATTTATATCATTTACAAATGCACAAAAAAAACTTCCTCTATCGTAGTTTAGCTGAATACATAAAAAAAAAATCTTTATTCACCACAAATTAGAAACATTTTGAATTGATAGTTGACGACCCGTGACCCGTTGTCAATAACCGCATACCTTTATTTCCCGGAAGCGATTGTGAATGTAAATAGATATTTTAAAAGTACATTTATTGACTATTTTGTAGAAGAGCCGCGCCACACATGAAAAAATAAGTCTTTACAAAAAGAGTAACCCTGCCAGTCATGCGCAGTGTGCGTACACGCCTTAGATTTACTTTTGTGATTGCTATTTAGACACGCGTTAGAGTTAGGGTAGGGTTAGAGTTAGGGTTAGGATAAAAAGAGTAATATAACTTGGCATTTAGCCTCCTGTTTAAATAATACATTAATTGAAAACTAAGACATATTTAATTAAAAGATTAATCGGATGGTATATATTTGTAAATTTTCGATATTGTTCCTATTTACCCCACTAGGGCAGAATTAGACCCACGGTCGGTTTTTAATGTGGGGGAAATCCAGCTCCTAAAAAAGGGGCACTCTGGACTGGAACAAAAATAAAAATTGCCTCTGTCTAGAAAGACTTCTCCTAAACTGAATGAGGACAGAATAAATAAAGTGCAGCATCAGAACGGCGACTACATGTTGTTTCTAGCCAAAATGCCAAGCAAATTGTTAATATTGTTAAACATCTTCAATGGATTCTGTTTAATGATGACGTCATGAGCGCTGAAATAAATAAAAATGAATAAATCGAAACTATTTGAGAATAGGATTGATATTTGTGTTATTCGGACTACTATCCTCATCTTGGCTGTTATTTTTACAATGTTTCGGTCGATTAAACTCCGACCTTCTCTAGGTCCATCTTTTCGAACTAAGAAAATATTCATGTCGAACTTGGGAACCTATACAGAATTTAGAACTGAAGCTTTTATTGAATCCACGGGGTAGATTGTTCCCGTTCCGTCAACCGATTAGAGATGTTAATTATTTTTTTATGATATTCTTAGTTATTATCGCCTCCGGTGTGGATCGAACCTTCGACCTCTATAAGACTATCACCCAGAACTGATTGTTAACGAATGCCTTTAACCGTTACCCCACATGTCCATTAAGAATTACATGGAAAAATGATTAACATTTCTACCTGATCTAACGGAACGAAAACAATCTTCCCAGGTGGATTGAATAAAGGTTCAGTTCGAAATTTCGTCTAGGTTCATGAGTTCGAAAAAATACTCCTGAAAAAGGTCGGAGGTTGCATCGGTCGAAACGTTGTGAAAATAACCACCAAGATAAGAAATAGTAGCTCGAATATATCAAATAATTCATCATAAGTTTCTGAGTTCGATTAATGCTTTTATTAAATTGGTAGTTTTGTTTTACGGCATATCAACCCTTTTTGGGTTATTTAATGCCGAATCTGGTCTTTTTTTCTTCTCTTTCTTGTTTCCTTCCCCTTTTAATATCTGTTTCTATTTAACCCATAGTTGGGACCCTAACAGGTACTACCACTCCGGGTCAGGGTGGACCTGGGAGCAATGGTAATTAAGAGGAGGCTCCACATTCCCCAAAGTCCGTAAGCCGGATCTCACCATCGGATGTAGTTTAAGGTCATATCCAGGACCGGGAGTAGGGTAGGAAAAATAAAAATAAAAAAGGGGAGGGAGAAAGGGAGAGGGGCTGTTGTTTTTGTTTTTGGTTTTGTAGAACATAATTAAGTTTTACAAACAAACAAAAAAGAAAAAAAACGTCAATGTAGGTGAATTTCGTCTCAGGGAGCCACAGGGCAGCCTGATCTGGTATCACCAGTTTATTAAATTGGTATGATTGGAAAATACTAAAATGCATAAGAAGAATAAGTCGTTGATTGAGGCCGAATACGTGTGACAATCTTATATCACGAATCACTGTTCTGCGAATGGATTAGCTCCTTAAGAATCCAGTTTGCTGGTTATTTTCGCCAGGTCATTCGTCCAGGACGTGCGCAGTAGATGCTGGCCGATGTCCAAGTTTCTGTCCCGGGATCAACACCGTAGACAAAATGGCGGAGAGCCAAGCCAGGCATCGTAGTTGTCTTGATTATGGCTGCCTTAAAAAGTTAATATAATGTACGCCATTTTAATAGAACTATTTTGTTTTCTTTCTTGAGTTGATTCGATTAGAATACACGAAATGCTTCGAAAGAATTTTATCGTGTATTTTAGTTTATCATAAAGATTAATTGATAACTGACATGTCTCGATATTTTGTGATTCACAAAAACAAATATAAAATAATGATTTACCAAATCATTAACTGTTATCCAGCGAATTAAAAACATAAAATTTATTTCTTTTCAGGCAACTTATATCATTGGGGTATTTCTTTGTCTCGGTATAAACGTGACTTATTTAATAACCCAACCAATATTAATTATATGATTCTGTACTTTTGAAGATTTATAGAAAATAGAAGAACATTTGAAAATCATGCAAGTAGATGGCATTATGATAATTGACCCCAAATGGGTGGTTCAGTGGTGAAGCCCACTTCTCTCTATTAGGCCACGTCAACAGCTAGAACGTTGTCCTATAGGGATCTCAAGTGTCAGATGCTTTGATTTGGTTTGGGTTTTTTTACGGCATATCAGCCATCTATGGGTTATTTTATGCCGAATAAAGTTGTCAAATATAATCCTATAGAAAGGAATAGTCATTTACGTTCATAGAACAGATTGCTCTTTGAAGACATTGCTCTTTGAAAACATTACACTTTGAAAACATTACACTTTGAAAACATTACTCTTTAAAAAATTACTCCTTGGCATTGGTAATCTTCTTTGTTCTCAACATAATTGACCTCCAGCCACCGCCTTCTAGTATCTATTTGGGGAGAATATGAAAAGGACAAATAAGGTCTTGATTTTTAGAAAAATCAGATTGAATAATACGGTTGGGGATGAACTTATACATACAAGGATATTACTGACCAACCGATTGATCGGATCGAGATTCTCCGATCACCGGTCTAGCCGAAGGAAGAGCCGAAAGGGAAGTATGGCTCAGCCACCAGGATCCCGTCCTAAGGCATCACGTGTTGCCACCCACGGCCTAATGGTGGGCCATTTTTCGGGGGACGAGGGGGTTACACTTCAGCATGGCGTTGCAGTCGGCGAATTCGTGACCACGCCGACAGGGCGATCAAATGCCAGGTTAAAGTTCCTCAGAGGCAACTGCACAAGTTATCAACTTAGAGACTAAAAAATCATTTTTACCATTACCTAATAAATAGTAATTTCCGAACACACTAGTATTTAATGCTCTCTCTCTCTCTCTAAACTGAGATAACACGCTCTTTCTCACTCTTTCTCTTATATCAACGTGTGAATTCATCTCTTTAAAAGCTACCCCGCCTGTTTTAACCCTTCTCTTCTCATCTGTCGTGCGAACGAACAAATGGACGAAACACACACTAATTAATATATAGATTCTGTCTCAAAATATCTGTATAACTTTCTTAATTTTCTAGACTGGTTATTTGAAGTGTGTTTTATGATTCAATACATTTATTCCTTCAGAAATCAATGTATAAATACCGTTTCCTTTTTTACAAAGAACGTCTATCGAAACAACATCTCTTAACATGTATATATACAGTAAAATCATTTGTATTGCTTTCCTCTCACAATATTATAAATAATGATAGATATTATTCCTATATTCTTATATTCATTCTTGACCAATTATTTTGTTATTGTTTTAAAACTAAAAGAAATATTGGGCATCTTTTACGAGACTCAGCAGAGTAAAAACGCTAAAAAAACAAATATACAACAAATAAAAGTAACTGTAAGCTGTAAAAGTTAGTTTCAAACTTGCATGTGCTATTTGTTTGTATTTTAAACCGGTTTGAAGTGCTATTTATTAGAAATTTAAGTTCAACACACGGTTTTCGAAGAATTCAAAATGGCCGCTCTACGTAATAATATAGACGGACTGGCCGGCATTTTTCTTTGAGAAACTAGATGTTTTAAAAAACAAGAATTTTTTTTTTAACATCTAATAAAAAGCCATTTATACTACGTAAAAATACAAACAAATTACATAGGTAAGTAGAAAAATGTCTATTCTAGACATAAGTCAACTTTACTTGTTGCAAATTTATGATTTTAAACTCTTTCTCGTTCTTTTTTTGGACCCCGTACGCGCCTCTACTGAGCGTCGTAACATATACTCGAAATATTTAAAATATTTTAGATTAGAAATATAGAAAGATTGAAAAAGAGAATGGTAGATTACGTAAAAATAAACATTTCCATTTCGAAGTTAAGTGAAGGTGGGTTGGCGAACGTGTCAATGAGACGTAGCAGATAGAAACCTAGTTCTTTGGGTTTTATCTGCGGCACGAAGCAGACGTATTTTCGAAGGTATCCTTCCCTCTCCCCTAAGGGGGGGTGGAACAGCTCGAGAGAAGACTAATGGGGCCGTTGCGTAAGAATGACTACCGCAAAAGAGTTGTGTTTTTTAATAGCACCCATTATCGCTTCATGGCTTTAATACTAAAACGATGAAGCGATAATGGGGGCTGTTTGATAATCGGTGCTGGTTTCAGTACTACGACAACTCTAAGAACTATTGTTATAAAGAAAGATAAAGAGGAAGGCAAATAACTCTACACTAACTACTACGACTACTGTTACAAAACGAAGGATGTTTTTTAATGTAAAAGTGTAAGTGACACCTTAAAGGTCAAAGGTGACTCCAGGCGGAAGTCTTAATGAGAGGGAAGCACGCAGAGTGTGCCTGGGTGTCGCGAGATAAGCTATCCGTTAATCTATCTATCTGTCTCTCTCTCCCCTCTCTCTCTCTCCCCTCTCCCATCTCTCTCTCTCTCTCTCTTACTTTCTCCATCTCTCTTACTCTCTCTCTCAATGCGTACACAAGTAACCAGTCGCGATGATGTTTGCTGTGATTATCTCACTTTTTAAATAAACTTTTTCTATAAATCAACATCGGTGTCCGAGTGGTTTTGTATCCACAGACAAACAAGCACCGACAAACGACGACACGGATTTTAAGGCTACCTAATGAAAACGGGGCCTTCGGGCCGCCGTCGATTATGGTCGACCACTTTTATCATTCTTCCAGAGGGATGTCTTAACAAAAATAGAGGGTTCTCTCACTCCCAGGAATTTTACCGCACGCCTAGATGTAGCAAGATTATATTTTTGTGTGTAAGGTAAAAAATGAGAAATTAGGTAAGTTAAGCAAGAAAAATGTAATTTTCCATTACAGATTAGGCTAACATGTACCGAAAGTTGTGTTATGGGAGAAAGTACGTGGTAGAGAAGATAGAGAGTCCCCGCTTCTGCTAAGTAAAGCGCCAAAGTGATCGGACGCGACTTTTAGTCTTCCACCACCTTACAGTGTTGGTTGGGAGGATTCGGTTCATCTGGATGTACTTGCTGTGAATTACTGCCAGAAGTAAATCAAATCCCAGAGCAAATACTGGAGTTATTTGTTGCTCTTTTGATTGCTTCAATTATTTCAACCACAGGGAGAGAAAATCAACATTTCTGTGACAGCTACTGTCACTACTGCTGAAAGACGTGACTATCTAACGAGCCAACTACTTACATGTCAGAGGGACGAAAAGCTGTTTCTGTCGACGGGCAATCTGTAGGGATAAAAAAAATTCCCACGGTATTTTACAAGTCGCTTATTACAATGATAATGTAACATGGATACCAATCCGGGTATCTCTATATCCCCGCATAATATGTGTGTTATAAGATGGTTGTGTAACTATAATACTACTACTACGATAGAGAAGCGACATGGCAGATGCAGCGATAATGGACGACGTTCGCAGGCCATCTGGCTACGTGACGAAGATTCGTCCGACTATGCTACAGAAATCTCAACATGCATTGCTTGGTCATCACATTTCTTTACATTTCTTTGTGTCTTTAGAGATAATAGACATCCTCAACAAAAAAAATAAGTAGATCTTCGCTTGCATCTTCGTTTGTGCATACACAATTACCTTCCACACCCATTCTTAAATTTGAGACTGTCAGATCACGAAAGATGGCATACAAAAAGGTAATTGAGAAATATCTGATGTCGCTGCTGTTGTTGAAAAATAGTGATCGAATAGTGTCCGTGACGTTCGGGTGTAAGTCTGTAATAATCCTGCCACATCCACGCGCAATCGCTCATAGAACAACTGTAAGTTTTGAACACTTGCACCGGTTGATAAGCGTCGTATGTGCAACTCGGAGAGCTAGTTAACCCGACTCAGACGATGCAGGAAGATTATCGAATTGTCTTCGTTTTGCCGCGTCGTGTCAAAAGTGTAAACTTTGCTCATTTTTAAAGTAATTGTTTCAAAATCGAATAAGGCGTCATAAATAAAGTTCTGTCGTCGTTCCCTAAAATATGACATTCGTTTTATTTATTTAAAGAATATTTAGCTGGCAATCGTTATATAAGAGGAAGCGGATGGTTAAGCAGCCGTGGAATTTTCACGGTAGCCTTCTTATACAATTATATTATAGTTCTTTTCTCAGAATGAAAGGTTCTAATGTTCGGTGCGCATTCTCGGTCTTAAAGCGTTAAACGGAACGAATAGCTTGAACCATCTCCGTGACAGGACGCTCGTCTGTCGCCAGTTATGCTTCCTAGCAAAGTTGGTAAAATTTTTATTCATCTATGTTCATGTGCGATAATTAGTTTACAGTTAAGTAAGGGTTGAGCAATCCGTAGCCGCACTTCTCCTGCGCCCGCAATGCTTATATCTAGCGAAAGTGACCATAAGCAATTCTGGTGTAAGCTGAGAAGAATCAATATTATTGTTGAGTTTTTCTCTTTCTAGACTAGTTGCCCTACCAAGGCTTTGGCGTATAGTCTTCCCTATTATGTCAAGCAGGAGTTGAAGCGGGGGTAGGGAGGTAGAAATGCGTTATGAAGGAACGTAAAACGTTACCAGCTTGTGTAGATATTCTCTTTCTTTCTCCGTTTGTTTTAGCTACCCTTTCATTTCTACCGCCAAAGAAAGTAAGGATTTAGCATACAAGTGCCAACCCCAACATTTTCGAGTAAGAAAAATGATTCTCGCTCGTTTGAAACGACTCTTTTAGCGAGCCAATGTAAAAATTTAAATCAAAATAAAATAGAGAACGAAAATCCCACCACGACAGTTCGAATCCGACAAAGTCCGGAAGAAGACCAGAACGCAGCACGACCTTACGCCTCCCCCCCCCCAACTGCAACTACCGGTAAAACGAATAACAAAATCCCGCACAACGTTTCCTGAAATCGCACACACTTTCTCACACACTCACACTAACAAACTGCCAATATATTCGCACAACGGCTGCATAATCAAATAACTACTCACTCACACAAATTCTCACGTATAGACGGACCAACAAAACAGGCAAACAAACATACATACACACACCACAATTCCACACTGCCTGACACTCACACACACGGATATTCACACTGACAAGCATATAGACATACACACTTCTAACACTCGTGTATGTTTTCATACTCGAACATCAATTTTTCTAAACGAGCAATTTATTTACCTCCTCTTCAGGAGGTTAGGCACAAGGCTAGTTTTATCTTACTCCCACAAGGTAAGATGTGACCCAAGGTCGGGTCTGGAAAGTGGGATTTGAAAAGCCAGCGCTCGAGAAAATGAGCACTCTGGCCATTAAAAATTGCCGGGGCAGCCCCGTCGGCATTCCCCGGTAGGAGCGTCTCAGGCAGTAAGCAATAAACTTACTCCTCCCCAAAGAGGGGAGGCAAAGCCTGGGATGGTGGACCTCCTAGAACTGCACAGGACAGACCCATAACAGGCGTAAATCAAGCCCCGAAGGTCAAGACAATACCAGTCTATGGGGTGCAGTATCTATCGGAACAGATACTACACTTTGATCTTGGCCATTCACTAAAAATATATCTTCACATTATTGTAAATTTGTAGATATACAAATGTGTGAATCTTTTTATTCTCAATAATTCTTCCAATTTTAATGACATGAATGTTTTTTATCAATTTTCCTCCTTCGCCATTTTTATAACATTTTAATAATTGTCAGCGTAGTTTCTGGTACATTTTCAAAGACGCCACATCAAAAGGAGCTTCGCTGTACAGGTTCATACCTGTCCAAATAGTATCAGAGAAAACGACTTCTAAGCCGGTTCTAATTCCAAAAATACGGCGTATTTCGAAACGGTC
Organism: Sepiola atlantica; assembly: GCA_963556195.1. NCBI lineage: Eukaryota > Metazoa > Mollusca > Cephalopoda > Sepiida > Sepiolidae > Sepiola > Sepiola atlantica. Next base: position 13,781,438 of record OY744537.1, on the reverse strand, counting down.
CCTCATTAAATACTGGACAAGCTCAACGTTGCTTAACTTCAGCGATATGATGATAATCGGTGTCTGAACACGATACAGCCGTCGTGATTGCTTAGGTGTAAGCTCGAGTAGGTTTATAAGAGCAGAAACAAATCAAGTCAGTACGACTGAAATAGAGAAGGGTAGGAGATTGTTTACGTATGTATCAGTTTCACATTTTGTTGAGATTTTAAAATAGTGCCACCCCTGCCCATCCATAGTAGAACATACTGTGCTACTATAAGTGTAATAAATACAATGAATAAAAGTTGTGACGTATATGTTCCATTAATCTTGAATGAATGAACGCTACGACGTACGTTTCATTCATCGTACATTAATGAAAGTTGTGACGTATATGTTCCATTAATCTTGAATGAATGAACGCTACGACGTACGTTTAATTCATCGTACATTAATGAAATCTGTGATGTTTTATTTACTCCTCTCCAGGAGTTAGGCACAAGGCCAGTTTGATCTTACTCCCACAAGTAAGATGTGACCCAAGATCGGGTCGAGAAAGTGGGGTTTGAAAAGCCAGCGCTTGAGAGGTGAGCACTCTGGCCATTTAAAAATTGCCTGGGCAGCCCCGTCGGCATTCCCCGGTAGGGGCGCCTCAGACAGTAAGCAATAAACTTACTCCTCCCCAAAGAGGGGAGGCAAAGCGTGGGCGGGTGGACTTCCTAGAACTGCACAGGACAGGCGTGCAGTATCCATCGGAACAGATACTACACTTTGATCTTAGCCAAAAGGCCAATTGAGCGGCATTTAACATAATAGAATGCACAGGTCCTCGTTTTCTTTCGTGCATGTCGCCCCGCAGGAGTTGGTGATGTTAGCATGGATACCAACGCTGACTATGTGATCGGCACGCCGTGTCCGAGTTCTGGATATTACAGGTGAGATAGTCATGAATCCCAAGCCTTGATAGAGCAACTAGTATAAAACTCCGAAATTACACTTATTGTTCCTGCACTTTTTTAAAACAAATATTCGCTTAATAACGAACTCAAAATGTTTTCAAAAAGCTTCTTCAGTGATTTTTCTATGAAATTAAGAAAAAGAAAGAAAAACAGAACCGTTAACATTCAAAATTTCATCTTCATTAAATTATTTATTCCTTTATTCAGTAACCAATGAGAATTCATTTTAGTTATATCTTTCTGTAGATAAACGTCAAAACTAGTATTAGAAGACACTCGAGAGAAAGTGAACTTATATATATATATATATATATATATATACATATATATATATATATATATATATATATATATATATATATATATATATATAAATTCTTTGTGAAATAGTAGGAAAATCCCATCAAAGTGCTCAATTAATTATAAGAATCAAATTTAAGAGCTTAATATTTGTTTATTAAATTTCTGTATCAATAAACAATATATATATATATATATATATATATATATATATATATATATATATATATATAAATTCTTTGTGAAATAGTAGGAAAATCCCATCAAAGTGCTCAATTAATTATAAGAATAAAATTTAAGAGCTTAATATTTGTTTATTAAATTTCTGTATCAATAAACAATATATATATATATATATATATATATATATATATATATATATATAAATTCTTTGTGAAATAGTAGGAAAATCCCATCAAAGTGCTCAATTAATTATAAGAATCAAATTTAAGAGCTTAATATTTGTTTATTAAATTACTGTATCAATAAACAATATATATATATATATATATATATATATATATATATATATAAAAGAGAGTTGATCACATCTTTGAAAATTGTATCGTAAGGTATAAGAACCTTTTTTTTACAGAAGTTAAAAACCCCAAACAATTATTTTTTTAATGAATAAAATTCATTTATTTATAAGCTTAGTCTTTCGGCAAATAAACTTGTTTTTAACAGAGCTAGACTTTTGTTTTTATTTTTTTTTAATTTTCATTTCGCTGGTATTATCCCCAGTAGGGGTGACCCTACTGTGAAAATATATGGTCGATATATATATATATATATATATATATATATATATATATATATATATATATATATATATATATAGAGAGAGAGAGAGAGAGAGAGAGAGAGAGAGAGAGAGAGATATATATATATATATATATATATATATATATATATATATATATATAGATAGAGAGAGAGAGATACATGTGTGTGTGTGTGTGTGTGTGTGTGTGTGTGTGTGTGTGTGTGTGTAAAAAGTATGAAAATTATATAAATGTTTATATCTTTTCTCTATTTATTTCTTATTTGTTGACGTATAGGAATACAAAATGTCCTTTAAATAAAATCTAATTTCTTATATATATATATATATATATATATATATATATATATATATATATATATATATATATATAAAGTGGACCACTAAAAGCGAACTTTTAGGGAAGGTAAAACCTATTGTATACATCTCAATATACAGGATAGAGCAGATACATAGGTAGAAGGGTGACAAGGAATTAGAAACGCGAAAGGCAGATCTTTTTTCAATTCAGTTGCTTGATGCAAGGTATATTCCGCGAAAAGGCAATTTATTCAATTAAGTCCGACCCCCTCTCTCAATCTACATCCTTTAGCCCCTATAGTATTTAATTTTATCTGCCATCTCCTTCTCACTCTGGATTAAATTATTCTCACTATTTTAACCAAAGTGTGAATGAAATTTACTCTGCCATCATTCACCTACTTAATAATATGCATAATTAACTTCCATATTTCTTACTCTGGAATTCATTTTGATTCAAAGTTTAATTTTCCTACATCTAAAAACTATGAGCATCCCGAATCAATACACTTTATTTCAATCCAAATCTTGACCCACTTTGGGGATTACCGATTCAATACTGGCCGTCAAATGACCATTTCCTTATACTACCTTTTACTTTCGGATTCTAACTTTATCGGCTATTCCTTCAATTATATATTTCTTTTTCTGTTAATCCATAATTTTCCTTGCGGCCTGAGATTTATTTTTATTCCTATTTTTAATCTTTTAAATTTTTTTATTTTTTTATTTTTAAAATTTTATTCTTACCGCTACCCTTCAAATATATCTTGCTTTATTATAAGTAATGTCATCTGATTGAATACCTAACCTTACCCATCCTTGCTCATATCCCCCCTCCGGCACATTTTGGTATTTTTAACTCTTCCTTCCCGCATTCATTGACTTGCCCTCCCCATCCCTCTACCCCATTTCTAGTTGAACCCTAATTCACACTAGTTGTCTGCTTTCATCTTTAAGCGACCCATCCCTTATAATCACAATCTAAGTTTAAATTGCATTTACTATCACACCCGCACCCTTTTCCTCCCTTACAGCCCACCCCTTCCTAGCTTGCCGGCTGGTCTCATATGTGTTTTTGCCATTCTTCAAACGGTCCTGTTTTTCAATTTGCAATCTGAAGTTTTGACCAAACCTCTTAATATTATTCGCTGTTTCATCGTCAGTATGGACTTATTTTATGATTTTCAGCCCGGGAAGTCTTCTTTAAAATGGGTAATATTTTCCACCTCACGTTTTACTAAGCCTTGTTGCATCCACGAACGACCCCTCTATTGGACTTTTTACCATCTGGATTCTATCTACTTTTCTCCGCACCTGGATTTTAACTTTGAAACCCCTCATTTTATTTCTATCGCCTTCTAACGACCTACCTACAAATCACTTTCACCGCTGGATTTTTTGGACACCAGATTTTTTTGCAATCGGACATTTGCTTGCATTCTGGCAACGTTTTGCCCTGTTTTTTCCCCACAATCTTTGTTTTACTTTTTCAAATTTCAAATCTTGGCCTTTGCCAACTTATCTATCCCAGCAATTTCCTCTGATGATAAGATTTTGATCTTTGAAAAGTCTGGCTTAAGGAAAAATTAATTGAATAAATTGCCTTTTCGCGGAATATACCTTGCATTGAGCAACTGAATTTAAAAAAGATCTGCCTTTCGCCTTTCTAATTCCTTTTCACCCTTCTATATATATATATATATATATATATATATATATATATATATATATATATATATATATATATATATAATGACGAAGGCTGAAATAACAGCCGAAAATGTTGTTCTTTTAGAAAAAAGATATATATATATATATATATATATATATATATATATATATATATATATATATATATATCGTAATCCAGGTTGAGTAAAAATCCACAGGGTAAAAATCCAAAGGGAATCAAACTGGGCTTACAAAAGAGTGCTCAATAAAGATATAGAGCTGTATTGTGAATTATTTTATTCGAACATGTACAAGGTCTGCTACACTGGCATGTCGATGTTATCGATCTACAGCTATCGAGAGCTGAGGTCTCATCAGGCAGAAAGTTTTTCTGGTCGGATCAAGGAAAAACTTTCTGCCTGATGAGACCTCAGCTCTCGATAGCTGTAGATCGATAACATCGACATGCCAGTGTAGCAGACCTTGTACATGTTCGAATAAAAGCATTCATTATATAAATAAGGAAAGGTAGTTTGCTTTAAGCATTGTGTTTAATACGTATATAGAGGAGTATTAGAAGACTATCACGATGCAAGAAATGGAAATATGTCGGCGTTGAGAAGTAAGATAAAAACAAGTGATTTTAGTTATATATTTTTCAAAAACTTTTTTAATATTTTTTTTTCATATAGCAAATCTTACTTGATTAGGCAAGACTTCAACACTGATCTAATGTGTGTGACCGTGTTCCATAATATATTTCGAGGAAGACCTCTTTATCAAATGGTAGGTGTTTCAAATTTCAAAAAACGTGTGGATGGCAATATTGCTTATAACGCAGTAAATATTAATATCCGCAGCAAATGTAATAAAACTAAAACTATAACTATAATTGATTGTTTTATTTTTTATGAGTTTAGATACTTATTTAATTTATTATTTTTTTTATTTATATATATATATATTCTTGCATTGTGATAGCCTTCTAATACTCCTCTCTATATATATATTAATTTTTACGTACATAGAAGAAATCCATATGCACGTGTTTTCTGGCTTTGAGCCGTTATCGGCATGGCTACCCTAGGCGGGGATCGCCCTTTGGCTAAGATCAAAGTGTAGTATCTGTTCCGATGGATACTGCACCCCATAGACTGGTATTGTCTTGGCCTTCGGGTCTTGATTTACGCCGGTCAATGGGTCTGTCCTGTGCAGTTCTAGGAGGTCCACCCTCCCAGGCTTTGCCTCCCCTCTTTAGGGAGGAGTAAGTTTATTGCTTACTGCCTGAGGCGCCCCTACCGGGGTATGCCGACGGGGCTGCCCAGGCAATTTTTAAACCCCACTTTCTCGACCCGGCCTTGGGTCACATCTTACTTGTGGGAGTAAGATAAAAACTGGCCTTGTGGAGAGGAGTAAATCAATACCCTAGGCGGGGATCGAACCCTCGATGTAATGTCTATAGTCTGGCTCTTTACCACCAGGCTAAGACACCGTGTCTGATATATATTCGATTTTTTAGCGCTTACTACGTTTTTTTAGTATCTATGGAAACACCGGTGTTTTTTTTTTAGTATTTATCCGCTTTTTAAGCGGTTAAGAATATGCAGAGTCATAGCCAGAAACACGTGTCCATGGATTTATTTTATGTACGTAAAAATTAATTAATAACTATATATAAAGAATTAATGACACGTCCGATTAAGGGTGACTGAATGCAGTACTCTGCATATTCTTAACCGCTTAGGAAGCGGAAAAAAATACTTTTAAAAACACACACCCGTGTTCTATCGCCAGTAAATAAATATATATATATATATATATATATATATATATATATATATATATATATGTGTGTGTGTGTGTGTGTGTGTGTGTGTGTGTGTGAACAATCATCCTCGAAAATGATGGCACCCAGAAAAGGATGAAACACATGTGTATGTGAATAAGATTGTTTTTAAATATTTACCATTGTATTGAGTATTGTTTATAGCCTTTTAATGCTGGGATAGGCTCTTTAAGATAATTATATTTTGGCTGTCAAATTTAATGCGTAATATGTAGTTCCATCCGACCGGGTCGTTTAACATTGTTTATAACGGCTTACTGGTTATGTCACCCTTGTAAAGACGTAAATAGCCATTAATTCTCTTTCTTTCATCGTGGTCGCATGGACAGTTAAAATGTTCACTTAGGTTTGAGGTTCGAATCGCTTGACCGACAGAACAATCATCCTTTACACTGATGATTTCTGGAAAATGATTAAACGCATGTGGATTAATTTTTTTAATTATATATATATATATATATATATATATATATATATATATATATATATATATATATATATATATATATGAAGCAATCCAACAAAAGATATAGGCGTCAACTAATATCTTATAATTAGTGAAACATCCGGATAAAAACTGAAGCTCAATATACTGGATAGAGCATTAATATTATAATATAAATATTTTCAAAACTTAATTGTATTACCTGTAGTAGTATAACTGCGGTAATGGTCCTCTGAAGAGAAGAATTATCTTTGAAAACTCATAAGCTAAGGACTTAAGGATACTTTGCTTGAACTTTGAATTCTAATAAAATTTGATTGACACCTTATTTTATTACTTCATTTTATATTATAATATATATATATATATATATATATATATATATATATATATATATATATATATATATATATATATTTCTGTCGATATATTGGCAGCATTTCTGTTAAGACACATTTCATTAAATATTACAGATAACTTGTGTCTGCATATCTTTCCGTTGATCTTTTCAAAATTCCTGATTAATTTTCGAGTTTCGGGCTGGAACTGGCAGATGTATTTGCCGTACTCGTTGTGTAACCTTGTATTCTACACAACGAGTACGACATATACATCTGCCAGTTCCAGCCCGAAACTCGAATCTTACCCCTACAAGTAAACCCTGACCAAATATTCAGATTAACATAGTATTAGAAGGCCAAATAAGATCCCCTCGACATTGCCTCATACGAGGAATAGTGCACCGTCTCGAAGTAATGTTACCTCAAGTCACAACACTTAGCTGGATACTCCACCAGACCAGATGAATTCTTGTCCTGGAATCCGGTAAGACTAAGAGACCACAAAAAAAGATATGCTATAACATAATCAACTGGTCAATTGGGGAGAGGAAAATTAAAATTAATGTTCTTAACTTCTTTACTAACTCAACGTTTGAGAGATAAAAGAGAACTTTAATAGAATATTCGTATATCTATGTATCTCATATAGATAGAGATGAAGTGTTACGCTCAGGTAGGGGGCCCTTGATTTCTGAGAACTTCGACTGAAGTAAAATGAAACAAAAAGTTAACAAGAAAAATATCAAATCAACATTCCGGTCTCCTGCTCTGCATTTCATCTAAGCCCAAATCTTACTCAAGATCCCCTACTTAAAACACTCCATACTTCATGGATCCAACATGATATATATCTATATATCTATATATCTATATATATCTATATATCTATATATATATATATATATATATATATATATATATATATATATATATATATATATATATATATCTATATATATATATATATATCTATATATATATATATATATATTACTTGTATTATTGTTCTTTCCTAGATGTTAGTTCAATGAAACTCCGGTGTTTATAAGATAGTTCTACAGAGCAGGTAGAGTTGTATACTTAAAAAAAAATTATACAAACATTATTGGCTGCATATGTGCATACATGTTTCATCTGCGATTTCATTCAAAATACAGCTTGTTCGGGCCATTTTTAAAAACTTTTTTTTTTAAATAGCTATATCAAAAATTTGTATATTCTATGCTTACAAGTTTTGAAATCCTAGGTTGAATAATTTTATATTGTAATAGTCATGCTTTTATTATGATCTAATGTGGTGCTTATATGTTTATATGTTATATGTCTTTATATTTCATGCATAACGAGCTAATATGTCGTTATTTTATATTGTTTATTTTTTTACGTAATATTATCTTTTACTCGGTGTTTTTTCAAGTTTTTCTGACGGTTTCAGTAAACAGGTTTGATCGTTTATGGCTAATTTAATTATATAAATAGGTGTGTGAATGTAACGTACTCGATAGCAGGTACATCAACATTAATATTATAAATGTGTCTGTGATGTGACGTAAGGTCGATGGCAGGTACATCAACATTAATTATATAAATAGGTATGTGAATGTAAGGTACTCGATGGCAGGTACATCAACATTAATTATATAAATAGGTGTATAAATGTAAAGTACTCGATGGCGGGTACATCAACATTAATTATATAAATAGGTGTGCGAATGTAAGGTACTCGATGGCAGGTACATCAACATTAATTATATAAATAGGTATGTGAATGTAAGGTACTCGATGGCAGGTACATCAACATTAATTATATAAATAGGTGTATAAATGTAAAGTACTCGATGGCGGGTACATCAACATTAATTATATAAATAGGTGTGCGAATGTAAGGTACTCGATGGCAGGTACATTAACATTAATTATATAAATAGGTGTGCGAATGTAAGGTACTCGATGGCAGGTACATTAACATTAATTATATAAATAGGTGTGCGAATGTAAGGTACTCGATGGCAGGTACATTAACATTAATTATATAAATAGGTGTGCGAATGTAAGGTACTCAATGGCGGGTACATCAACATTAATTATATAAATAGGTGTGCGAATGTAAGGTACTCGATGGCAGGTACATCAACATTAATTATATAAATAGGTCTGCGAATGTAAGGTACTCGATGGCAGGTACATCAACATTCATTATGTAAATAGGTGTGTGAATGTAAGGTACTCTATGGCATGGACATCAACAGTAATTATATAAATTAGTGTGCGAATGTAAAGTACTCGATGGCGGGTACATCAACATTAATTATATAAATAGGTGCGTAAATGTACGGTTCGCGATGGCAGGTACATTAACATTAATTATATAAATATGTGTGCGAATGTAAGGTACTCGATGGCGGGTACATCAACATTAATTATATAAATAGGTGTGCGAATGTAAGGTACTCGATGGCAGGTACATTAACATTAATTATATAAATAGGTGTGTGAATGTAAGGTACACGATGGCAGGTACATTAACATTAATTATATAAATAGGTGCGTGAATGTACGGTTCTCGATGGCAGGTACATTAACATTAATTATATAAATATGTGTGCGAATGTGAGGTACTCGATGAAAGGTACATCTCACATTAATTATATAAATAGGTGTGTGAACGTAAGGTACTCGATGGCATGGACATCAACATTAATTATATAAATAGGTGTGTGAATGTAAGGTACTCGATGGCAGGTACATCAACATTAATTATATAAATATGTGCGTAAATGTACGGTTCTCGATGGCAGGTACATTAACATTAATTATATAAATATGTGTGCGAATGTGAGGTACTCGATGGCAGGTACATCTCACATTAATTATATAAATAGGTGTGTGAACGTAAGGTACTCGATGGCAGGTACATCAACATTAATTATATAAATAGGTGTGTGAATGTAAGGTACTCGATGGCAGGTACATCAACATTAATTATATAAATATGTGCGTAAATGTACGGTTCTCGATGGCAGGTACATTAACATTAATTATATAAATATGTGTGCGAATGTGAGGTACTCGATGGCAGGTACATCAACATTAATTATATAAATAGGTGTGTGAACGTAAGGTACTCGATGGCAGGTACATCAACATTAATTATATAAATAGGTGTGTGAATGTAAGGTACTCGATGGCATGGACATCAACATTAATTATATAAATAAGTGTGTGAATGTAAGGTACTCGATGGCAGGTACATCAACATTAATTATATAAATAGGTGTGTAAATGTAAGGTACTCGATGGCAGGTACATCAACATTAATTATATAAATAAGTGTGTGAATGTAAGGTACTCGATGGCAGGTACATCAACGTTAATTATATAAATAGGTGTGTGAATGTAAGGTACTCGATGGCAGGTACATCAACATTAATTATATAATTAAGTGTGTGAATGTAAGGTACTCGATGGCAGGTACATCAACATTAATTATATAAATAGGTGTGTGAATGTAAGGCGCACGATGGCAGGTACATCAACATACATTATATAAATAGGTGTGTTAATGTAAGGTACTACATGGAAGGTACATCAACATAAATTATATAAATATGTATGCGAATGTAAGGTACTCGATGACGGGTACATCACCATTAATTATATAAATAGGTGTGTGAATGTAAGGTACTCGATCGAAGGAACATCAACATTTATTATATAAAGAGGTGTGCGAATGTAAGGTACTCGATGGCGGGTACATCAACATTAATTATATAAATAGGTGTGTGAATGTAAGGTAAGGTCGATGGCAGGTACATCAACATTAATTATATAAATAGGTGTGTGAATGTAAGGTACTCGATCGAAGGAACATCAACATTAATTATATAAAGAGGTGTGCGAATGTAAGGTACTCGATGGCGGGTACATCAACATTAATCATATAAATAGGTGTGTGAATGTAAGGTACACGATGGAAGGTACATCAACATTAATTATATAAATAGGTGTGTGAATGTAAGGTACTCGATGGCAGGTACACTAACATTAATTATATACATAGGTGTGTGAATGTAAGGTACTCGATGGCAGGTACATCAACATTAATTATATAAATAGGTGTGCGAATGTAAGGTACTCGATGGCAGGTACATCAACATTAATTATATAAATAGGTGTGCGAATGTAAGGTACTCGATGGCAGGTACATCAACATTAATTATATAAATAGGTCTGCGAATGTAAGGTACTCGATGGCGGGTACATCAACATTAATCATATAAATAGGTGTGTGAATGTAAGGTACACGATGGAAGGTACATCAACATTAATTATATAAATAGGTGTGTGAATGTAAAGTACTCGATGGCAGGTACACTAACATTAATTGTATACATAGGTGTGTGAATGTAAGGTACTCGATGGCAGGTACATCAACATTAATTATATAAATAGGTGTGCGAATGTAAGGTACTCGATGGCAGGTACATCAACATTAATTATATAAATAGGTGTGCGAATGTAAGGTACTCGATGGCAGGTACATCAACAGTAATTATATAAATAGGTGTGCGAATGTAAAGTACTCGATGGCGGGTACACTAACATTAATTGTATACATAGGTGTGTGAATGTAAGGTACTCGATGGCAGGTACATCAACATTAATTATATAAATAGGTCTGCGAATGTAAGGTACTCGATGGCGGGTACATCAACATTAATTATATAAATAGGTGTGTGAATGTAAGGTACTCGATCGAAGGAACATCAACATTTATTATATAAAGAGGTGTGCGAATGTAAGGTACTCGATGGCGGGTACATCAACATTAATTATATAAATAGGTGTGTGAATGTAAGGTAAGGTCGATGGCAGGTACATCAACATTAATTATATAAATAGGTGTGTGAATGTAAGGTACTCGATCGAAGGAACATCAACATTAATTATATAAAGAGGTGTGCGAATGTAAGGTACTCGATGGCGGGTACATCAACATTAATCATATAAATAGGTGTGTGAATGTAAGGTACACGATGGAAGGTACATCAACATTAATTATATAAATAGGTGTGTGAATGTAAGGTACTCGATGGCAGGTACACTAACATTAATTATATACATAGGTGTGTGAATGTAAGGTACTCGATGGCAGGTACATCAACATTAATTATATAAATAGGTGTGCGAATGTAAGGTACTCGATGGCAGGTACATCAACATTAATTATATAAATAGGTGTGCGAATGTAAGGTACTCGATGGCAGGTACATCAACATTAATTATATAAATAGGTCTGCGAATGTAAGGTACTCGATGGCGGGTACATCAACATTAATCATATAAATAGGTGTGTGAATGTAAGGTACACGATGGAAGGTACATCAACATTAATTATATAAATAGGTGTGTGAATGTAAAGTACTCGATGGCAGGTACACTAACATTAATTGTATACATAGGTGTGTGAATGTAAGGTACTCGATGGCAGGTACATCAACATTAATTATATAAATAGGTGTGCGAATGTAAGGTACTCGATGGCAGGTACATCAACATTAATTATATATATAGGTCTGCGAATGTAAGGTACTCGATGGCAGGTACATCAACATTAATTATATAATTAGGTGTGTGAATGTAAGGTACTCGATGGCATGTACATCAACATTAATTATATAAATAGCTGTGTGAATGTAAGGTACTCGATGGCAGGTACATCAAAATTAATTATATAAATAGGTGTCTGAATGTAAGGTACTCGATGGCAGGTACATCAACATTAATTATAAAAATTGGTGTGTGAATGTAAGGTACTCTATGGCATGGACATCATCATTAATTACATAAATAGGTATGTGAATGTAAGGTACTCGATGGCAGGTACACCAACATTAATTATATAAATAGGTATGTGAATGTGAGGTACTCGATGGCATGTACATCAACACTAATTATATAAATAGGTGTGCGAATGTAAGGTACTCGATGGCAGGTACATCAATATTAATTATATAAATATGTGTGCGAATGTGAGGTACTCGATGGCAGGTACATCTCACATTAATTATATAATTAGGTGTGTGAACGTAAGGTACTCGATGGCAGGTCGATCAACATTAATTATATAAATAGGTGTGTGAATGTAAGGTACTCGATGGCAGGTACATCAACATTAATTATATAAATATGTGCGTAAATGTACGGTTCTCGATGGCAGGTACATTAACATTAATTATATAAATATGTGTGCGAATGTGAGGTACTCGATGGCAGGTACATCTCACATTAATTATATAAATAGGTGTGTGAACGTAAGGTACTCGATGGAAGGTAGATCAACATTAATTATGTAAATAGGTGTGTTAATGTAAGGTACTCGATGGGAGGTACATCAACATTAATTATATAAATAGGTGTGTGAATGTAAGGTACTCGATGGCAGGTACATCGACATTAATTATATAAATAAGTGTGTGAATGTAAGGTACTCGATGGCAGGTACATCGACATTAATTATATAAATAAGTGTGTGAATGTAAGGTACTCGATGGCAGGTACATCGACATTAATTATATAAATAAGTGTGTGAATGTAAGGTACTCGATGGCAGGTACATCAACGTTAATTATATAAATAGGTGTGTGAATGTAAGGTACTCGATGGCAGGTACATCAACATTAATTATATAATTAGGTGTGTGAATGTAAGGTACTCGATGGCAGGTACATCAACATTAATTATATAATTAGGTGTGTGAATGTAAGGTACTCGATGGCAGGTACATCAACATTAATTATATAAATAGGTGTGTGAATGTAAGGTGCACGATGGCAGGTACATCAACATACATTATATAAATAGGTGTGTAAATGTAAGGTACTCGATCGAAAGTACATCAACATAAATTATATAAATAAGTCTGCCAATATAAGGTACTCGATGACGGGTACATCAACGTTAATTATATATAGGTGTGTGAATGTAAGGTACTCGATCGAAGGTACATCAACATTAATTATATAAAGAGGTGTGTGAATGTAAGGTACTACATGGAAGGTACATCAACATAAATTATATAAATATGTATGCGAATGTAAGGTACTCGATGACGGGTACATCACCATTAATTATATAAATAGGTGTGTGAATGTAAGGTACTCGATCGAAGGAACATCAACATTAATTATATAAAGAGGTGTGCGAATGTAAGGTACTCGATGGCGGGTACATCAACATTAATTATATAAATAGGTGTGTGAATGTAAGGTAAGGTCGATGGCAGGTACATCAACATTAATTATATAAATAGGTCTGCGAATGTAAGGTACTCGATGGCGGGTACATCAACATTAATCATATAAATAGGTGTGTGAATGTAAGGTACACGATGGAAGGTACATCAACATTAATTATATAAATAGGTGTGTGAATGTAAGGTACTCGATGGCGGGTACATCAACATTAATCATATAAATAGGTGTGTGAATGTAAGGTACACGATGGAAGGTACATCAACATTAATTATATAAATAGGTGTGTGAATGTAAGGTACTCGATGGCAGGTACACTAACATTAATTATATAAATAGGTGTGCGAATGTAAGGTACTCGATGGCAGGTACATCAACAGTAATTATATAAATAGGTGTGCGAATGTAAAGTACTCGATGGCGGGTACATCAACATTAATTATATAAATAGGTCTGCGAATGTAAGGTACTCGATGGCAGGTACATCAACATTAATTATATAATTAGGTGTGTGAATGTAAGGTACTCGATGGCATGTACATCAACATTAATTATATAAATAGCTGTGTGAATGTAAGGTACTCGATGGCAGGTACATCAAAATTAATTATATAAATAGGTGTCTGAATGTAAGGTACTCGATGGCAGGTACATCCACATTAATTATAAAAATTGGTGTGTGAATGTAAGGTACTCTATGGCATGGACATCATCATTAATTACATAAATAGGTATGTGAATGTAAGGTACTCGATGGCAGGTACACCAACATTAATTATATAAATAGGTATGTGAATGTAAGGTACTCGATGGCAGGTACATCAACATTAATTATATAAATAGGTGTGCGAATGTAAGGTACTCGATGGCAGGTACATCAATATTAATTATATAAATATGTGTGCGAATGTGAGGTACTCGATGGCAGGTACATCTCACATTAATTATATAAATAGGTGTGTGAATGTAAGGTACTCGATGGCAGGTACATCAACATTAATTATATAAATAGGTGTGTGAATGTAAGGTGCACGATGGCAGGTACATCAACATACATTATATAAATAGGTGTGTAAATGTAAGGTACTCGATCGAAAGTACATCAACATAAATTATATAAATAAGTCTGCCAATATAAGGTACTCGATGACGGGTACATCAACGTTAATTATATATAGGTGTGTGAATGTAAGGTACTCGATCGAAGGTACATCAACATTAATTATATAAAGAGGTGTGTGAATGTAAGGTACTACATGGAAGGTACATCAACATAAATTATATAAATATGTATGCGAATGTAAGGTACTCGATGACGGGTACATCACCATTAATTATATAAATAGGTGTATGAATGTAAGGTACTCGATCGAAGGAACATCAACATTAATTATATAAAGAGGTGTGCGAATGTAAGGTACTCGATGGCGGGTACATCAACATTAATTATATAAATAGGTGTGTGAATGTAAGGTAAGGTCGATGGCAGGTACATCAACATTAATTATATAAATAGGTTTGCGAATGTAAGGTACTCGATGGCGGGTACATCAACATTAATCATATAAATAGGTGTGTGAATGTAAGGTACACGATGGAAGGTACATCAACATTAATTATATAAATAGGTGTGTGAATGTAAGGTACTCGATGGCGGGTACATCAACATTAATCATATAAATAGGTGTGTGAATGTAAGGTACACGATGGAAGGTACATCAACATTAATTATATAAATAGGTGTGTGAATGTAAGGTACTCGATGGCAGGTACACTAACATTAATTGTATGCATAGGTGTGTGAATGTAAGGTACTCGATGGCAGGTACATCAACATTAATTATATAAATAGGTGTGCGAATGTAAGGTACTCGATGGCAGGTACATCAACATTAATTATATAAATAAGTGTGTGAATATAAGGTACTCGATGGCAGGTACATCAACATTAATTATATAAATACGTGTGTGAATGTAAGGTACTCGATGGCAGGTACATCAACATTAATTATATAAATAGGTGTGTTAATGTAAGGTACTCGATGGCAGGTACATCAACATTAATTATATAAATAGGTGTGCGAATGTAAGGTACTCGATGGCAGGTACATCAACATTTTAGACGGTACAGCTACATGAGTAAGAAACGCAATACACATAACTATTTAGAGGTAAAATGAAAATACTTTATTGAGGTCGTTCGATGGAAAACAAACAAGACAATTCAAGATGGCCAACCAGCGTTCGTCGCTAGTGGGACGAAGCAAGGGGACATAATTCAGTATTATTAAAGTACGTGAGAATGTTTTTTTGTAAGGAGGAGGTTCACAAGGATGGAGACATCATGAGACTAAAAAGAAAATATATTTTTGAGGAATGCTGGTTTTACTTTGAGTCTGTGGCGATGGATGTTCCCATGTGCATTCGGAACTATTGAATCGGGGTATCTCTAGCCTGTGGGGAGACTCAGCTGGAACCTTTTCCTCAACTAGAATGAAAGGTTAGTTGGTTGTATTTCTACATTGTGGCTGTTTATTTTCACTGGCCACACTGCTAATAGTTTATGTGAGAGCAAGCGTGCTATGTAGAGTCAAATTATTATCGTTGTTACTGTCATCCGGTTAATTAAGGTTATTCCCTTGGTCCTGTCCGTGGCACTTCGGAACTGAAGGATTGTTCGTTGTGGATTTTGCATGCACTGGGAGTCAACAAAGTTCCAAACTTAGACCCAACAGCTCTGCTCAGATAATACTAAATACAGTTCACGACAATTGTTTTGGTAAGGTTTCCATGGGAGATACAAAATGTCATTTATCTCTGCTTTGTACATGAGCTTTGTGCAAGGTTTAGCGTCTTAGATCATTCGCTGTCGTCCTATTGATAATACGTTTGTAATTCTGTAGGCTTATGGAGTCAATATCATCAAAGTATATGCATTCGTTGGTGAACTTATTCTGGATATAGATGATTTCTATAGGAAACAACCGGCATTATCCAAACCTACTGTCAGTGTTTATCTAGATACAATAAGTGATTTTTAAGAAACCTATAAGCGGCTTTCAGTCAAGATTGAAGAGGTGAATTTTTAATGCCTGGACAGCTTCCCCAACATGGTTGCTGTTGTTTCTTTTTTATGAGTGGGGTAGGTTAGGGTTAGTGTTAGGGTTAGTGTTAGGATTAGGGTTAGGGTTAGGGTTAGGGTTAGTGTTAGGGTTAGTGTTAGGGTTAGGGTTAGGGTTAGAGTTAGGGTTAGAGTTAGGGTTAGTGTTAGGGTTAGTGTTAGTGTTAGTGTTAGAGTTAGGGTTAGTGTTAGTGTTAGTGTTAGGGTTAGGGTTAGTGTTAGTGTTAGGGTTAGTGTTAGGGTTAGTGTTAGGATTAGGGTTAGGGTTAGGGTTAGGGTTAGGGTTAGGGTTAGAGTTAGGGTTAGGGTTAGGGTTAGAGTTAGGGTTAGAGTTAGGGTTAGTGTTAGGGTTAGTGTTAGTGTTAGTGTTAGGGTTAGGGTTAGTGTTAGTGTTAGGGTTAGGGTTAGTGTTAGTGTTAGTGTTAGGGTTAGGGGTATCGATTTAACTACGGTAACTGAGCAAAAAGTCGTCATTTTCGAGGAACGAAGCCAGTCGAGAATTTCTTCTTATAATCAACATTTACGTTCCTATAACTTAGTAATTAACTAATATTTTAATAAAATTTTATATGACATTAGGGGCATTTATTATATTAAAATCACAACTTTAAAAATCTTAGTGATAATTCCATTCTTAAAACCACAATCTATATATCAATATGCAAGGGCGGGTTAAGCGCTTTTTAGCCTCGATAGATGGTGTCTCGATAAAAGCACTGGTCCCTATCACCTCACTTGACAGCAAAAAAGGTATACAGCCTATACAAAGGTTGCCTCTACTAAAGAAATGACCTCCAAGGAAAATCTGTCAGATTTCAAGTTATGTAGTTTAAATAGCGACTTAGTGAGGGATAGGTTAGTTTGGAAGTCAATTTTTAAAAGCCACCCAACACATGCCAGCATGTAAAACGGAGGTTAAACCGATGATGCTGATGCTGAAGAAGAAGAAGAAGAAGAAGAAGAAGAAGAAGAAGAAGAAGAAGAAGAAGAAGAAGAAGAAGAAGAAGAAGAAGAAGAAACAGGTCTTGATAATAGCTTATCGCAATGTTTCGTTTTTGCTCATCCGGTAGCTGGAGTCCGACGGTTTTAAGAGAGTCGCTCTTAAACAAAAAATAGTTTTGTATTTGAGGCAATAATAAAAGAACTGTAAGACTTTTGGTCGTTACGTATCCTAGCTAAACCCTTAGTGTTGTTGGTTAATTCAGAAATATTTTTATATGGTGACAGCGTTTAACTCCCAAAAATGGCCAACGTAGTATTGCACCGGTAATATACATAACGACCACCAATTTAATAAACTTCTTCACTTTTTGGGGGCAACGTCGTTTGTGATACTTCTCGAGCGAAGATATCACTAAAGAAAAACAGGTCGACCATATTATTTTTCCTGTAGGATAAGACAACTAGAATCACGTATTAATTACTTAATTACACGTTTTTTTTTATTTACAAAAATATGTTCAAAAGACGAAAAGGTGTCGACTTCAAAACCCAAAATATAGTTCTCAGAACACGCGGGAAACAGACGAGCGCCTAATTGAGCAAGTTGTTAATGGAAGCATATAATTAGAAAAAATAAATAACCACACAGATCTACGATTTTAGATAAATTCCCCAGGCAGCCATCTACTGGTACAGAGCCATTCATAATAAAGAACAATGTTGTTCGGCATCAAAAACTTCTATCTCTCCATCAACAAACTTTAAATTTCGCCAAATCCTTCATAGAAATCAGAGATCTAGAAATAGAAAACATCTCCCATGCAAGGAATTCTCTTTTCTTCTTTGATAATAGAACATTCTGTTTTTAATTCTAACCCTAAAAATCCTTTGATGTGCCGATGGGATGCTACGATAGTGCGGTTGTGTGCGATCTGATCGGGATTTTTATATTATACTCCCTACAAACTAAGTTCCCTAACCAAGAGTTCGGCCTCTACCAAGACGACGAGCTATGTCTTTCCCGCGACGACAGTCAGGAACTCGGCAGATTTAGAAAGTAACTGACAGCATTGCGTAAAGAGCAAGGATTCAAGAGCACCATCGATACCAATCTTAGACGGAACCGTGAACCTAAATAACAACTCCACTAGAACAGCTTAGGTATGTGAACATCCAACCCTACCACCCCCTCGTCTTTAAAAACCTTATATCCACTATAATTTCCCTCTTTTAATCAAGCCCTGAGATTTTCAAACAAGCCGCCCCATGTTACAACAAAGCCCTCCGTAAAATTGGGTATAGAGAAACAATCCCTTATACAACCTACCCAACCTACCATACAACACGTACACACTAGAAAAAGAAACATTATCTGGTTTACCTCCTATTCTTTCAGTGTTAAATATAACATAAGTAAACAATTCGTCTAATTAATTGATAAACACTTTCCACCATCTAATAAGCTTCACAGACTCTTCAATACAAATACGGCCAAACCAAGTTATTCTTGTAGTCCCTCCGTAAGATCCCTACTGGCCTGAAAACCCACAACTCCAATCAATCCCCCTAACCCCTACTATTCATGCAGGAGAGAGGAAGTTTGCCCTCTATGAGGAGGTTGTACAATTAGATCCATAATGTACGAAGCCAAAGTCATATCCGGTGTGAACTCGAAGAAAGAAGAAATATACATCGGCATGACTCAAAGAACCTTCAAACAGAGACTCTACATCCGCAATAACACTTTTAAATATCCAAGAAAAAGAGACATTAATTCCCTAGCAACCACAATATAGAAGCTCAAAGATTCCAGTAGTCCCTATGCAATTAAATAGAGGATCATCGATAAACAAAAACCTTATAGCCCTACCTCCAGGTATTGCCCACTATGCACCACTGAAAAATTCAGAATTCTACAGACGATTAATAATCTTTCCATAATATGTATGAGCATCAAAACTGAGGTTTTTAAGTTATACCCTCACAGAAAAAAAATATTCTAGCCAAATGGACTAATAACGAAAACACATAACTCACTAAAAGCCTCACTCCCTATCTGTATATAAGTTTGAAAAAACATCACATAAGATGAAAAATACAAAGCCTATCAACCCGCCCTAGGATCTTTCCAATTATACGTCCCTTAATATCAAAATGAATTCTTTATATGCCATATAACAACCTTCTTTTCTTCCTCCAGATATATTATAGATATCCCCTCTACATATTCCCTACCAACCCTAATATAATCTACACTCACATCTCCATAATCACTACCGATCACTAATAACATAAATTAATATATACCTCATCATATATTTTAGGTTTTTAAATATATTAAAAAATCAACTAGCTAAATACCTAGAAATATATTTATCCAATACCTTTTAAGAAAAATAAAAAGTATATAACTGACCAAGATTTAAACGTAACCGATACACACAGGCTCTCTGGTAGATTCATAGACGTACTTAGATAAAAGCTAACTGTATTAAGTAAAATACAAGGACCCAGCATAGTCTTATACAGATACTACCACATATGTTACGGAGATAGCAAGCCTATAATGGCCCAACCGCTTGCTTTGATACCTCTTGGGGCAGCAGTCTTAAACTGATATGGACAACCTCCGCCTTCATTAGACACCATACTCTCACTTAGCTAATAAACTACAATTATCACAACAGCTTTATACTCAGACATAAAACACCCCCAAATAAGAATAAATATAAATATAAAACATAAACCCTTTAATAACAGTAACACATCCGCACTCAATAAATTAATAACAGTCAGCCGCACCAGAATTTTATCCACTCGCCGATCAGTAAATTACAATACACACCATAACCCCTAAATATAAATACGCCATAGGAACAGAAAACATACAGCATCCGTAATCAACAATTACATTTTTTTTTAAATATACTAAGTTACGATTAGAGTCCATACAGCCATATAGGCTGCGCCCGGAAACTCGGTACGTTCCCTCAAAAAGACCGCTTGAGCGAATTCACCGGACCGGTGATCATTGACTTCAATTTTTCGAACTGTCTTCATTTCGTAGGTCGCCAAGGATATGAGATAGATTGTAAGGGCCTTTTCTAAACAGTAAAGATCTATCTATGTCAACGTAACAATTGTTCGTCTGTAGAACGTGTAACTTATTGTTTTTAAATAAATAATGTACATATATATATATATATATATATATATATATATATATATATACAACAAAATCGTAGGATAAATCTCAGAGGACACTTTTTTTAATCAATAAAACGGGCGGGTGGAAAAAAAGAAAATTGCTAAAATTTTCCTTAAGGCCTTATCGTCTGACCCTCTAAGAGGAAACGTCAGAATGGTAAATTAAAACTAAGAAAATTGAATGAGATATGAGGGGAAAATTGTTTAAGTTGGAGAAAACGGTTGAGGAAAAAAAACGTAAATCTTTCAACGCTATTGTGGATTTGAATCATTAAAGATCTCGAACTGATGTTTCAAAATCTTTTGTCTACACAGGCTAGTGAGAATTGTTAATAACTAACGCCTCAATAATATTGAGATGGTAGTTCGACCTGGCACTGTGTAAAACAGAAAACCACCCATCGGAATAGTTGTCAGAACAACTATTTGTACCAACCAGATGATTACCGATGGCAAATTCCTGTGCTTGAAAGTTCCCGAATGATCTTGAAACCTTGTGTAAACGAATATCACGTGGTATGTGTTGGGATATTCTTATTTCTAATCTTACATATTGTCTTGGCATTCGGGGCTTGATTTACGCCGGTCAATGGGTCTGTCCTGTGCAGTTCTGGGAGGTCCACCTTCCCAGGCTTTGCCTCCCCTCTTTGGGGAGGAGTAAGTTTATTGCTTACTGCCTGAGGCGCCCCTACCGGGGAATGCCGACGGGGCTGCCCAGGCAATTTTTAAACCCCACTTTCTCGACCTGACCTTGGGTCACATCTTACTTGTGGGAGTAAGATAAAAACTGGCCTTGTGCCTAACTCCTGGAGAAGAGTAAATCAATATATATATATATATATTATTTATTTAAAAACTTTCCTTAATCTCTTATGCGGTCCGACTGATTCTCGTGGTTCAAGTACAAAAGTCTGGCCGTATATTTTCCATCCAAGGCCATTTATTAATAAATCCTATTCTCTGGTTAGGTGTTGACCTGTTCACTCGTTTCCTGTGACTCTCTTAACTCTACATGCGTGCTAGTAGTTATAACCTTTCTATTATCGGGAAAAATCCTTAAATTGATGACGGGTTGTTTTTTTTTTTTTGCCGTTATTTTATACTCTAATCCAGTGGTTCTTAACCTGTAGGGAATTCCCCACTGGTGGAGAATGGCGGAGTTGCCAAGTGGGGAATGACCGGTCGGACAGAAGAACCACTGCTTCAAAATTTAATACATTACATCCACAAAACGCTCAGGAATGATTCGATGAAACCCCATCAATAGAAGAAGCACTTCTCCAATGTACACCCCGAGTTCGTTGGCAAGGAGAGGCAGTTTTTAGAATTGAAGGCAAAATGCTTGAAGGAAATGAGAATGGATCAGGGCGGAAAATTTCAAATTTAGTCGAAAGCGATATTACACACATTGTATCTGCAATGCTCGTACGCCATATATATGAGAGAGAGAGAATAAATATTTATACGAGTTACTAGACGAGAAGAGCTACTCGCAAATAGAAAAAGAAGCGCTGTGTGTATCATTTTTGCAGTAACAAAGTTTCACCGTTTTGTTCTACGGGAGAAGATTAGAATTACAAACCGACAATAAACCTTTATGGACCGAAGAAGGGTTTGACTACACATGCGGCTAACAGATTACAGAGATGGAGAATCATTGTCTTAAATCATAACTACAAGGTGGAGTATCTCCCATCTTCAGTCATTTTGACAGCCTGTCTAGATTGATACTGAAATCTGTGGAACCCCTTGAGGACACGGTAATCGCCTCTCCACGAGCAGAAGTTGAGGCGAAAAACACGTTGTGTACTATCGTAAGCGAACTTCAAGTGACACTTGGAGAGATAAAGAAAAAGGCGATGAACAATGATTTCATGAAAAAATATTTAAAAAGGCATAATAGAAAAAAAAACAACGGTTTCGGAAGCATATTCCATCTGCGACGATGTAGTAATGTACAGTGATCGGGTTGTTATTCCGGTACCATTGCAAAAACTTATTCTACGAGAGTTTTATGTTGAGCATCCAGGCATATCACAGATGAAGAGTCTTATGCAGAGTTACGTCTACTGGACGAACATGTATCGAGATATCGAGAATACAGTTAAATCATGTAAATGGTGCGCGGTAGTAGCAAAAACAGCTCCCATAAAATTCAAACCTGGCCTAAAACGAACAGAACGTAGTCGAGAATCCATATTGACTTTACTGGGCCATTGGACGAGTTCTATTATCTGCTTAGTGGATAGCTTCATTAAATGGCCAGAGGTACTTAAATGTAAAAAAAAGACAAAAAGACAATT
>OY744537.1:13712981-13752981 GCA_963556195.1 Sepiola atlantica | reverse complement strand
CACACATATATATATATATATATATATATATATATATATATATATATATAGACAGCAAAACATACCTATCTCTGTAAATACAATAATTAAACCGCATTTGTTCACATTTATACGTATATAGACAGACAATTAAATAAGTACGTTAGCCTAGAATTACGTTACTAAATAAAACCTACAATTTTATACACATCCATTCGTACAATACAAAATATATACTGGTCAATATGTACATATTTCTATCGAAAACTGCATCTCTGTCTAAATTTACATATTAATATACATACATGCACACACACACACACACACACACACACATATATATATATATATATATATATATATATATATATATCAACATACATATCACCACATATACAATACACCCACACACACTTTTATACATCTACTCAGCTTCCTCGCGTATACATGCCGAAATACACCTCGTTCTCACGAAATACAAGGGCTATGAATTAAGGAATATATCTACCAATATTCATCCTGTAAATTTATTTATATACACGCTCATACATGTCTTTCTACTTTTATAAACCTCCGTGTGCTGTTATTCTATAATCTTATAGATATATCATATAGCCTATAGGTACAAAATGATAGCACACTCTGCCTCAGTATCCCAAATCACCCATTTTATCTAATAATCCTTATTCAAATTGTTTACATTTTTATTTTTATTTTTAATTTTATTTAAATTTTGTTGTATAGATGATCCGTATCAGTAGTTTGCTTTTTTTCTTTTTTTTTTTCATTGTTGTTAACAGCCAACGTACAGCTGTCGTGATGCCTGTTAATTTTTTTCTTCATTTAATAAAATAATGACAACACAAAATCAGACTTTAATAATTTTTATTTATTTTATTTTCAATATGCAAAAATACCTGGATATCACATATAACTTCGTGGATCTTCTCCCAACCCATCCCCACATATTGAGGGATAAGCTCTCTTACGCGGTCTAGAACAAAAGAAGATTCTCTCAGCTTATGCGCTACGTATCATTCGTCTTCTTGCCCGTGGCGTCATATCCTGACACGTTGCATTAATTGTAATATTTCAACTCTTAATGGAATTTTCCATGTTTCTGCTTAATCTAACCTCATGTGGAAAATTCCGTTTTTATACACCCGATTATATCTTGCTACACGTTGAGAACCAAAAGTCAACACTGACCAAAAAAAATGACTGCGTTAATCCTAGCTCATTTTTGACGGGTACTATCCTAAATGGCATTAGCTAATATCTCTTTTTGTTACAGTGGTCAGTTTCGTCCTGCATGTCAGTTGTTGTTTATGGACGATGCCTTGCGGTGGGAAGAGGACATTTTGAACACTTAAAAAAGATACCATTTAAGCGTAAACATCTCTCGTGTTTTTCTTTCCGTATTTGATCAACAATTTTTATCGGTTTTATAAAAATGTTCAATTAACTTTCAAGAAATCGCCGCCGATGCTTTTAGCAAAGATGTGCGTGTATTTAACACGAACGCCAAGTGCGCGCAGGCATCTCGTGTGTACAATGTGAGGAGGTCATCTTTCTATACGTGTGCTTTGTGGCATATTTGATTAAAATAGTCGATAACAGAACACTCAAATTCACTTAAATTAGGAACGAATATTATTTGCTCTCGTTCGTTATTTTCTCCTTTTTTTTTTATTTGCTCCGTTTTATCTTTTCTTCTGCCGAGATTTGCAAACTCTTCGCCATTTTTTTCTAAACGATTCATCCGAACATCTCCATCAGACGCTCTGTCCGCCATTTTGAAATAGAATTTCTATCGTTGAACACCAAGACTGAATGGACGCCTCTTTTTAAAAGTGCCTGGAAGCATCTGTATATGCGATCCTATCCATCGGTGGGTCTATCATGCTTTAGTTTGTTATGGCATTTCTGTTGATCTGTCACGCTTAAGTTTGAAATAGTAGTTGCATCTGTCTGTCACGCTTAAGTTTCAAACAGAATTTCCATCCCTAAACATGTAGATTACATGGACACATCTTATTTCAGATACATAAAATCATATTTATAAGAGGCAAAGTCTGACACAATGAATTTTGAAATAGCAGTTGCCTGGCTGTAACGCTTAAATTTTAAATATCTTTTTCGTCCCTAAAAACGCAGAATGGGACTTAGCTTTGTTCGTCGCTTGATTACTAATTTTTTAAATAGCATTCTTTGTCTGTCACGCTAAAGTTTTAAATAGCATTCTTTGTCTGTCACGCTAAAGTTTTAAATAGCATTCTTTGTCTGTCACGCTAAAGTTTTAAATAGCATTCTTTGTCTGTCACGCTAAAGTTTTAAATAGCATTCTTTGTCTGTCACGCTAAAGTTTTAAATAGCATTCTTTGTCTGTCACGCTAAAGCTTTAAATAGCATTCTTTGTCTGTCACGCTAAAGTTTTAAATAGCATTCTTTGTCTGTCACGCTAAAGTTTTAAATAGCATTCTTTGTCTGTCACGCTAAAGTTTTAAATAGCATTCTTTGTCTGTCACGCTAAAGTTTTAAATAGCATTCTTTGTCTGTTGCGTTAAAGCTTCAAATAGCATTTTCTTTCATCTGTCACACTAAAGTTTTAAATAAAATTTTCTTTAGTCTGTCACGCTAGTGTTTAATAGCATTTTTGTCTGTCACACTAAAGTTTTTAATAGAATTTTCTCTTGTTTTTCAGTATTAAATAGCATTTTTGTATGTCCCGTTAAAGTTTCAAATAGCTTTTTCTCTCGTTTGTCACGCTAAAGTTTTAATTAGCATTTTCTTTCAGATGTCACGCTGAAGTTTAAAATAGTATTTTCTTTTGTCTGTCACGCTAAAGTTTGAATAAGCATTACTTTCTTTTTGTCATGCTTAAGTTTTAAATAGCACTTGTCTGCCACGTTAAAGTTTAAAATAGCATTGTCTTTTGTATCTCCCGCTAAAGTTTTACCTAGCATTTTTTTTTAGGTGCCATGCTAGAGTTTTAAATCACATTTTGCTTGGTCTGTCACGCTAAAGTTTTAAATCACATTGTCATCTGTCTGCAATACTAAAGGTTTAAATAGCACTTTTTCTGTCACGCTAAAGTTTTAACAGCATTTTCTTCTGTCTGTCATGCTAAAGTTTTAAATCGAAATTTCTTTTTTCTGTCACACTAAAGTTTTAACAGCATTTTCTTTTGTTTTTCATGCTAAAGTTTTAAATCGAATTTTTTTTCTGTCACGCTAAAGATTTTAATAGCATTTTCTTTTGTCTGTCATGCTAAAGTTTTAAATCGAAATTTCTTTTTTCTGTCACGCTAAAAATTTTAATAGCATTTTCTTTTGTCTGTCATGCTAAAGTTTTAAATCGAAATTTCTTTTTTCTGTCACGCTAAAAATTTTAATAGCATTTTCTTTTGTCTGTCATGCTAAAGTTTTAAATCGAATTTTTTTTCTGTCACGCTAAAGTTTTAAATAGAATTTTCTTTTGTTTTTCATGCTGCTTAAGTTTCAAGAAGCATTTTCATCGATAAACTTGCAGATTGAATAGCTAAGTTATATCACTTCTACAAGAAGTATGTCGGTTTGTCATACTTAAATTTGAAATAACGATTTTTTGTCTGTCAAGCTTGTTGTAAAATATGATTTTATTAGTCTGTCACGCTTAAATTTGAAATAACGATTTTTTGTCTGTCAAGCTTGTTGTAAAATAGGATTTTATTGGTCTGTCACGCTTAAATTTGAAATAACGATTTTTTGTCTGTCACACTTGTTGTAAAATATGATTTTATTGGTCTGTCACGCTTAAATTTGAAATAACGATTTTTTGTCTGTCAAGCTTGTTGTAAAATAGGATTTTATTGGTCTGTCACGCTTAAATTTGAAATAACGACTTTTTGTCTGTCAAGCTTGTTGTAAAATATGATTTTATTGGTCTGTCACGCTTAAATTTGAAATAACGATTTTTTGTCTGTCAAGCTTGTTGTAAAATATGATTTTATTAGTCTGTCACGCTTAAATTTGAAATAACGATTTTTTGTCTGTCAAGCTTGTTGTAAAATAGGATTTTATTGGTCTGTCACGCTTAAATTTGAAATAACGATTTTTTGTCTGTCAAGCTTGTTGTAAAATCTGATTTTATTGGTCTGTCACGCTTAAATTTGAAATAACGATTTTTTGTCTGTCAAGCTTGTTGTAAAATATGATTTTATTAGTCTGTCACGCTTAAATTTGAAATAACGATTTTTTGTCTGTCAAGCTTGTTGTAAAATAGGATTTTATTGGTCTGTCACGCTTAAATTTGAAATAACGATTTTTTGTCTGTCAAGCTTGTTGTAAAATCTGATTTTATTGGTCTGTCACGCTTAAATTTGAAATAACGTTTTGTGTCTGTCAAGCTTGTTTTAAAATAGGATTTTGTTGGTCTGTCACGCTTAAATTTGAAATAACGTTTTGTGTCTGTCAAGCTTGTTTTAAAATAGGATTTTGTTGGTCTGTCACACTTAAATTATAAATAACGATTTTTTGTCTGTCAAGCTTGTTGTAAAATCTGATTTTATTGGTCTGTCACACTTAAATTATAAATAACGTTTTGTGTCTGTCAAGCTTGTTTTAAAATATGATTTTATTGGTCTGTCACGCTTAAATTTGAAATAACGTTTTGTGTCTGTCAAGCTTGTTTTAAAATAGGATTTTGTTTGTCTGTCACGCTTAAATTTAAAATAATGATTTTTTTTGTTTGTCAAGCTTGTTATAAAATAGGATTTTATTGGCATGTCACGCTTAAATTTGAAATAACGTTTTTTTCTGTCAAGCTTGTTGTAAAATATGATTTTGTTCGTCTGTGACGCTTAAATTTGAAATAATATTTCTATCACTAAACATGCAGAATTAAGTGACACATTTTATTTGAGATAAGAGGCTCTGTCCGTCGGTCTCTGAAACGTTTTAAATTGAAATAACATCTTTGTTGCTGTCAAGTTTTAAATAGCATTTTCATCGTTAAACGCGCAAGTTGAATGGTCGCATGATTTTGTCTAAATTGTAACGTTTGTTTTTCCTTCGTCTTCTGCTTATTTGATGTAATTTATTTATTTATTTGTAAACTTCACGTTTCGTGTTCAACTTCCAATCACGTTTCGCTTTTTTTCTACTTCCCATTTTTGTCACTTCTGTAGTTTCCTTTCGTTTTTCTATTTTTCTTGCTTCTCTATCGTTTATGCTAATTTGAAATCCTATCGGATCTACTATGCCTTTTTTATCTCTCGCCTGTCCTCTTATTTGTCCTCCCTCTTCCCTTTCTACTCTATCCCTCTCTCTCTCTCTCTCTCTCTCTCTCCCTCTCCTTCTCTCACGCACACACACACACTTCATTAATAACATTGATCTCCTTTCCCTTGCAAATATCATCTCCTCTTCCTACTACTTCCTCTCTCCGAATACTTTTCTTCCGCCTTAATAGTTTGCGGTTATCCACGTTCGCCCCTTCAACGGCAAAGTTAGGCGCAAGGCCAGTTTATAGTCGGGAATCCAGCCCTTTTTTTCCTGGGGAAAGTTTGTATGGGTGGAAAATTATCCATCATCAACCCTGTCATCATTCCTATTTAGGGCTTCTCAGGGGCTCAGCAACAAATCGGCACCCCCCCCCCCTCTCCCAAGGGTAACTCTTAGTAGGATTGCCTCCCGAGACCGACTAGAACAGATATTATACTTTGATCCTGAGTCATTTCTGATTCAATATTCATTCGCTGATTGCTTATTAATTGAATTCCCCCCTCCTCCTTCTCCTCCTCCTCCCCTCCTCCTCCAACTCCTCCTCGTCCAAGCGTCAGTCTGTCATGTTTAACTTTGAAATAGCATTGTCTTTGGTCTGTCGCACTTAACAAAAATGAAAACAAAACAATATGAACAAAAACATTATAAGTAGCCGTATGTATTATTGTGCTCCATTTACATAACCTTTTACCAGACTAACTTTTGTAAAGACTCGTGTTTATCTATAAGATGCGTCTTCGGATCTGTATGGGTTTTGTCGGTCGGTCTGTCACACTTATGTTTCTCGTTTTAAAACAACTTAATATTTTTTTTTAAATAACACGGTTGAATGATTGAAATACGTTAATTATCCAAACACAATCAAAATACATGTATTGTCAGTGAACAAATAGTGAGCGATACATATAGGCGATGTATAAGTAAATATATTGATGCTGTTTGGGAGACTATATCTGCGACCAGTGTTATATAATGAAAACCGTTAGTTGAATGAGGGAGCAATTGACGGACGAGAGGTCAGAATTTAACCTTTAGTTAACGGTAGTCGATAAAATCACATGACTTCCAAGGGAAAGAGAATTTGGTCTCTTCCTGTTGACATTTCGAGCAGAGTGGACGCGTAAAAGGTGCCGTTCCCGATGGGGGTGCGAACAATGCAGCTAGATGAAACGCGATACAAGCTATCTATTCATATATAATTTGTCCACCACCTCCTCTCTCTCTCTCTCTCTCTCTATCTCTATCTATCTCTCTCTCTCTCTCTCTTTCTCTCTCTCTGAACTGTTGTGCTAGAGAGCACAACAGTTCACATGTTAAAGTCTTTGTATCTTACTCACTCTGGGTTGATGACTGATACAAGTTATATGCATTAATCAACCTTCTTATGAAACTAAACATCGATGTCCGAGTTATTGTATACACAGGGGATCAAGAACCTAGGTTCCCGACAACAACAGCGGGTGTGTATAAGTTTATACACGCCTCGGTAACACCAGTAGAACGAGTCTCAAGACGAATGCAACCATAATCCGAAAGAGTTGTGAAACCATGCAAAGACGGAAATCCAGTCGGACCGCGTCCGACTGACTAAATTCGCTCGTGCGTAGGAATTCCAATATATCTTTCGTTTCCGGAAGTAGGAGAGTGCGTTCTTTCGGTGGCTAGTAAAGATCCAAGAGAGATAACTCCGTAATAATTCTCAGCCAACACGGTTATGCTACATGAAAATGTGTGTATCAATGGTGATAATGGCCCTCAATATTAAATGTGTGTATCAATGGTGATAATGTCCCTCAATATAGACTCAGAATTTTAAGTGTTTCGAAGTTATGAAAAAAAAAAGATAGTTTTGTCACACTTACGCTTTTTTCAATCAAGAATTAAGCTTGAAAAAACTACATAGTCACGCTTTGTCTGTCACGCTTACGTTCGAAATAGCATCTCGAAACGCGCAGATTCTCGGATTATTTGGTGCCATTTTGCTTCCAATATAACTCCCACTGTACAATTCATGTTCAAGTAATCAATATTTTTATTTTAGATCCGTCTAAGTATCTTTGTAATAAGCTTTGTTCGTCGGTTGGTTATACTGTAAGTGTTGGTCTGTCACACTTCCGTTTTAAATTAATTGAATGGACGTTTCTTAAGATTATTCGTTCTTGTGGATTTATTCAACAACTGTCTTCTTCATCATCTTCTGTTCTTCTCATCCTCTGTACCTTTATCCTCCTCCTCCTTCTTCTCCGCCTCCCCTTTCTTCTTCTTCCCCCCTTCTTCCATATTTTCTCTTCATCCTCATCCTGCTTCTGATACTCATCCGCTTCCTGCTTCTTCTTCTTCTTCTTCTTTTTCTCAACCTCCGCCACTAATCCACCGCTTTCTTCCTCCCTTCCATCCCCTCCTTCTCCTTCTCATCCCCACCTCATACAGCTTCCACTTCTTCCTCCTCCTCCTCCTCCTTATTTCCCTCCCCATTTTTTTCTTCTCATTTTCCTCCTCCCCTTCCTCCTCCTACTCCTCTTACTCCCTCTTGTTTTTCATCTCCTCCCTCTTCTCTTCGTTCTCATCTTTCTTCTAATACTCTTCTTACTACATCTTCCTTTCCTCATTCTCATTCTCCCCTTTCTTCTCCTTATTCTTGTTTCCCCCCTCCCGCTTTTCCTCCCCATTCTCCTCCTACTCATCTCCTTCTTCTACACCTCCTACTTCCACTCTTTCTTCTTTCGTCCTCATTATTTATTGTGAACATTAAATAATCCGTTTGAAGTCTTGTTTTATGTTTGTTCTTGTTTTTCCTTATCATTTCCTTTGTCTACAATTTGCTGAGTATTTTCTTTAAATGTCCATCTCTTTAATTTATTTATTTATGCGCTGAGTTGCTGTAAATAAAACGCCAATCAGGACGTACGTAAAAAAGGCAAAGAAATCTCATCATCCATTAATCGTGTAGGAAATTGCAAAGAAATTTGTCTTTGCGATTTAAACTACAAAAGCTTTTATCAAAAATTACTTGTGCTCAGCCTCGTTTCTTTAACTTCAACCATTCTCAAAACAGACACACAAACACACATATGTAGATAGATAGGTAGATAGATATATAGATAGATAGATAGATAGATAGATAGATAGATAGATGAAGAGAGAGAGATAGAGATAGAGAAAGATAGATAGATAGATAGATAGATATATAAATCGATAGATAGATATATAAATCGATAGATAGATAGATATATAGATCGATAGATAGATAGATAGATAGATAAGTCGATAGATAGATAGATAGATAGATAGATAGATATATAGAGAGATCGATCGATAGATAGATAGATATATAGAGAGATCGATCGATAGATAGATAGATAGATAGATAGATAGAGAAAGAGATGTATAGATAGATAGATAGATAGATAGATAGATAGATAGATAGATAGATAGATAGAGAAAAAGATGTATAGATAGATAAATCGATAGATAGATAGATAGATATATAAGTAGACAGATAGACAGATATAGAGATGTATAGATAGATAGATAGATAGATAGATAGATAGAGAAAGAGATGTATAGATAGATAGATAGATAGATAGATAGATAGATAGATAGATAGATAAAGAGAGATATAGATAGATAGATAGATAGATAGATAGATAGATAGATAGATAGATAGATAGATAGATAGATAGATAGATAAAGAGAGATTAAGATAGATAGATAAGAAGAATACCAGTCCCAGGACGGGTAAATAAAAATCTTTGAATTTACAGGTGTAAAAATGAAAATATAGGTAAATTGCAATTATGACGGCGGTTTTTTTTTTAGTAAGAATGCATGACGACAATGATAATACGCTGTTCATAAATAATAAAGGCCCCTTGTATTCTTTAAACTACACCAGTCAAGATGAATAATCTACGACATAGCACGTAATTGAAACAATGTAAGTAGATCTAAATCTAAAAAAATATTTTACTTAATAGTGTGGTATACAATTAATTAAAAAGAGAAATAATGCAATGTTCGTTAATAATAAAGGCCCCTTGTATTCTTTAAACTACACCAGTCAAGATGAATAATCTACGACATAGCACGTAATTGAAACAAGGTAAGTAGATCTAAATTTAAAAAAATATTTTACTTAATATTGTGGTATACAAGTAACTAAAAAGAGAAATAATTTAATGTTCGTTAATAATAAATGCTCCTTGTATTCTTGAAACTACACCAGTCAAGATGAATAATCTACGACATAGCACGTAATTGAAACCAGGTAAGTAGATCTAAATTTAAAAAAATATTTTACTTAATATTGTGGTATACAAGTAACTAAAAAGAGAAATAATTTAATGTTCGTTAATAATAAATGCTCCTTGTATTCTTGAAACTACACCAGTCAAGATGAATAATCTACGACATAGCACGTAATTGAAACAAGGTAAGTAGATCTAAATTTAAAAAAATATTTTACTTAATATTGTGGTATACAACTAATTAAAAAGAGAAACAATTCAATGTTCATAAATAATAAAGGCCCCTTGTATTCTTGAAACTACACCAGTCAAGATGAATAATCTTCGACATAGCACGTAATTGAAACAATGTAAGTAGATCTAAATCTAAAAAAATATTTTACTTAATATCAGCGAGAGATTAATCCTATTTAAAAGCAGCTGTCGTCAAAGTATTCTACTACTGAATGGAGCATGCATTGAAGTCACAATATATATTTTTTTTTTTCGACGTGTTTTAATTATCCCATAATTGACCATTAACAATAATCTATCATGAACAATAATGCAACAATACAAATGACTTACAGTGAGTATAGATGTATCTGAGGGTGTCTATTTTATGCTAGTGTAATCTTTCACTTGATATCTGGTTTTATAGATTTCAACACTGTAATATATTAAGCATTTGTGAATGTATCTAGAACTTATGCAAATCTAAATTATGTTTTTTTATGATCTGCACTAAAGGTGGCGTTTACATTATCTAATGTGTACCTATATGGGGTTTGATCTTCAAAAGCTTTTTAGCGATACATTAATGGAAATCTTCTATTGTGTCTACAATTTATTGTACTCTGATATTGCTGATTTTATAATTTACTTTTATCATTCGACTTAGCAAACTAGTGAGGGATGATCTCTTCTCCTTTTTACAGCCTCTTTCACACAGAATATGTGTTGGTAATCGTCTTATACTGTATCGTTATGTTCATGATATTCTAAAATTATATCAGTTCTACATTAGACGAGAACCGATATTTTGATCACGTTTGGTGACGATAGGTCAAACAATGTGGAAGCTAGGTTGCACACAAATAAGTAAATAAACTCGACCGAAAACATAATCTCATTGGCGGAGGTAACAGTTGTATGAAGAACTTAGCTACGGTTTCGGCATAAAATGGCCCAATGATGGTTCACATGTCGTAAAACTTACAACCAACCAATTATTCTATAAAGAAGTTCTAAGTTACAGATTGTGAGCTCATTTTCAAATACATTCTAACAAAGGGGAATATTTTCGCCTTAGATAATTTAGAAAAATGACATGTTATACTAGAGTGGAATATTGTGAAAAGTATCTTATTTAGAAACTGGGTTTCTTGATTCACAAATCATTATAGCAATATCACCGGACCACTTCGCGGATGTAAAAACACCAGAATTATTATCGGCGTATGAATACATCCGATAAGCCGTGATCAGTTCAACGCCTCATCTCTGATCATCTAACACGCCTGTACAACTAACAATAAAGCCTCCAATCTTATTCTAATCGTGTCATTTATAAGAACGAAGTAGATTCAATTGATAATCTGTAAGTAGAGTCGATCGGAAGAGCTGTTCACAGAAGTCTGGCAAATTATAAGACCGGCGGAATGATCAAAGGCAGTAATCCCCCCACGGCATGATAGACTAGTCATATTGAATGCGCCGATTATCGTCCGATCTCCAAATTTAAACAATGCCGATCACAAATATTAATTGAATTATAGTTTATTCGACAAAGAGCTCAGCTCAAATTTCTGGTGCCTTCCAATAAGACATTCAGAGCAAGAACTCGTCCTACTACCACAGCTGTAAAGAAGTTTCCTTTCTACCTCTGGAACTTCCCATCTGTGGAACACATTATCATGGGACTGCTTCCTTGCAGACTACAACATGGCCGTCTTCAAATCCAATGTAAATAAATAGTTTCTCATAGGTATTCAAATTTAATCCATTCGATTCATCATTTTAAATCTTCTCATAATATTCCTCATCATTCAACTGAGAATCCATCCATCTCATTAACTCTTATCCTCCAGTGGAGTTTGGCCTTGTAAGTAGTGACTCATTAGAAAAAGAAGAAAAACGAATTCAAGATTTAATGTTGCGACTATTTCTTTCCTTTTAAAATATCTCCTGTAATAAAAATGTGGAGAGCATTCCGTGATGGTGAATGAGAATAACTCTCTTTCTGTCTAAAGGAATTGTTAATTCAAAAAAATATATGAAAATATGTGTTTTTGTCTGTTGGTTCGTGTTAACTGCAGTGAGACATTAAGATAAGAGAAGTGTCAAAGATTAGGAAGTGTGATTTACAGGGTCTGGTCACAGGTGACTTGATATTTGAGAGAGATTATGTTAGATAGTGGTGGGTGCAGAGAGTTGTAGGGCTAAAAAAAGGTAGAAGCCAAAACGGAAGTCGGAAGTGACGCCATGACGGTGGGAGGCTTTGTCAACCCTTTTGTCCCTGATTGCAGAGGCAGGTGTGAAAGGTGGTCGTCCCGCTAACCCCGAAAGGTTTGAAAAAAAATGAAATACGTTTCATAGGGATAATATAAAGTAGTATAAATGATTTTAAAAATATTTATTGAACAAAAATAAATGATGTTGCAAATGTGCAACAAATGGCGTAAAGTTTTACATGCATAACAAAACACTACAATAAGTGCATCTAAATAATCATAATACACTAAAGAATCATAAAATAATTTTTACTTACCATTATAATGAGCAGATTTAAATGTTTAGGCTGTTGAATTAGACAGATGACACACCGAGGGCACTCGCCCGTGACATCGAAGATTCTGATTACCTATTTAGCGTGTGTACTGATGCAACATCATACTAATACCTACTCACACTTGCCAACGGGATCGTTGCAGATGTGAGACAAATTACAGTTTGACACATTTTTATTAAATATTATATTAAGTAGGCATTTTGTTGGAATGGGTCATATTTGAAACAAAAAGCATTTAAGGGTTAAATATATATAAAACAAATTAGCGATTTTAGTGCAAACAATTATAGTCAAATAAAATATTGAGTAGGAAAATAGGGACGCAAATAATAATTAATAAACAAAATGTCTCTTTTCGAAAACAGCATGCACGCATCATGAAGTTTCATCGAATATCCGGCTGGCTTGGCAGGCCGAACGCAAGCTCAAGGCGTTTCCACGAATAATGGCGATGGAGAGGCGCTCGTAAAGCCAAGTCAATTCACGATTGTTCCTGATTAAATTAAAGATACAAATGCCATTTTCCTTTGCATGATCATTGTTCCAGTTACCGGCCGAGACTAAATCATCTACCCGAGACCACGAGGAAGAAACCAGTCAACACACATGGCTCCTGTGTTAACCAGGGTTATTTCCCTTAAAGATCACTGGCTCAGACACCAAAAAAACGTTACGGTCGCGTGCTTTGGTAGTCTCGTTTCTCACATAGGTGAGAATCAAAACGAGGCTCCGACTTCTTTCTACCGTTCGACATTGACCGTGAATTGCATCCACGTAAGTTTGTTTTTTTACATCGTGAACATTTTCAGTTTCACTCTTTAATTTGCGCTCAATATTGTTATGGGACATTGTATCACTTATTTAGGATTCATGTTTCTCTTTGAGTTCACGCTTTCCTGTGTGTACATTTTCTTCTTTTTTTTTAACATGCTTTTTATGTCTTGTCGGCATTGCTAACACAGCGCCGGCTACATTTAATAAACATAAAGGGTATTTGTTAAAAACGATTTCCTTTGATCTTTCTTTCCGGCGCGCGTATCGTATCGTCGATACGTTAACCGACACGAACAATGGTTGGCACGTGCTAGATAATAAAATATTTGTGTTATTCGGGATGGGTGTTTTCCTGTTGTGTTACTCATCCGTACTCATGCATACTTGGCCTTTTGGCTAAGATCAAAGTGTATTATCTGTTCTGATGGATACTGCACCCTATAGACCGATATTATCTTGGCCTTCGGGGCTTGATTCCGCCGGTCTATTGGTCTGTCCTGTGCAGTTCTAGGAGGTCCACCCTCCCAGGCTTCGCCTCCCCTCTTTGGGGAGGAGTTAGTTTATTGCTTACTGCCTGAGGCGCCCCTACCAGGGAATGCCGACGGGGCTGCCCAGGCAATTTTTAAACCCCACTTTACCGACCCGACCTTGGGTCACATCTTACATGTGGGAGTAAGATAAAAACTGGCCTTGTGCCTAACTCCTGGAGAGGAGTAAATCAATACTCATCCGTAATTCATATGTGTGTTCAACTCACCAGGGTCAAAATAACGCCCATTACAACCAGTTGCAAAAGGGCATTCAGCTTTTTACACACGTCATATCCTCATCGTTATACGTTCGATAGTAATTTACTACAACTATTTTTACAAAACATCACTGTTTATCCATTTCTAATATATTGTCAGCCATCAAATCACTCAGTTCACTGGGAATAAACCAGTTCGTTGTGTCACATCAATAATTATTTACTTTATTCTTATTATACATGGTTACTCACGTTACCACTGATTAACCGCTGATGAAACCGGCGGTTTTCCCTGGAGTCTGGGTGACAGCAATCCTCCTCAATGATTCAACACTCTCCGTTCCATTCCATTAATATTATAACTCATTTAGTATTTTCGCATCAACGGTTACTCACAGAAGGCAACCAGTTATTTTTTTCCTGGAATCTGAGTGACAGTATGTCTCATCAATATTAAAGTGATGATTGTGTTTCTTTGTTCAAGTATCCTTTGCGTAACCATGTACATGTGTTTTCGTGAGTTACTCTGTTATTATTTTTATAATTATTATTATTATTATTATTATTATTGTTGTTGTTATTATTATCATTATTGCTGTTGTTGTTGTTGTTGTTTTTGTTGTTGTTGTTTTGTTACTGTTGTTTTGTTGTTGTTGATGTTTTTGTTGTTGCTGCTGCTGCTGCTGCTGCTGCTGTACGTGATAACAATTCGAACCAGTTCCATTGGAGACTCGCTGCTGATGAAACGACACAATTTCCTTTAATAATCCAACGAAATGTAATATTCTTGTTAAATTTAATAATGTTCTAATCTGCGATGTTCAAAAATGTATAATCTTTTATTTTTTCATCAATTTGTTTCATTTTTACAGCACGCCTCAAAAATTATTCAAATTTTCACATAATGAAGCTTATAATTGTCACGTCCGAATTTCATCGTTGTGAAATCTTTAACGAGCGCGAAATATTTTTAATTGGCGCCTTTTTTTATTTACGTCACAGTCATTCTAATACAGTCATTATTATTATCAGCAGGATTACTGTAATTATGCCTCTTCTCAGCATCATCACATAATTAACATAATCTCTAATATACTAATACGTGTCTCTTTTTCAACATAATATATATATATATATATATATATATATATATATATATATATATATATATATATATATATATATATATATGATTATTTTTATTTACACAGACATGTACATGTCGATGTTATCGATTAACAGTTATTATAAACTGGGATCTCATCAGGCAGAGTTAGAATCCGACCTTAACAGTAGATCATATTTGGAAAGAACCTATATATATATATATATATATATAGATATATATCATTATTTTTTTTTGGGGGGGGGGGGGGCGGGGTACAAAACTTTATTAGTGCAATAATGAAGGGAAGACGTGTTGAATTTTTCATAATTAAAAGATTTAGGGGATGAAAAAAAAAATTGCCAGTCGACTAGTTTCGCCCATACTTTACAAGACTGATATCGTGGGATTTTAAATATGGGTGAGAATGTAGGATATATATATATATATATATATATATTATTATTATTATTATTATTATTATTATTATTATTTCATAAAATATTATAAGGAGATAGAATTTTTAAGTATCAATTTTCAGTATTTACTGCAACAATGCTGGATACGTGAGTAGAGCTAGGTAGTAAGTTATGAAATATGAAAATATATTTATGCCAATTAAGCTACACAGAGGCTTCCGCGTTTCGTCCATTCATATATATATATATATATATATATATATATATATATATATATATATATATATATATATATATATATATATATAATGTATGTGTGTGGGTGTGTGTGTATTAGTGTTGGGACGATTAATCAGAAATCGGAAAATCAGAACTTTCTTGGGTATCAGACTCGGTATCGGAATTTAAAAAAATGGGGCCTATTTTCCGACGCCCAAAACGATTTTTTAATTGTTTTTGTTTGTTTGTTTTTGTTTAAAACTTAATTTTCCATTGATGTAAAATCCTAATGATAAAAAGATAAATATTTATTGATTTTAACCTACGAGTAAAATTGAAATCTATAGATAACCCCACCCCCCTCCGTGTAGTTTTACGTTTGCGAAAATATATGCACATATTACATGTTTTTTTTTTTTACGGTAATCCGAAGATTAAAAAACAACAACTCTATAGCTAAATATTTAGAGATTTTTAAAGAATCGGAATCGGGAATTATATTGGAATCGGTCATTTAGAACAGAATCGGTAATTGTATCGTAATCGATAATTGTATCGGAATCGGGGAAAATGTTGGCATCGTCCCATTACTATATATATATATATATATACAGGGTGTCTCAAAAAAATGTACTCACTCGTAGAATTTGCTTCATCGCTCCACACAATTTTGTGTGCAAACTCGACATCTTCTGCACATTTTGCCATTCTAAGAGTGAGTACATTTTTTTGAGACACCCTGTATATATATATATATAATTTATTCGAAAACTATATGTTACATATTTCAGAATTGAACCGCGGTTTCAATCAGATGGGTTGACTTTTCACACTTTTAAAAGTCATGCCCAAGGGACTCCTCAGCGCCATATTGGTATAAACTTTTTAAAATGTAAAAAGTCAACCCATCTGGATAAAACCGCGGTACAATTCTGAAATATGTAACATATAGTTTTCAAATAAATTATTTGTATTAGCTCTCACTCTTCTGCGATCGAGCACTTTATTGATTTCTTTTCAATACAAATTGACCATATATATATATATATATAACATTAAGGGATATTATTCAGTATATACACAGGTGAACGTAGGCATTAGCAGCAACCTCACTTCTAAAATCTAACCCTTCTGCGGAAATGCAAATCTATGGAGTGATGATAGCAATGTTGTTTTTGCGCATGTGCAATCGCCATTCTTTTGTGTGTTCTGGACAAAAATTCTGCATAAAAACGCCGGGCCTTGCTACTCTAGGTATTGGGGTAATATCATGCAATCTTCCAGGTATAAAAAAAATAGATATTACCAAAAAATCCTATTCGTGGCCTCTGCAGAAGTCGATTCGCTCAACAGTGACAACAATAATAACAACAGCAGCAGATGACTGAAGTATTAGTTTTATTTTTTACTGTAAACAAGGCGACAACTGTTTTGTGCAGGCGAATCTAATTAAAAAAGTTGTGTGTAAGTTAGGAATCAGAATGTGTACAGAAACCGTACATTTGAACAGAGAAACAGAATCGCTACTGGCAGCCGAAAAAAAAAGATCGCGATCACAACTATATCAAAGCCAAGGTATACACAATGCATGAAAAACGTATATGTAAACTCTGTGGTCAAAGAGACGAAATGATATATCACATCATAAGCGAATGCTGAAAACAAGGACAGAAGGAATGCAAAAATAAAACAAACGTAACTGCGAACTATGCAAATGTCAGACGGTAGTTGAAAACGAAAATCATAAAATTTCCTGGAACATGGAAGTACAAATGCATCCAGGCAAGGAAACTATTCACAGCAAGAACTCGTCTCACTACAACCGCTGCAAAAAAACTTTCCTTGTTTTTTTTTTTTCGCAATGTTTTTGTAAGTAGAGTAAATTCTATATTGAAATATGTTTACGTAATTTTTAGTTAATGCTGTCTGTTGGCCAAGCGACATCATAACATACATAAATAGCAGCTAACTTGAAGTACTGTTTATAAAGAAGTTGATAACCGTTTGTTTTTTCTAAGTGATTTAATTATGATAGTCGTAGTATTATAACTAACATACGTTCTCGCACCAGCTGTATTTCCAACCGGTATTTTGTTACTCCGTTTCTTCTGTCGTTTCTATGAAAATTCTAGTTATATCCGGTTTCTACATATCGTTAGACTTTACTTTTTTATATACTAATGTGTCACCGCATACCAAGGCTAAAAGCTACTCGGGGATAAAGTTAATGAGATTTTCGGCTGGATGATAAAAAGGGAGAGGACCGAAAATGATGGACGGGATGGAGAAAATTTGACTATTTAAGAAGACGGCTCAACAAGTATTTGTTAACTTGGACTTCAAGGCGGCCATTTTGTAGTCTGTAGGGAGTTCGTCCTGTGGTAATGTGTTTCACATGATGTGATATATCATTTCGTCTCTTTGTCAAGAGTTTACATGTACTGTTATGACCTCCGACCCTTTTCTAGGTGCATATTTTCTAAATTCGAAACCTAATAGTTGAACTAGGGAATCTTTATCTCGAATTTGGGAACCTGGACGGGATTTCTCATCTTTATTTACTCCACGGGGATAGATTGTTCTCATTACGTCATCCATCACCAGGTAAAGGTGTTTAAAATGATCAGATAAGGCACATGTTGTTCTGTGTTC
The DNA here is from genome assembly GCA_963556195.1 of Sepiola atlantica. Lineage (NCBI taxonomy): Eukaryota > Metazoa > Mollusca > Cephalopoda > Sepiida > Sepiolidae > Sepiola > Sepiola atlantica. The sequence continues at coordinate 13,734,804 of OY744537.1, read as the reverse complement.
AAAAATACAAATTTTATTTCCGATCGATTTTAATATTTAATCCTGATCGATATTTTATTTTTGATTCGTCATAAATAAAAGAAAGCGGGGGATTTTTTATTCTCTCATTCACATCTATTCCTACTGTCCTCACTAACACCGGGAACAAATTTAATAAAATACATTTTTGATCTTCACCGGTAGCACTATTCAGAAAAAAATACTCAATTAATTATTCTGTCAAAGATGATGTCACCTTCTTTACGACACAATAATTCTTGTTTTTTTTATCTCAAACAAAACAGTAAACACTCAATAAGTAAAAGTATAAAAATAATGAATTTCAATGGATTTATTTTTTAAATAATCATCATTTTATGTAGGCAATGAATTCTGAGATAAAAAGGGGCGTTATTCTACTATTCCATCGTAGAGAATTTTACTACGAAATATTCCAGGTTATCGCGCTTATTCTATTATAACAGTATCAAGTTTTTCAACAATACAATTACGCCATTTTCGTAATTGTCTTCAAATTATTTCTAACAACTTTTAACATATTCTATCTTTTTGTTACGTATATGTTTCTCTCTTATAAGGACTACACTGTAATTCGAGGTTAAAAAAGCAACATTATTCTGCTATTCTGTTGGAGACAAGTTAACCTAGAAGTTTACAAGAGAACTCGCAGCCGACTCCGACTTCGCAATCGTATTTATGTAGTTAATTGCGTCGCAATTTCGTACTTGTACCGGTAGTTCAATCGGTTAGCGCGCTGTATCTTCAGAAAGAGATTTTGAGTTCAAACCTCACTCACCGCATAAGTACTTCTACTCAGATTTTGTCCAAAAATCAACTTGAATATTTATTTAGTTTTACTTATATTTTTATGTAATCTACGGAATTTACGGAAATTATATATTATCGTGAGATAAGCACGTATGATTCATATATATATATATAACTATGTAGAAATCGGCCTACGTAAAAAATAAAAAACAATATAAAATGTATTGACTCACTGTTTTGTAGGTTTTTCTCGGTTCGGCCCTTGGTCAAACATCCAGAAACACATATAGGTATATTACAATAAAATAAAACATAATTATATTTGTTTCTGGGTGTCCAAGGTCGGACCGAGACTCACCAACACAACGATGAGTCACAAATTTTTCTATTGTTTTGATTTCATCATAAACCGATTCTAGACATTTTTATGGACCGGCTATGACGTGTTACGTCAAAGAAACGCGTCATCACGCGTGAACAAAATATTTTCCTGGATTCAAATAGGAATAAAAGAAAGAGAAAACAAAATGATTATTTGTTCCAGAACTCCGTTTGAAGTTTCAGAGAGGATAACAATAAACCCAAAACGCTGAAGGAACAACAGTAACACAAGAGATTGTATAAAAATATGTGGTTTATTGGCTGGGGATGTGAACTAAATGAGTACCATAAAAACAATTGAAACGATAATGTCGGGGAAGAGAGATACAATTCGTTTGGGATAAATATAGTTTTGTGAGCATGACAAAGATGCTAAAAATGGCAAAATATGGATCTGAAGGACAAAACGTTCTGTTTTGGGGAGGAAAAATGGTTTCGGGAGAACAGGATAAGTTCATAAATATAGCATGTGTATAGGAAATTAAAGTGTCTTCAATTGAATAGAACAAATGTTTTTGGTAATTGAAACAACTGAAAGATTACTTAGCTTCAGGGGAGATATGATTGTGGTAGATTCGGAAATTGACGTTCCTTCGATCGAGGAGGACGGAACATGAATTTGTTTGCGTCGACAAGACGATCGCCGGCAGAATTCAAAAGCTGAAGACTAACATCTTCTTTCGTACGAAAATGAAGATCTCTTCAATAAAATATTTTTCTCAAATCTCGGCTCCATTCCTTGCTTGAAAGATATGCAGCTTGTGTGAGGTGATGATATTCAGGGAATCGATGAAAGATTTTTGGTTCTAAAAAGTTAATTCTTTGAAGCAGAACCTGGATTGTCGAGCGAAAAACTCTGTCCATTTATTTTCTGGCATCTAAATATATGTGCACAGTCGGGGGGGGGGGGGGGGGGGCTACTGATTTCTTGTCACGTGGTGATCATGTGACTCTCGGCATACCATATATGGGTTTTCCGGTGATCACTTTTGGTGTTAATGAAAAAGGTCAAACTAGGCCCTTTTTAGAAAGCGGTTCACTCTGCGATGATCAAGTTCTTTGGGAGGTGACGGTGTTTAAGTGGATAACGACACAGGCTGATGACCTGGGTGTTCCAAGTTCGAATCAAGTCGGTTCCACAGTACCACTTTTACTTATGGATGTTGGCAACCTTCACGTGGTCCTTCCCATAAGTACCCGATGTCTTTCTAGAAATAATCCTAACTAGAAAGGTATCGGGAAAACCAATACCAACACTAGAATCATCTGATTCACACGAAATGAATCAATCAAGTTCCTTTCGTGTAGAAGTGTTAAAATTTCTTTTTTTGCAGAAGCTGATCTCAAAGACAAGGTCGATATTTTGAGTGCTAATTTACCTCGATATGCTTGTTTTTATCATTGAAAATCGCTTCAGACAAGGCATGAAGCCACTTTATGTAAGGAGATAACAAGAACAAAAGATGATTATCGCAATGACAGGAGATGCCTATTAGTTTTAGTCTTGAAAAGACCAAGGCTACGTAGGAGGAAAACAGTCAGCAGGAACAGAGTTCCACAAACCTGCAGTTCTTGGAAATAAGCTACTGGAATAAGAAGCTGTATTACAATGAGGTATCAAAACAGCGAGTCAAACGAGCTGGAACAAAGGAAGCGGGCAATTTTGAAGAACACGTGCCATAATATTATTTATAGAAAAGACTGAGACTAGTAGCATCACGTGTGTGAGAGAGAGAGAGAGGGTAGAGAAGAAGAAGAAGAAGAAGAAGAAGAAGAAGAAGAAGAAGAAGAAGAAGAAGAAGAAGAAGAAAGGGTGAGGGTACAATCAAATTACAGATACGTTGTGAGAGAGAGGGTGCAGAGAAGAAGAAGAAGAAGAAGAAGAAGAAGAAGAAGAAGAAGAAGAAGAAGAAGAAGAAGAAGAAGAAGAAGAAGAAGAAGAAGAAGAAGAAGAAGAAGAAAGGGTGGGGGTACAATCAAATTACAGATACGCTGTGAGAGAGAGGGTGCAGAGAACAAGAAGAAGAAGAAGAAGAAGAAGAAGAAGAAGAAGAAGAAGAAGAAGAAGAAGAAGAAGAAGAAGAAGAAGAAGAAGAAGAAGAAGAAGAAGAAAAAAGGGTGGGGGTACAATCAAATTACAGATACGTTGTGAGAGAGAGGGTGCAGAGAAGAAGAAGAAGAAGAAGAAGAAGAAGAAGAAGAAGAAGAAGAAGAAGAAGAAGAAGAAGAAGAAGAAGAAAGGGTGGGGGACAATCAAATTACAGATACGTTTCTGCACCTTATCAAGAACCGTCAAATGAAACAGAGATGCATAAGACCAAGTATGACAACAGTACTCCATACGTGGTCTGATAGTAGTTTTGTAGAGATAGAGAATAGCCTATGGTTTAACCGAAACAATCAATTGCGTATCCCAATCGACAACTGAACCCAGGTCAACTTCTATATCAGCTGCATATTTCAACTGATCCGAGTGAGATAGGAGAGAAGCAACACCAGAATAGAAAGTTGTATCTTCAGCTTAGATGTTAATTTTCTCAATTATGTTCTCTGGGAGGTCATTGATATAGAGAAAAAAAAACAGTGTTTGGTCTAGAATAGAGCCCCAAGGAACACCAGCATTGGTAGGAAAAGAGAATGAAGAGGCACCATCCAAAATTACTCGCCAGCTTCGATCAGAAAGAAAAGACCCAATAATGTCAAGAACCTTACCACCAATACCATAACCTTGAAGTTTGAGCAGAAGACCAGAATGCCACACTCTGTCGAACGCCTTCGAAATGTCAGACGCAATAGCCCTCCCCGCTCCTGAATTAGCCATAAACCGACAGATCTAACAGTTAAAAGTCCAGCAGTTGAACGAGAACCACGAAAGCCATACTGAACATTACTAAAGAGGCCCAGACTTTCCAGAAAATGAACAACTTTGCCGTTGACTAATCTTTCAAAAACTTTGCAAATAACAGAGAGGGGACTAACAGGACGATACTTTGTTGGATCAGAAAAATCACTTGATCAACATATTGGTGTAGGTGAGAGTATTGCTCTATTGCACGATGGCTTCACCTTTTATTTCTCTTCTCGTTTTTACGAGGCTGATTCGCTTCATGTTGATGCTTCAATAACTGTTCCCTTTTTTAAATTTCCGAAAAAATTACATGATTTAGGATTAGGTCCTGTGTTTGTGTTTCACGATATACTGAGATGCCCTTTTTATGTTGTGAACTCCCAAGCGGTAAACGTGGGTTTATACAAGTTCTAAGTCTCTTATATTCGGATTTATTTAGTAACCCTAAGATTGAGATTCTAGGAGAGTATAAAATAGAACTTGGGTTTACTTTCAGCAGCCTCGTAACTCTCGCTTCCCTTATTTTGTTGTCCTTTAGTCCTCACATTCCATGAGCAATGTTTCTGACAAAAGGGGAAAGAATTGCTGTTTTCTGAGTTGGAATCTATCCATCTAACGCTTATCGTTGGCTAATTTTTGAACTTGGAATTAGTATTTTTTTAGCTTCTAACACCAAGTGGCTTCACGTCTTGTCTGGCGCGACTTCCATGAAAAAAACAACAACATTAGAGGCCGTATATTTTTAGTATTAGTACGTCTGTTACTATGAAGATTAGAATTATGAGCAGTAGGGTATGTTTCTGTGGATGGCTGTTGGGTGTTAATGGCTTGCATTGTATTATTAATGGTGAATATATATATATATATATATATATATATATATATATTCGCGTATTAATAACTGCTAAAAGATTATTTCTGAATATATATATATATATATATATATATATATATATATATATATATATATATATATATATATATGTATATAACATGTGTCTATATATTATTTTTCAATTCAAAATAATATATATATATATATATATATATGTATATAACATATGTGTCTATATATTATTTTTCAATTCAAAATATATATATATATATATATATATATATATATATATATATATATATATATATATATATATATATATATATATATATATAGCATATTATTTCGATTTTCAAAATATATAAACATAATTTTAATATATATTTATATATTTGTGTCCCTTTCTCTTCGTAATTTCCCCTTTTCTCGATTATAACCTTGGTGGATTATCACTTCTTGAGATAAATCCTTAAACCTTGTAAGGATTCTTTTCGTAATCCCCAGATGTTTTTCACTTCATATTTCCCGTTGAAAATTCCTTTCTTTAAATCCAAATAGAAATGATTTCACGCATCTTTATCGACCAAAATGTGTCCATGATTACATTTCACTTGATTAGAACCACACATTTCTATTTTTACATACGTCCTCTTTCCGCCCCCACCCCCTCCTTCCCTCCCTCCTCTCTCTCTCTCTCTCTCTCTCTCTCTCTCTCTCTCTCTCCCTCTCTTTCTTTCTTTCTTTTTCTCTCATTCTCTCTGTCTATGTCTCTCTTTTTTTCTCTTAATGATTTGTCCGGCGATCCATTGGTCTGTCACGCTTTTGTTTTTAATACTATTTTCTTTTATCTGTCATGCTTAATTTTGCAATAGCATTTTCTTTGGTCTGTCACTTTTTAGTTTTAAATAGCGTTTTCGTTAGTTTGCCACGCTTAATTTTGAAATAACATTTTCATTTCTCTGTCGATGCTTAAGTTTGAAATAGAATTTCTGCTGGCCTGTCACGCTTAATTTTTAAACAAGCATTTTCGTTCGTCTGTGACGCTTCCTTTTAAAATGTCATTTTCGTTGGGTTATGACTATTAAATTTGAAATAGCATTTTCGTTGGTTTGTCAGGCTTATTTTTTAAATAATATTTTCATTGGTCCATCAAGCTTCAGTTTGAAATAGCATTTCCGTTTGTCTGTGACACTTAAATTTTTTAAAGTATTTTCGTTGGGTTTTTTTTTTTTAGATTAATATTAAAATAGCATTTTCATTGTTTATTTTGAAAAACGTATTTCCGTTGTTTTTTAAAGCTTAAGTTTAAAATATCATTTTCTCTTGTCTGTCACGTTCAATTTTGAAAAAGCATTTTTGTTGCTGTTTTTTTTTAGTTTAAGTTTGAAATAGCATTTTCGTTTGTCTTTCACGTTCAATTATAAAAAAAAGCATTATCGTTTGTCTTTCACGTTCAATTATAAAAAAAGCATTATCGTTTGTTTTAAAAGCTTAAATTTGAAATATCATTTTCGTTGATCTGTCACGCTTGATTTTAAAAGAAATGTTCATCGCTAAAGGCACAACTCGAATGGACGCGTATTATTATCTTTTTGTTCTCTTATAATTCAATACTTTATGTTTTTCTTTTGTTTTGAGGGTTTTTTTTCCATTTTGATTTTCTATTTTTATTTTACGTGCGTGTTTTCATTTATTGTTGAAAATATGTTATCTGAATTTACAGCCCTTAAAGTGTTTAATAAAATCAATTCCTTATTTCCATTTTATTCTAAATATTAAATCTTCCCGCATAATTTTCTGTTATTTCTACAAGCTTAAAAAATACGCAAGAAAATTCAATTTCACTTGGTAACATCTTTTTTTTATTTCCCGCTTTATTTTCAAATGGAAACGTCATTCGATGTCAAAAATTGTCGTTTCGCATTATTTTTATTAGTTGGACTACTATTCTTCATATTGGTTGTTATATTTATAACATCTCAGCCAACATAACCTCCGACTTTTCGACTTGGGAAACTTGTAGTAAAATATAGGTATCTTTTGTTGGTGTTGTTGTTGTCGTTGTTGTCGTTGCTGTTGTTGAGCGAGTCGGACTTCTGTCTATAGCTCACGAAGCTCATGCTTCAGAATTTCCTAGTCTGCATGAAGTCCTCCTCGTTCCTCGCGGCTATTCGTTAACCTACAAGATTTCAGGTATTTAACCCCGACACCGAGAACAGCAGGATTAAACCGTTGCATGCTAAGTCGGGGAAGGTTTGACCCAGAACACACAAAGCAATGGCGCAAAAGAAACGTTGTAAATCTCGCTCCATTGATTTGTGGTTCCACGCCTGAAACGTCTTTGCTTGTCACGCGCAGAGACAGAGACGACCAAAGGACGACAGATCCTGATGTCGACTCGTCCTGGATTTTTTTTTTTTTTTTACCAGAGCATTGTTAGCCAGGTAGCTTCGAAACTACAACATTGCCACAGCCCCGCCCCTACCATGGTGAGGAAGGGTTGGTCTTTAGTGGGTGTTGTTGTTGAGTTTTACGGCATATCAACTATCGTTGCGTTATTTTATGCCGAAATCGTACACGTTTTTGTTGATTCATCTTTTAAAAAAATTTTAAAATTTATATTCACTCCAAAAACGACACATTGCCACTTAGACGTAAGGGGCTATTGTGAATTATGGGCCACATTTATGAGGGCATCTTAAGTAGGAAGTTGTGCAGCAAGATGTTTGGTAACATTACATTTAAATTTTAGTCGAAGAAACAGAGAACAGGGAGGGAATTCCAACAGCAAGCTGTCTGATGAAACAAACTATTATGGTATAAAGCTTTTCGGCATCTGGGAACCTCTACAGTGAAGAGGTGAGATTTTGCTGCTTGTCTGGTTGGTCGAGGTATTTACGTTGAGAGACACAGGTGTAGCAAGTTCTTCGGAACCCATTCTGTTGAAATACTTGTAAAACAAGCACAGGGATGCGACATTACGGCGACGGGACAGGGACTGGAGCTTGGTAGACATTGTGGGTCCTATTAGGTTAGAGGCTCTTTTTTGGACCTTGTCTGAGAGGGAGAAATTAGTGGTTGGTGCACCAGCTCAGATGTGGCAATAATACTCCATGCATGGATAGATGGATGGTGGCTTTGTAGAGATATAGGATACTGGCAAGCGTGAGAAATTTTCTAAACTGCTAGAGGGAACCCTTATTCTTTGCAGAAGACTTGGCAGCATCTTCTCTGTATTTGTTCCAATTCATGTTACCTGTGAATATTAGGCCGAGTAGTTTGAGTGTTGGACTCTCGGAAAGTGTGCAATCCGCCATGGCAATCAGTGATTGGAAAGGTTTCTTATAATCGTTAAATAAAAGAAGCTTTGTCTTAGTAGCGTTAAATGTGGCCATCCATTTTGGGGTACATTCAACGACAGACTGGAGGTCATTTTCTAAATATTGCCCTTGATATGTGTGTTCGATTTTTCCACGTGTCATTTGAAGATATTTTTTCACCTGATCGTTCTAAATGGTCACTCATTTAGTATTGACCGAGATTACTGTTGCTTAACTTCGATGATCTCACGGGAACTGGTGCGTTGATGCAACTATAGTTGTATATTTGTGAATCTTTATGTCTGAGTAGAAATGCTAACTTTCTTGGCCTTTTGGCTAAGATCAAAGTGTAGTATCTGTTCCGATGGATACTGCACGCCTGTCCTGTGCAGTTCTAGGAGATCCACCCTCCCAGGTTTTGCCTCCCCTCTTTGGGGAGGAGTAAGTTTATTGCTTACTGCCTGAGGCGCCCCTACCGGGGAATGCCGACGGGGCTGCCCAGGCAATTTTTAATGGCCAGAGTGCTCACCTTCTCGGGCGCTGGCTTTTCAAACCCCACTTTCCGACCCGAGCTTGGGTCACATCTTACTTGTGGGAGTAAGATAAACCTGGCCTTGTGCCTAACCTCCTGGGGAGGTAAATAAAAAAAATGTTAACTTTCTTGGCCTTTTGGCTAAGATCAAAGTGTAGTATCTGTTCCGATGGATACTGCACGCCTGTCCTGTGCAGTTCTAGGAGGTCCACTCTCCCAGGCTTCGCCTCCCCTCTTTGGGGAGGAGTAAGTTTATTGCTTACTGTCTGAGGCGCCCCTACCGGGGAATGCCGACGGAGCTACCCAGGCAATTTTTAAATGGCCAGAGTGCTCACCTCTCGAGCACTGGCTTTTCAAACCCCACTTTCCTGACCCGATCTTGGGTCACATCTTACATGTGGGAGTAAGATAAAACTAGCCTTGTGCCTAACTCCTGGGGAGGAGTAAATAAAAAAAAATGTTAACTTATGTTATTCTTAGCTATTATCGCCTTTAGTAAGGATTAAACCTTCAACCTCCCAGTTGACACGTGGCGTAATAGCTAAAGGCGTTGATTAACAACCAGCTCTAAGTGTCAATCTTCTGTAGATTTAAGGTCCCATCTTTACAACTAATAACTACGTATAACATAAACTAACACTTCTACCTGGTCATGGCTGACGGAATGAGAACAATCTACCCTCGTTAATAAAAAAAAAAGGTGTTCAGTTCGAAATTACGTACTGGTTCCCGAGTTCGACATAAATATTCTCAAGTCTAGCTAGAATATTCGACACTGCGAAAAGATGCACCTGACAAAGGTCGGAGGTTACGTCGGCCGAAATGTGATTATAACAACCAAGATGAGAATAATAGTCCGAATAATCCAAATAATACAGCTTATCACTCCACATCTCAAAAGTTCCGAAACACAAATTGTCTATCTAAAATTCCTTTGACAAGATGTCGATCGACCTGTCATAGTTTTGTTTGAAATAGCATTTCCATCGCTAAACGCGCAGATCGAATAAACGGATCCTATTATATATATATATATATATATATATATATATATATATATATATATAAAACTGATGAGTCACCACTTACCAAGGCCAAAGGCCACTCGAGGATATGGATTAATGGGATAGTCAGTTGGATGATGACCAATAGGATGGTCAGAATTTGATTATTTAAGTGGACGGCTCAATAAGAATTTGTTTATATTCGACTTGAAAACGACCATGTTGTAGTCAACTGGGACGCAGCCCTTCGATATTGTGTTCCATGAGTTGGAAGTTCTTGGAAAGAAACTTTGTCCATGGAATTTCCAAGCAGTTCTATAAAAAAAACTCTGTCCGTCAGTTGGACTTTCACTATTCGTTTTAAAATAGCATTTTCTTTGGTCTGTCACGCTTAAGTTTGAAATATCATTTTGTCTGTCACACTCACTTTGTCTGTCACTCTTGAGTTGAAAATAGCATTTCCTTTGACATGTCATTCTTAATTTTGTAAATTTTTTTTTTTTTCGTTTTTCTGGCACGCTTAATTTTGAAATAGCATTTTCTTTGGTCTGTCACGCTTAAGTTTTAAATTTCATCTTTGTCTGTCACGCTCAGTTTGTCTGTCACTCTTGAGTTGAAAATAGCATTTCCTTTGACCTGTCATTCTTAATTTTGAAATTATTTTTTTTCGTTTTTCTGGCACGCTTAATTTTAAAATAGCATTTTCTTTGGTCTGTCACGCGAGTTCGAAAAAGCAATTTGTTTGGTCTGTCACGTTTAAGCTTGAAATAGCATTTTCGACATTAGATGTTACTGTTTCTTTATTTAGTCAGTATACTACTAATCTAATATCGACTGATTCAAATTCATTGATTGGGAAAATGAATGATAAAATATTGATTGACTCTATTAAATCTTTCAAATGGATTAAGTCTCACATTATTTCATCTGATCGTGGGATGTTATGTGTGCATCCCAGGAGTTCCTCGCAGCCGATTACACAATAAAATTAAATCAGAAGATATTGTTCGTTTTGAATTGTACAAAAATGTACACATTCAATTTTATTTATATTTTCTTTTGTAAAATAAAAAACAATTGCAAAAAAATTCTAAAAGTTAAAATCTCAAAATTTCTATATTTATAAAAAAATTGTGCGACCACTTCTCGTGTGTTTGTGTATGTGTGTTAGTTTCTCGCCTCTACGATACCTACAAAGATCGACGTTACAATCTAGTGGAGGATGAATTCTTCCGTTATTTACAGCCCCTTTTCTTTGCTAGTCTTTCTCTACTCTATTGTTATGTCCGTGGAAGGTGCTCGACTGAGCTCCCATCTCTGGGTCCTTTTTGTAAGACATTCGCAACAAAAACTTGTCTTCTCACCACAACGAGAAATAAGTTTTCTTGTTTTCTCCATGTGCCTAGCGTTCGGCGGAATTTCCATGAACAGAGTTTCTGTCCAAGGGCTTCCCTACCAACTACAACATGGTCGTCTTCAAATCCAATGTAAACAAATACTTGTCACAGAGTGTCCTCATAAGTAATCAAATGTTGTTCATTCCATTCATCGTTTTCAATCCTCTTATAACATTTTTCATCATTCAACAGACAATTAATCTATGTCATTAACCCTTATCCTCGAGTGGCTTTTGGCCTTGCTGGGTGGTAACTCATTAGTAAAAACACATTGTTGTTGTATTCATTATTAACTGAATATTTATTGAAATCAAAAATGCGATAGCGCAAAATAAAACGGAATTTTTAAAATTATCATATGGGCATAAAAGAACAACAGAAATGAATCGGTGACCTTTGAACGAGCCCAGGTATGTGAGGTCGACGAGTTCATTTCGGAGTATGACGTCGTAAAAAAACGACTCAGTAACCTTTAAAAGAGTCAGGTACACGAGGCCAGAAGAAGGCACCCGAAGTGCAAAGTCAGAAATTAAAACGGCGGTTTTAAACGAAGGAAGAAGGAGCGCTTACGTAGCAAAGATCGAGTTGGGAGAATATAGAGAAAAACTTGTCGTAGGTTAGCCCCGAAGAGAGGTACTCCCACCACGACCGAACTGCCGTAAACAACTGGCGTGGGGCCCGCAAGCCTTCCCTAGATTCCGGGAACAGACTGCTACCGAACGCATTGTCGTGTTTCCCTCTAGGTTGGAAGGTAAATCAGTCTGCCTGGTTTTCGTGAAAATAACCTACGTTGGGTAGAGTCGAAAATCAACCGCCGTCAAGGTAAAGAAAGAGGTTTCTTCGTAAGACAAGGGAAAGAACAATAATGACAAAAGGACTTTTGCTAAAAAAGAAATATTTAAGTATATATATGTGTATACCACACTTACACCAGCTGGTGAAGAATAAAGAAACAGAGTTTCTCGAGCACGTCCTTGTCTCTATCGTTGTGTTTTGATTGATGCTACCGGGTGCCCCGAATGAACGGGTATTGCAACATCTGTATGTATTACGAAAAAAACCTCGAAATTCCGTGTAATTAAAATCAATATAACTCGCAAAAAGACATTCATTAAATTAACAATATTATCAATTAATAAAGCATTGTTTATTTAATATTTTCACACAGAAAAATGATTTCATAATTATGATATTTTTATAATAACATTCTACTTGTAATTTTAGGACCCGGTTTTATAATAGTCTTTCTTGCGTATGAAACTATTTGTTTCAGTCATCAGCTTAAGAATTTTTTGAATCATTAAAACAAAACAAAAATGATCAAATTGAGACAATAGGGCAGTTCTGAAAAACAATATGTTTTTTACTAAATGTTACGACGTCACTACTATTTTCAGAGATCCAATAAACGCTTCTGTTTAACTTCCAAGAGATCTACATCATTTGAAACTAAAATGAAAGCTTGTATTTTTTTTTAATAATAAATAATAGTTTCCTATCACATTTTCATTTTGTTTAATAATCAATAAATTATTGTTTCGGCTCTTTTCATGGTGAGTAGCATTTTTTTTAATAAATCTTGATTACACTCAGATAGGGAAATAAAATTTCATTGAGTTCATTGAAATATTAAATGTAAATGTAATAGGTAAGGTAAAGGTAAAGGTCGCATAGCCTGGACGCGCACGAGTGGCGTTGCCGACATCGCACACTGCCCATGGCCGTAGCGGCGGTGATTTGTTAAGAATCACCGTGTCTAGCATATGGAAGGCGGAGCCCATCCCTCTCCTTCCGCTGCCTTGAACCTTCCCTGAGTTTTAGTCAGGTACCCATTTACTGCTGGGTGGACAGAGGGAGTTTTCAGACCCGAAAATTAGCATGCCGTGAGTGGGATCGAACCCGGGTCGTCCAGCCCAAAGACAAGTGCTATAACCACAGTCTGCATCTGGCCTCGTGTACCTGACTCTTTTAAAGGTTACTGAGTCGTTTTTTTACGACGTCATACTCCGAAATGAACTTGTCGACCTCACACACGTTCAAAGGTCACCAATTTATTTCCGTTGTTCTTTATGCTCATATCTAGTCTTCGGCTTTTCTTCATTATTGCGGGGTCATGCCTTAGCCTCTCCGTGACGACTTATGCGTCATTACTCAACATGTCTGCATCATTATTTTACACAGACACCCAATAAAAAAATATTATAAAAATAATTAAAAAACATAAAATAAGAAAAATACAAAACTATAAATAAATAAACAAACAAAAATAATAAATAAATAAATAAAAGTTTAATTAATCCTAACCCAGAGACAAATCAATAAACTATGCCACACAGTTATCGCTAAAAATGAACACACTTTTGAAGCAGTAAAACAGACAACACCCATCATAAATAGTTAAATTAATTTTAATAAAACTTAATTACGATTAAGCCCCATATATTATATTTAACCCTGACTCAGTACTTCCTTCAAAAGGGACGAATCAACAAGGCCCTCTCCTAATTTAAATGTAATAGGTAAAATAACTAAAACTGTAAAAGTACCGCTTTAATAAAATAAATAAACTGTTTCTATTTATTCTAATAAAACTATAAATAAAGGAAAAATTATTAAAACACCATCTGTTCTATATAAGGCTAAAAATAATAAATTGTGGTTTGGATCTTCCATATTTGTCAATTGAAGCTGGACAATTTTTCTAATCTTCAAAAATAAAGAAATAAACGGATAATAATTCTTCAATTTCTATAAACTATTACAAAACAATATCTTCGATATAAAATTAAAAGTAATAAAATCAAACAGTATTGTGATCATAGTCTTCCATACTTGTCCACATCTCGAGCCATTTTGTTAAATCTATTAAGATGTCTGACCGGAGACTAAATTGTAATTTAAACTTTTTAGGATAATTATGCAATTTTTAGTAAAAGTAAAGAAACGAATTTAGTATCTTAAAGATTTAAATTTACTAATTCTCTTTGAAATACTTTAAGAAAAATTTATCTTTCAAGAGATTTTTAACAAAATGTTTTTCAAATTTCACTTAAGTTATGTGTTTTTTAGCCGCCGTAAGCAAGGTCTTCATTTTTTAAATTATTTTCAGGGGTAAAAATACTGTTTTAAAGATTAACTTTAGGCTATTATCTTTTAAACACAATAAAAATTTTAACGGAAATGAATAATCAGATATTGTGATAAATCCGTTTGAAATATATACGAAAGGCATTCAATAAGTAATGCCCCTGACCCATTTCCCATAGCAGTAGATTAATGAAACTTGGCACAATTCTTAGCCTTTCTCTACATAGGAACCACCCAGAGTTATGCATTTCTCACATCGTTTGATGCAGCTGTGGACACTGTTTTTTGTAGAACAGCCCAGGTTAGTCCTCCAACCACGTCGTAACTTCAGAAATCAAGGCTGCCTCATCTGGGAAGCGCTTTGCTTTCAAAAATAACTTCATGGCTGGGAAGAGATGAAAGTCAGAGGGTGCAAGGTCAGGAGAGTAAGGCGGATGGGGAGAATTTCATAGCCACACGCCCGTGCTTCTGATCTGGCGACATGCGAGTTGTGGACCGGAGCGTTGTCCTGCAGGAGGAGGATACCTTTGCTGATCTTGCCTCGCCTTTTGATTTTGATAGCTTCTCTTAATTTTATCAAAAGTGAAGTGTAATAAGCTCCTGTAATTGTGGTACTCTTTGCCAGGAAATCTGTCATCACTACTCCGTCCTAGTCCCAGAAGACTGTGAGCATGACCTTGCCAGTGGAGGACTGCGCCCTTGCCTTCTTTGGAGGTGGTGAGTCCAAGTGCTTCCACTGCATTGACTGGGCTTTGATCTCTGGATCATAGTGATGGACCCAAGTTTCATCCTGTGTAATTAGTCTTTTGAAAACTTTGACTCATCTTCTTGGCACATCTCCAAATTCATCCTCGAGCACTCGACACGTTCTTGCTTCTGGAAAGGTGTGATCAACCTGGGAATTCATTTGGCAGACACCTTATACATATGCAAATGGTCATGAATCATAGTTTCCACAGACCCTGTACTAATCTTGACCTCTTCGGCTATTTGGCGAATAGTAATGCGTCGATCTTCCAAAATTGCAGCCTCAACTTAACGGACAGATGCCTCATCAATAGTAGAAGATGGACGACCAGGTTTAGGAGCTGTTTCCACAGACTTCCGGCCATGTTTGAATTCACAATTCCAGCGTTTTACAAGATAATATGATGGGGCATCATCAGCATAAATTTTTTTCATTTTATTAAAAGTCTCCTTTAATGTGCGTCCTTCAAATACAAAAACCGGATCACTGCGCGACACTCAACTGGCTCCATTTCACACCTGACTTAGTTCAAACATTTGTAAATCAGAAACCACAATTAGTTCAGAGCTGGTTTTTTTTGCAACATAACCCATACATATATAAATCATTATACATGATAACTTTCATCTAGATCAAACAAATGAAAGTGGGTCAGGGGCATTATTTATTGAACGCCCCTCGTAGCCCGTGTAAGCCACGCCCACTTAAGCACACACCATATATATATATATATATATATATATATATATATATATATATATATATATATATATATACTCAGAGAGAGAAGAAAAAGAATAAAAACATAAAAAGGTACACAAATAGAATATTCAAATTTTGTGTTCAAGTTATGAACATTAATAGTGGATATTAATTACTTATTTAACAATATCCAGTACAATGTTACAAAGGTTTAGTAATATCTAGCAAAATGTTACAAAGGGTTAATCATATCTAGCACAATGTTACAAAGGTTTAGTAATATCTAGCAAAATGTTACAAAGGTTTAGTCATATCTAGCGCAATGTTACAAAGGTTTAGTAATATCTAGCAAAATGTTACAAAGGTTTAGTCATATCTAGCAAAATGTTACAATGGTTTAGTCATATCAAGCACAATGTTACAAATGTTTAGTCATATCTAGCAAAATGTTACAAAGGGTTAGTCATATCTAGCAAAATGTTACAAAGATTTAGTCATATCTAGCAAAATGTTACAAAGGATTAGTTATATCTAGCACAATTTTACAAAGGTTTAGTCATATCTAGCGCAATGTTACAAAGGTTTAGTAATATCTAGCAAAATGTTACAAAGGTTTAGTCATATCTAGCAAAATGTTACAATGGTTTAGTCATATCAAGCACAATGTTACAAAAGGTTGGTCATATCTATCACAATGTTACAAAGGTTTAGTCATATCTAGCAAAATGTTACAAAGGGTTGGTCATATCTAGCAAAATGTTACAAAGGTTTAGTCATAATTAGCACAATGTTACAAAGGTTTAGTCATATCTAGCACAATGTTACAATGGTTTAGTCATATCAAGCACAATGTTACAAATGTTTAGTCATATCTAGCAAAATGTTACAAAGGGTTAGTCATATCTAGCAAAATGTTACAAAGATTTAGTCATATCTAGCACAATGTTACAAAAGGTTGGTCATATCTATCACAATGTTACAAAGGTTTAGTCATATCTAGCAAAATGTTACAAAGGTTTAGTCATATCTATCACAATGTTACAAAGGTTTAGTCATATCTAGCAAAATGTTACAAAGGTTTAGTCATATCTAGCAAAATGTTACAAAGGTTTAGTCATATCTAGCACAATGTTACAAAGGGTTGGTCATATCTAGCAAAATGTTACAAAGGTTTAGTCATAATTAGCACAATGTTACAAAGGTTTAGTCATATCTAGCAAAATGTTACAATGGTTTAGTCATATCAAGCACAATGTTACAAATGTTTAGTCATATCTAGCAAAATGTTACAAAGGGTTAGTCATATCTAGCAAAATGTTACAAAGATTTAGTCATATCTAGCAAAATGTTACAAAGGATTAGTTATATCTAGCACAATTTTACAAAGGTTTAGTCATATCTAGCGCAATGTTACAAAGGTTTAGTAATATCTAGCAAAATGTTACAACGGTTTAGTCATATCTAGCAAAATGTTACAAAGGTTTAGTCATATCTAGCACAATGTTACAAAAGGTTGGTCATATCTATCACAATGTTACAAAGGTTTAGTCATATCTAGCAAAATGTTACAAAGGTTTAGTCATATCTAGCAAAATGTTACAAAGGTTTAGTCATATCTAGCACAATGTTACAAAGGGTTAGTCATATCTAGCAAAATGTTACAAAGGTTTAGTCATATCTAGCAAAATGTTACAAAGGGTTAGTCATATCTAGCACAATGTTACAAAGGGTTGGTCATATCTAGCAAAATGTTACAAAGGTTTAGTCATATCTAGCAAAATGTTACAAAGGTTTAGTCATATCTAGCAAAATGTTACAATGGTTTAGTCATATCTAGCACAATGTTACAAAGGGTTGGTCATATCTAGCAAAATGTTACAAAGGTTTAGTCATAATTAGCACAATGTTACAAAGGTTTAGTCATATCTAGCACAATGTTACAAACATGAAGTTCACAGTCAGAATCCGACTCATTATTCAAACGAAATTATGCGTGACCATTTTTTACTGTTCTCAAAAGCTATAAAAAGTGCTAATTTCTTCATATTCTTTATTACTCCGTCGTTTATTTATTTTCATTGGTTTTTATTTATTCAATTATTTAAAGTTAGTTTTTTTTATTTATTAAAAACAAACTTCAGGAAACACACAATTAAAAAATGATAGGATGAACACCAAATTATCCCGTGATTTCAAACATTGGATGTTATATTCTTGTAAACAAGCAGTATTCACTCGGTGTTAGTTAGAAAGTTTTTTTTAGGAAAAAATAATTTCAAATATACTCATCTTTACCATTTTTGCCTTGAAAATCTTTTAGCGCGGTTGTGTTACTAAAAAACTTTGGGTCCCACGCTAACTTTGACCCCGTCATTGGGGTTACGGTTAGGGTACGGGTCAGGGTGGGAGTTATGGTTAGCGTAAGCGTTAGAGTTAGGGTTAGTGCTAAATTTAGGTTAGGGTACGGGTCAAAGTTAGCGTGGGTCCTAATCTGTGAAAGTACCAAATCTTGTTGCTTCTAGACAGCTGTAAGACGGCAAATAGATTTAACGTATCGAAACGAATTCTAATTATTTTTTAAAGCGAATTATATTAAGTCTAAAAAAATACTAATAAAAATAGTTATTTAAATGTTTAAACTTTTTTTTAAGTGCATTCCTCCCCGAGATATTTATTGTTGGATTTAATTTTATTATGAAACGAAGATAACCAATTTTTTTTACAAATTAAATGTGTTTCTTTACGTTCTAATGTAGTTATTTTATAGACCTAACCGATAATTGCCCCTAGTAACCCCAGATGGAAGCGAAAGAAAAGTTCAATGGTGTCTTTAGATTCTGTAGGAAAATTGACTTTTATTGAAACTCATATATGAATGTTCTACATTTTAACGATTTCTATAACACACAAACAAACATTGACATTTATATATAGAGAATAAGATTGTGTTGCATTTGCTTGTGTCACAGACACTCTGTATGCACCCGGTTTTCTAGTCGGCAAACGTAGATGAGATACCGGTGATCTTCCTGTATCATTTTTCAATTAAATCGCTGTATCATTTTAGAATAGACTTGTTAGTAGGCGAATCTGCACGAAATGTTTGTTTTAAATCACGCTGCACGGGCACATCATCGTTCGTTTCAGCAAATTCCCAAACGCACCAGCTGCCATTGCTGTGAAAATGGACGCCATCTTAGATTCAACTGCGCCATGTTATTTGTGAAGCGAAAAGCGTCGTTCTCCAGCAAAGAAAATAAAGTGTTTGCGTTAATTAATCTGCGGTCACCATATTTACAAACATATTTCAATAGGGTTAGATATCATATCTTGCGGTTTGTGCGCACACATTTAAATTGCATCGCTTTAAATAGAACAAATAATTGAATTATTAATTACTAACAAATGAACGCATTTAGTTTTTTAATTAAAAAGATCATGCTTTTTTGCAATTAGCAATTCCAATGGATATTTCCTACCTATAAATGTAATACCTACACAAACACTTATATATATATATATATATATATATATATATATATATATATATATATATATATATATATATATATATATATATATATATATATTATAGTAACCCAGGTGAGGTAAACATCTACAGGATAAAAATCCAATAGAATTCAACCGGGATTATAAAAAGTGGTCAATATAAATGCATAGTATATATATATATATATATATATATATATATATATATATATATATATAATTATTTTTATTTATACATACATGTACATAATCGGCGACATTGGCATCTTGATGTTATCGATCAACAGCTGTAAAAAGTTGAGATCTCATCAGGAAGAATAAAAATCTAATCCTTCCTTTAGGTCATATTTGGAAAGAATATTTGGGAAGAAAAATTCTTTCCAACTATTAACATCAAATATATAAATTGTAAGATAATTGTTGTGGTTGCAAGGTTGAACAATAATTAGTGAGGAATACAATGAAGACGCAAACAACAAGGAGAATGCAATAATAAGTGTATTAAAGAAAAGGTATAGTTACAGTATGTACAAATGAAGGTGTCGAGTCAGAGAGTCTTGGTGGGAGGACATGTATGCTCTTCGGCGTCACTTCCGGTGGCATTTAGGTAACACACACTAAGGCCAACCTAGGCTTGCCATTTATAGTTTAACGTTATTCGTATATGCAAATGAGTGGTTGCCACCACAACAATAAGAGAGATAAAAATAAAATGTTATCTTTAAATTATATCCTATCTTGAAAAGTCAATGCTCAATATCCAAGATAGAGCAGCAATATAAGAGGATAAGTAATGAGAATCAAAATGAGATTAATTGCAATATTTGCATTTTGTGTAGGACAAATATTCAAATGAACATTTTTCTTCTGTACACACTGATTTACGGATTTTTTGTTAGTATGGGCAAAATCTTGCAGCAAATTGAGATGCTTGACATCTGGTTAAGATAAGTAAGCTAATATATATATATATATATATATATATATATATATATATATATATATATATATATACATACATATATATATATATATATACATACATATATATATATATATATACATACATATATATATATATATATATATATATATATATATATATATATATATATAAATGGAGAGATAATAAAGATAAAAATGAAATGCTATCTTTAAATTATATCCTATCTTGAAAAGTCAATGCTCAATATCCAAGATAGAGCAGTAATATAAGGAAATGAGTGATGAGAATAAAAATTGGAAAATGTACAATATTTATTAAATCATCAAATAGTTAAAACAAGGAATATATAAATAAACTTTTTTCTTTCCTTAACCCATGGATTTTCACAAAGATATGTTCTTTTCTGATGATAAAAGCATGCATTTTTGAGTAAGATATCTAGCTGACAGCATCAAGGTTGCTGTTAAAGTAAACTCTCCCTAACATGATGTTGTATATGATGCTATCCTACACTCTAACCTGGGCAACACCGGTTACTTCTGTTAGTATATATATATATATATATATATATATATATATATATATATATATATATATATATATATATATATATATATATAAGAAAATTAGTGATGAGAATAAAAATTGGAAAAAGTACAATAGTTAAAACAAGGAATATATAAATAAACTGTTTGCTTTCCTTAACCCATGGATTTTCAAACATGTATGATTTTATCATCAGAGGAGGATAAAACGGTAAAATTATATTACTGTTCAGACATTTAAAAATATAAAAATATATAGTTTTTTTAGCAAAGAGAATCATCATGTTTTATCCCTATGTTCTTTTCTGATGATAAATTGTAAGATAATAAAGATAAAAATGAAATGTTATCTTTAAATTATATCCTATCTTGAAAAGTCAATGCTCAATATCCAAGATAGAGCAGTAATATAAGGAAATTAGTGATGAGAATAAAAATTGGAAAATGTACAATATTTATTAAATCATCAAATAGTTAAAACAAGGAATATATAAATAAACTTTTTTCTTTCCTTAACCCATGGATTTTCAAAAAGACATGTTCTTTTCTGATGATAAAGCATGCACTTTTGAGTAAGATATCTAGCTGACAGCATCAAAGTTGCTGTTAAAGTAAACTCTCCCTACCATGATGTTGTATATGATGCTATCCTACACTCTAACCTGGGCAACACCGGTTACTTCTGCTAGTATATATATATATATATATATATATATATATATATATATTATATATATATATATATATATATATATATAAGGAAATTAGTGATGAGAATAAAAATTGGAAAAGGTACAATAGTTAAAACAAGGAATATATAAATAAACTTTTTCCTTTCCTTAACCCATGGATTTTCAAACATGTATGCTTTTATCATCAGAGGAGAATAAAACAGTAAAATTATATTACTGTTTAGAAATTTAAAAATATAAAAATATATAGTTTTTTTAGCAAAGAGAATCATCATGTTTTATCCCTATGTTCTTTTATGATGATAAATTGTAAGATAATAAAGATAAAAATAAAATGTTATCTTTAAATTATATCCTATCTTGTAAAGTTAATGCTCAATATACAAGATAGAGCAGTAATATAAGGAAATTAGTGATGAGAATAAAAATTGGAAAATGTACAATATTTATTAAATCATCAAATATTTCGAACAATGAATGTATAAATAAACATTTTTCTTTCCTTAAC
>OY744537.1:13675481-13707981 GCA_963556195.1 Sepiola atlantica | reverse complement strand
GAGAAAGAGTAAGAGAGAGAGAAAGAGTGAGAGAGAGAAAGAGAAAGAGAGAGAGAGAAAGAGAGAGAGAGAGAGAGAGAGAGAGAAAGAGTGTGAGAGAGAGAGAAAGAGTGAGAGAGAGAGAGAGAGAAAGAGTGAGAGAGTGAGAGAAAGAGTGAGAGAGAGAGAAAGAGTGAGAGAGAGAGAAAGAGAGAGAGAAAGAGAGAGAGAGAAAGAGTGAGAGAGAGAGGCAGAGAGAGAGAGAAAGAGAGAGAGAGAGAAAGAGAGAGAGAGAGAAAGAGTGAGAGAGAGAGAAAGAGTGAGAAAGAGAAAGAAAGAGAGAGAGAGAGAGAAAGAGTGTGAGAGAGAGAAAGAAAGAGAAAGAAAGAAAGAAAGAAAGAGAAGCAAAGGGGGGAAGAGAGAAAGATAGTGAACAGAACAAAAGAGATATAGCTAAAGAGAGAGAGAGTAAGAGAGAAAGAAAAAGAGAAATATGGAGAAAGAGAGAGAGGGGGGAAGTGGGAGACATTGAGCTATGTAAAGAGAGAGAAAGAAAATAATAGAAATAGAGAAAGGGATAAAGAGAGAGAAAGAAAGAGATAGAAATTGAGAGAGAAATGGAGAGGGGGGAAGAGCGAATAAAATAGAGAGAAAGAAAAAGCGAGAAAGAAAGAGAGAAAGAGAGACAGAATGACTGCAAATATACTTTATGTAAAATAGGCTTTGTTCAGTTCATTTCACGTTTCAGTGCAATTTATGCATTCTTCGGATCTGTAAAATTCTTCGGATCTGTAAAATCTCAAAAAGATTGATCGTCTATTCTCTTTTGAAATTAAAAAAAAACTGATTTTTTAAAACTTATTTCCTGTGCTTACCCACAAATACATAACTTAGATTATGTGGCGCTAAATACTGTTCAGAATCACATTTGACTTTATTTCCATCCATCAAAATGTTCTTAACTTCGTCCAAACCAACCGCTCCGTTGATAACGTGCACTTATCTACGAAGAAATTGCTCATGTGATCAATCATCCATGTTTAAAATATACGTGTAATATTTCCATCGCCTAGTTTCGAATATTATGCGCTTTTGAGTGCAACCTGTATCGCAGAATCCGACTGGCCAATGCAGATACTGCGCTGCTCTGATGAGCGAGGCAGATGTTCTTCGCCCCTAATTATTCATGGGATTGGTTTGCAATGCGACGATACGAAGGATGCCTTGTTCTATGATAACGTTCACAGCAATTCATAATTAGAAAATGCTGTACTCAGAGACAAAAGAAGCCTGTAACAATGTGTGTGTGTGCATTCGTCTGCCTATGTTGGTGCCTTGTGGCTGTGCGTGATATTGCTACAGTTGCCTGTATGCTATTGTTTACATGGTCAATGACGTGTCGTTGGCATATTAAGGGGCAGATCTCGAAGCTGATTGGCTTATTTTATTGGATAGACGAGATAATAGAATCTAAGATGATATAAAGTTATTACTGAACAGTGTAATTCTAAAAGGATGTTGCCCTGCGTTTTTAAACATAGATTAATCTTTTCCATGTACTGCTACCTTATCGTAGTGGGGAGGTTTGTGCTTCCATGACCCTGAAGGCTATACCGGCGGAGGATCATATCCCCAACAGTTCTAACAAAGCCTAATAGATTAACGGGTAGAAGTCAGACGAAAAGAATTACCTTTTCGGTTCTCAGTATGACTGTAAAATACATCCCGGGTAATTGGAGCTCAACAGGCTGGAAAGGCAGCTCACCTAGGAGAAGGAAAATTCTTGAACAGCGACCATATACAATCACGAAAAAGGCTTCAATAGTAAACCTTGAAGAAAACTCTGCGTCGGAGTCCCTAAAGCAGCTCGTCGCTGTACCCAAACCGTTCTGGCAACTCTTGCGACGGAACTGGTACCCTGCTGTTCTTATGGTTTTACTTGTGACGTGAAGAGGGGGACGTGCTACATGGGCAACAGCCTATCCTCCATATCACATTGCCTAGTCTTGCACCTGACTGGATGCTACTCAAGGTCAACCCTGAACGACGGTTACTCTTGAGAAAGCTATTTTATTTACTTCCTCTCCAGGAGGTTAGACACAAGGCCAGGTGTGGGTTTTTTATTAAAGTGTTTCTGTGGAACGAACTGGATTCGAACCTGACACACGAAGGTCCTCGGTCTGCGTTGTTAACCACTTAGTCACTGTCACCCCCTTGAGAAAAGTTAGAATCCATATATCTATCATATTCTCACCGCTATAGGGAAAATAGTAGGGGAGACTAGACTCCCAAACTTTGGTAGAGAAACAATTCTATGCGAGAATTAAAACGATGATGATGATGATGATGATGATGATGATGATGATGATGATGATGATGATGATGATGATGATGATGATCCCTTAGTGGTTAACATTTTGTGGGAAGGGTGATGATTTCTCTGTTGGGCTGAAGGAAACCCCTTGACTCTGTGAACAGGTCATTATTATATCATTATTAATTAGTACGAATTAACTCGGAGCAGTATAATTTGCGTGTATTTTCCTTTTTATTACACGATTTGCTATCGCCGGGCGCGGTGAGAGATAGAGAGAAAGAGAGTGCGGTAAGAGATAGAGAGAAAGAGAGTGCGGTGAGAGATAGAGAGAAAGAGAGTGCGAAAGAGATAGAGAGAAAGAGAGTGCGAAAGAGATAGAGAGAAAGAGAGTGCGGTGAGAGATAGAGAGAAAGAGAGTGCGGTAAGAGATAGAGAGAAAGAGAGTGCGGTGAGAGATAGAGAGAAAGAGAGTGCGAAAGAGATAGAGAGAAAGAGAGTGCGAAAGAGATAGAGAGAAAGAGAGTGCGGTGAGAGATAGAGAGAAAGAGAGTGCGAAAGAGATAGAGAGAAAGAGAGTGCGGTGAGAGATAGAGAGAAAGAGAGTGCGAAAGAGATAGAGAGAAAGAGAGTGCGAAAGAGATAGAGAGAAAGAGAGTGCGAAAGAGATAGAGAGAAAGAGAGTGCGGTGAGAGATAGAGAGAAAGAGAGTGCGAAAGAGATAGAGAGAAAGAGAGTGCGGTGAGAGATAGAGAGAAAGAGAGTGCGAAAGAGATAGAGAGAAAGAGAGTGCGAAAGAGATAGAGAGAAAGAGAGTGCGAAAGAGATAAGAGAAAGAGAGTGCGGTGAGAGATAGAGAGAAAGAGAGTGTGAAAGAGATAGAGAGAAAGAGAGTGCGGTGAGAGATAGAGAGAAAGAGAGTGCGAAAGAGATAGAGAGAAAGAGAGTGCGAAAGAGATAGAGAGAAAGAGAGTGCGAAAGAGATAGAGAGAAAGAGAGTGCGGTGAGAGATAGAGAGAAAGAGAGTGCGAAAGAGATAGAGAGAAAGAGAGTGCGGTGAGAGATAGAGAGAAAGAGAGTGCGAAAGAGATAGAGAGAAAGAGCGTGCGAAAGAGATAGAGAGAAAGAGAGTGCGAAAGAGATAGAGAGAAAGAGAGTGCGGTGAGAGATAGAGAGAAAGAGAGTGCGAAAGAGATAGAGAGAAAGAGAGTGCGAAAGAGATAGAGAGAAAGAGAGTGCGACAGAGATAGAGAGAAAGAGAGTGCGAAAGAGATAGAGAGAAAGAGAGTGCGGTGAGAGATAGAGAGAAAGAGAGTGCGGTGAGAGATAGAGAGAAAGAGAGTGCGAAAGAGATAGAGAGAAAGAGAGTGCGAAAGAGATAGAGAGAAAGAGAGTGCGGTGAGAGATAGAGAGAAAGAGAGTGCGAAAGAGATAGAGAGAAAGAGAGTGCGAAAGAGATAGAGAGAAAGAGAGTGCGAAAGAGATAGAGAGAAAGAGAGTGCGAAAGAGATAGAGAGAAAGAGAGTGCGAAAGAGATAGAGAGAAAGAGAGTGCGAAAGAGATAGAGAGAAAGAGAGTGCGAAAGAGATAGAGAGAAAGAGAGTGCGAAAGAGATAGAGAGAAAGAGAGTGCGAAAGAGATAGAGAGAAAGAGAGTGCGAAAGAGATAGAGAGAAAGAGAGTGCGAAAGAGATAGAGAGAAAGAGAGTGCGAAAGAGATAGAGAGAAAGATTGCATGGGAGAGAGATTGACGCCGCTACATTTTTATCAGGTATTCCATCGTCTCGCTCCCAAAATCTTCTGACGAAAATGCCTCACTAGTTCTTCGACCACATCACGTGATTCACGTGTCCCTTACTTCCGTTTCTCTGTTGACGCATATGTCAAATTTGACCATTTAACTTTTTTACAGCCAATTAACTTGAATCGACTCAACTTGAATTAACTTGAATTGACTCAAGACTATCCAGTACATAACATAACACCGGTCATTTTCTGCTCATGTCAACATTGCATTCGTATTGATAAGTTATGTCGGCTCAGGAGATGCGCGATTGGGACTTGTGCAACTCTTGCTTTACTATAAACTCCTCGTTGTACGTGCACTCCTCCAGATACAAGGAAATAAACTATAATTTCCTTTTTTCACTTTTTTATATTGTGAAACTGTAAAACGATCAGGTCATCTGTCTGATAAATCTGATGTTCCTGATGTAAGGACGTAATTCAATTTACGCTTTTGTTTCTTGTCAAAGCATGGTTTATTCCCCTTGAATGAAATAACAATACAATGACTGTTTCTATTGGCTTGTTTCACATATGAAAAAACTGTCCCTAGACTTTTGTACAAATCTCACCTATCCTAACTGTCCGTTTCTCTGTCAGATTTCCTTTTTTCGCGAGACCCCTAGTCTCCTTTGTTATGTAATTACGTAGATATACGTCAATGCTGCTGACCGACTGTTCACTAGTTTTAGTCGTCAACCGACTTTTTCAACCACATTCCTTTTTACAAAAATATGTATTCGCTGTGCATTGTTTTTACCTATTGACGTCACAGACAAAGGAATGTTCTGATTTCCAATCTCTCTCCAAAATAAATATCTTGTTTTTCTTTTATTTTGCCTTTAGTTGTTATTCTTTTTCCATGCACGGCTTTCAGTGAAGATGCCTTCGTCTGAGTTTCTAATTTATTTAGCCCCCCACCCCCACCCAACTGCGTCGCTCCCATCTTATAACGCAACGTTATTTGGTAAAAAAAAAAAGTATATTGCATGGAGTGACAAAAACATAACTGACACACTAATCTCTTGACTTTGTCTTGATTTGAGCTGTGATGGCCTTCTTGAGTTCATGAATAGTCTGTGAATTGCTTTGATATATATAATCTTTGAGATAAGCCTACAAATATAAATCTGGGGGTGAAGGTCCGTTGAGTGTGAAGCTTAATCAGGATTACACTTTCTAGTGATGAGACGATCATCAAAGTGTCCCCCAACCATTCCAACGTGTAATGTGGGGTGTGTCGAGTTTCCGCACCCTGTTAAAACCACTGTTCATGCCTTACACGACCCCTTTGTCTACCCAAGGCTGCCCAAAAAATCTTGATTACCACTAGGTATCGCTCAATATTGATCAGCGCAGAAGTGCACATTTGGAGCATATCACTAAACGACGATAAAACAAAAACTGTTTGACATCCATGACTGAAACTTGGTGGACAAGTCAGGCATAAAGTTAGGTTTAATTGTATCAAATATGGTTGGATTACAGAAAGGATTGGAAATGTTATTAAAGATGCCATAGGTGGGCGACATTTTTTCTGGGTGGGCTGTAATCTTTCAAATGGCATGCTATCAACATAATAATATAACCTCATATTGTGAACTAAATATGAAAATAAAATCAAACTGTTGTCCCATTGTCCTTCGCTAACACCTTCACACGATTCAAAATATGACACGACGTTAACGACACAAAGTAATTTATTAATTATGGAGATAATGTATCTGTTTGTCAGAGACCGAAAGTATACTATTGAAGACGGTTATATTATTTTACTTAGTCTGACATAGTATGGGTAGTGTAGTATGGTCTGGCATAGTATGGAGAGTAGTGTAGTATAGTCTGACATACTATGAAGGCTGTGTAGTATCGTCTGACATAGTATGGAGGTAGTGTAGTATAGTTTGACATTTATGGGTAGTGTAATATAGTATGACATGGTATTGGGTAGTGTAGTATAGTCTGACATAGTATGGTGATAGTGTAGTATAGTCTGAAATTGTATGGGGAGTTACTCCTTCACACTCGAAAATAACATCTATTATATTAATCTTATATATATATATATATATATATATATATATATATATATATATATATTGGAGGGGGTAGTGTAGCATATATACTATTATGATACTATTATCCCAGCCGTCCTCCTATTTGGGCAATATCTGTTCGTTCGTCATTATACCATCCTTCCAGAGATTACCTCCCTCTTTGGAAGGGAGGGACGTGTAGTATAACAAGATTGACTATTTTTTCAAAACAACTGCTATCGCTTAGATATCTTTTCAAAAATCTTTTTTTTATCGCCCTTTGAACATATGGCATGAGATCAAAATGTGGTATGTGTTCTCACTGGGTATTTTTAATAGATTATTTTATTATTTTACTTAGTTTTAATAGACTATTTTATTATTTTACTTAGTTTTAATAGACTATTTTATTATTTTACTTAGTTTTAATAGACAATTTTATTATTTTACTTATTTTAATAGACTATTTTATTATTTTACTTATTTTAATAGACTATTTTATTATTTTACTTAGTTTGAATAGACTATTTTATTATTTTACTTATTTTAATAGACTATTTTATTATTTTACTTATTTTAATAGACTATTTTATTATTTTACTTATTTTAATAGACTATTTTATTATTTTACTTATTTTAATAGACTATTTTATTATTTTAATAGACTATTTTATTATTTTACTCATTTTAATAGACTATTTTATTATTTTACTTAGTTTTAATAGACTATTTTATTATTTTACTTAGTTTTAATAGACTATTTTATTATTTTACTTAGTTTTAATAGACTATTTTATTATTTTACTTAGTTTTAATAGACTATTTTATTATTTTACTTAGTTTTAATAGACAATTTTATTATTTTACTTATTTTAATAGACTATTTTATTATTTTACTTATTTAAATAGACTATTTTATTATTTTACTTAGTTTTAATAGACTATTTTATTATTTTACTTAGTTTTAATAGACAATTTTATTATTTTACTTATTTTAATAGACTATTTTATTATTTTACTTATTTTAATAGACTATTTTATTATTTTACTTATTTTAATAGACTATTTTATTATTTTAATAGACTATTTTATTAGTTTACTTATTTTAATAGACTATTTTATTATTTTACTTATTTTAATAGACTATTTTATTATTTTACTTATTTTAATAGACTATTTTATTATTTTAATAGACTATTTTATTATTTTACTTATTTTAATAGACTATTTTATTATTTTACTCATTTTAATAGACTATTTTATTATTTTACTTAGTTTTAATAGACTATTTTATTATTTTACTTAGTTTTAATAGACTATTTTATTATTTTACTTAGTTTTAATAGACTATTTAATTATTTTACTTAGTTTTAATAGACTATTTTATTATTTTACTTAGTTTTAATAGACTATTTTATTATTTTACTTAGTTTTAATAGACAATTTTATTATTTTACTTATTTTAATAGACTATTTTATTATTTTACTTATTTTAATAGACTATTTTATTATTTTACTTAGTTTTAATAGACTATTTTATTATTTTACTTAGTTTTAATAGACAATTTTATTATTTTACTTATTTTAATAGACTATTTTATTATTTTACTTATTTTAATAGACTATTTTATTATTTTACTTATTTTAATAGACTATTTTATTATTTTACTTATTTTAATAGACTATTTTATTATTTTACTTATTTTAATAGACTATTTTATTATTTTACTTATTTTAATAGACTATTTTATTATTTTAATAGACTATTTTATTATTTTACTTATTTTAATAGACTATTTTATTATTTTACTCATTTTAATAGACTATTTTATTATTTTACTTAGTTTTAATAGACTATTTTATTATTTTACTTAGTTTTAATAGACTATTTTATTATTTTACTTAGTTTTAATAGACTATTTAATTATTTTACTTAGTTTTAATAGACTATTTTATTATTTTACTTAGTTTTAATAGACTATTTTATTATTTTACTTAGTTTTAATAGACAATTTTATTATTTTACTTATTTTAATAGACTATTTTATTATTTTACTTATTTTAATAGACTATTTTATTATTTTACTTAGTTTTAATAGACTATTTTATTATTTTACTTAGTTTTAATAGACAATTTTATTATTTTACTTATTTTAATAGACTATTTTATTATTTTACTTATTTTAATAGACTATTTTATTATTTTACTTATTTTAATAGACTATTTTATTATTTTACTTATTTTAATAGACTATTTTATTATTTTAATAGACTATTTTATTAGTTTACTTATTTTAATAGACTATTTTATTATTTTACTTATTTTAATAGACTATTTTATTATTTTACTTATTTTAATAGACTATTTTATTATTTTACTTATTTTAATAGACTATTTTATTATTTTAATAGACTATTTTATTATTTTACTTATTTTAATAGACTATTTTATTATTTTACTCATTTTAATAGACTATTTTATTATTTTACTTAGTTTTAATAGACTATTTTATTATTTTACTTAGTTTTAATAGACTATTTTATTATTTTACTTAGTTTTAATAGACTATTTTATTATTTTACTCAGTTTTAATAGACTATTTTATTATTTTACTTAGTTTTAATAGATAATTTTATTATTTTACTTATTTTAATAGACTATTTTATTATTTTACTTATTTTAATAGACTATTTTATTATTTTACTTAGTTTTAATAGACTATTTTATTATTTTACTTAGTTTTAATAGACAATTTTATTATTTTACTTAGTTTTAATAGACAATTTTATTATTTTACTTATTTTAATAGACTATTTTATTATTTTACTTATTTTAATAGACTATTTTATTATTTTGCTTATTTTAATAGACTATTTTATTATTTTACTTAGTTTTAATAGACTATTTTATTATTTTACTTATTTTAATAGACTATTTTATTATTTTACTTATTTTAATAGACTATTTTATTATTTTACTTATTTTAATAGACTATTTTATTATTTTACTTATTTTAATAGACTATTTTATTATTTTACTTATTTTAATAGACTATTTTATTATTTTACTTATTTTAATAGACTATTTTATTATTTTACTTATTTTAATAGACTATTTTATTATTTTACTTATTTTAATAGACAATTTTATTATCTTAGGGAGAAGCAGAAAGATTTTGATTATTAATGTTCTTCGAACTGTTGTCATAGATGGTCGCGTCATCTGCATAGATGTCGACGAATGATCTTAGAATGTGATTTTAGAGATCATTGATGAAGATAAGGAAGAGGATTGGATGCAGAAGAGGCACGCCAACGTTGATACTACGTGCTTCAGACTTCTGCTCATAAACCACTACTTTATAAACCACCAGAGAGAAAGGATTTGATGGGTGAAATGTACACTATGTATAGTATGTATGTATATTATGTATAGTATGTATGTATATTATGTATAGTATGTATGTATATTATGTATATTATGCATATTATGTATGCATCTATTATGTATGTATATTATGTATTATGCTGTTTTGCGAGTATGCTCATGTTTGCGTGAGTTTTAACCCTGTGCTAGTTTCATTTTTCACTTTGTGGTTTCATTTGTTTACTCCCCTCTACGTGGACTAAATTTATCGTTTATTTGATATTACCCACACAATCATGAGTATAAATAAAAGCAGCGTATACTGTCTATAATAAATGCCAGTGTTAAATATATAACAAGTTCATTGTATTCGCTTGCTTTATGCGACCAGATGAGACTATGGGCACATCACTAGTAAAAACGTAAACACAAATTTATTGCAAAGCTTGGAGGATGCGATATTTGAACAACTTCAGCTTTCTTTAACCGCTCGGCTCGTTAGTCAAACAGTCTATGGAGACACCCATAAAACCTCGTCTAGCTACAACCACTAGAAATAGATTTTCCTTTCTTCTTCTGTGTACCTAAAACTAAACGGGACTTCCATGAGCAGAGTTTATTTCCAAGAACTATCCGTCTGTGGAACGCAACACCACGGGGCTTCTTCCCAGCTGACTACAAATTGATCGTTTTCAAGTCCAATGTTAACAAATTCGGGTTGAGCCGTCCTCGTAAATACCTAAATTCTGCCCAGTTTCGACCATCGTTACCAATCATCACGATGCTTTCTCGACGTCTACCTGACACTCATTAATCCTTATCCTCGAGTGGCCTTTGTGCCTTGATAAGCGGTACTCGTTAGTATATATATATATATATATATATATATATATATATATATATATATATATATATATATATATATGTGTGTGTAAAGGAGTAAGGCTACCAACATTTGTAGAATGTTTTTTTCAACATTTATTTATTATTTTGTTGTTTTTTTCAACATTTATTTATTATTTTGTTGTTTTACCATTTTATAATTTTATATAACGCGTTTCAAGCGGTGGTCCGCTTTCATCAGATATGAAAATCCATTTGAAGAAATGTCTTTCGATTTGAGCAAATGTTGTTTCATTTGAGGAATTTGTTATTGTTATTTTATTTAGGCTTTTTCAAGATATATGATATAAAGAGACATGAAGTATTTATATAGAGAGTAGTAATTAGCATGGTCGGATTCCAAAAACAATAACAAATTCCTCAAATGAAACAACATTTACTCAAATCGAAAGACATTTCTTCAAATGGATTTTCATATCTGATGAAAGCGGACCACCGCTTGAAACGCGTTATATAAAATTATAAAATGGTAAAACAACAAAATAATAAATAAATGTTGAAAAAAACATTCTACAAATGTTGGTAGCCTTACTCCTTTACATATATACTTTTCTCTCGTTGGAACTGCACTAATACTGCACTACCCTCTTTTATATATATATATATATATATATATATATATATATATATATATACGAGAGGGGAGAGAGAATGATTAGAGGGATATATAGAGAGAGATTTAGTGGATGAGGAAAATTCAACAGAATGTATAGGTGAAAATAAAATGGAAATAACAAATAAAGAAAATTGAATCTAAAATGAGACTCAATAAAGTAAACAGAGAAGACATATTTCATCTAAAATCATTTTATTTAGGCTTTCTCAAGATACACGATATGAAGAGACATGAAGTATTTATATAGAGAGTAATAATTAGTATGGTCGGATTCCAAAATAGGCGGGTGAGGAAATTTTCAGAGGCTGGGAAGAAAGCATGGAAGTATAAATAACGCACGGTCTAAATCACTGTCTATTACATGGAAGAGAAATGCAGTTCTCATGACAGCATTCGAACCTGCGTCCACAAGCAGCCGTTCTCATAGTCGAAATATACTCTTACCCGATTGTGCTACGATAGATGATTGTCAGAACGAAACACGATAAATACCAATAATCGACATCGTTTCTGCCGAAGCATTGACGGGTGTATATCTAATATCTACGTTAGTATTACAACGGGTGTATATCTAATATATACGTTAGTATTACTACGGGTGTATATCTAATATCTACGTTAGTATTACTACGGGTGTATATCTAATATCTACGTTAGTATTACTACGGGTGTATATCTAATATCTACGTTAGTATTACTACGGGTGTATATCTAATATCTACGTTAGTATTACTACGGGTGTATATCTAATATCTACGTTAGTATTACTACGGGTGTATATCTAATATCTACGTTAGTATTACTACGGGTGTATATCTAATATCTACGTTAGTATTACTACGGGTGTATATCTAATATCTACGTTAGTATTACTACGGGTGTATATCTAATATCTACGTTAGTATTACAACGGGTGTATATCTAATATCTACGTTAGTATTACAACGGGTGTATATCTAATATCTACGTTAGTATCACTACGGGTGTATATCTAATATCTACGTTAGTATTACTACGGGTGTATATCTAATATCTACGTTAGTATTACTACGGGTGTATATCTAATATCTACGTTAGTATTACTACGGGTGTATATCTAATATCTACGTTAGTATTACTACGGGTGTATATCTAATATCTACGTTAGTATTACTACGGGTGTATATCTAATATCTACGTTAGTATTACTACGGGTGTATATCTAATATCTACGTTAGTATTACTACGGGTGTATATCTAATATCTACGTTAGTATTACTACGGGTGTATATCTAATATCTACGTTAGTATTACTACGGGTGTATATCTAATATCTACGTTAGTATTTCTGTATCTGAAATGTGAAGATTTTTGGATTATAAATACGCGACAAGTCGGTTGAGACAGCTTTCAGGCCCTCAGTTGAACGGCACGCGCACTTTGAGACTTTTTTTTAATGAAATCCAATCTTCAAACGAATTGAAATAATGGAAATGTGTTAAGTTACACATCGATTGTATTTAACAGATAATAACCCGAAGTTTATCAGTAAAAAAGTAAAAAAGAAAATAACTAATAAATTTTAACATTATTTTACTTACTACTTTTATTTAGTTTTTTGCATTCACTGATTTCTGACTGCACATTTAGTTTCGTGTCTGCAACGCAAACATTATGGATTATATACAACCGACATTTTTATTTTCATAAAACAGTTTTGAAAGTAGATACTTCGGATTCAGCAGGTAAATCATTTAACAAAATACATGATAATATATGTTTCGTATAATACAATATGTTTCATATGATACAATACAATAATAAATACATGATAATATATGTTTCGTATAATACAATATGTTTCATATGATACAATACAATAATAAATACATGATAATATATGTTTCGTATAATACAATATGTTTCATATGATACAATACAATAATAAATACATGATAATATATGTTTCGTATAATACAATATGTTTCATATGATACAATACAATAATAAATACATGATAATATATGTTTCGTATAATACAATATGTTTCATATGATACAATACAATAATAAATACATGATAATATATGTTTCGTATAATACAATATGTTTCATATGATACAATACAATAATAAATACATGATAATATATGTTTCGTATAATACAATATGTTTCATATGATACAATACAATAATAAATACATGATAATATATGTTTCGTATAATACAATATGTTTCATATGATACAATACAATAATAAATACATGATAATATATGTTTCGTATAATACAATATGTATCATATGATACAATACAATAATAAATACATGATAATATATGTTTCGTATAATACAATATGTTTCATATGATACAATACAATAATAAATACATGATAATATATGTTTCGTATAATACAATATGTTTCATATGATACAATACAATAATAAATACATGATAATATATGTTTCGTATAATACAATATGTTTCATATGATACAATACAATAATAAATACATGATAATATATGTTTCGTATAATACAATATGTTTCATATGATACAATACAATAATAAATACATGATAATATACGTTTCGTATAATACAATATGTTTCATATGATACAATACAATAATAAATACATGATAATATATGTTTCGTATAATACAATATGTTTCATATGATACAATACAATAATAAATACATGATAATATATGTTTCGTATAATACAATATGTTTCATATGATACAATACAATAATAAATACATGATAATATATGTTTCGTATAATACAATATGTTTCATATGATACAATACAATAATAAATACATGATAATATATGTTTCGTATAATACAATATGTTTCATATGATACAATACAATAATAAATACATGATAATATATGTTTCGTATAATACAATATGTTTCATATGATACAATACAATAATAAATACATGATAATATATGTTTCGTATAATACAATATGTTTCATATGATACAATACAATAATAAATACATGATAATATATGTTTCGTATAATACAATATGTTTCATATGATACAATACAATAATAAATACATGATAATATATGTTTCGTATAATACAATATGTTTCATATGATACAATACAATAATAAATACATGATAATATATGTTTCGTATAATACAATATGTTTCATATGATACAATACAATAATAAATACATGATAATATATGTTTCGTATAATACAATATGTTTCATATGATACAATACAATAATAAATACATGATAATATATGTTTCGTATAATACAATATGTTTCATATGATACAATACAATAATAAATACATGATAATATATGTTTCGTATAATACAATATGTTTCATATGATACAATACAATAATAAATACATGATAATATATGTTTCGTATAATACAATATGTTTCATATGATACAATACAATAATAAATACACGATAATATATGTTTCGTATAATACAATATGTTTCATATGATACAATACAATAATAAATACATGATAATATATGTTTCGTATAATACAATATGTTTCATATGATACAATACAATAATAAATACATGATAATATATGTTTCATATAATACAATATGTTTCATATGATACAATACAATAATAAATACATGATAATATATGTTTCGTATAATACAATATGTTTCATATGATACAATACAATAATAAATACATGATAATATATGTTTCGTATAATACAATATGTTTCATATGATACAATACAATAATAAATACATGATAATATATGTTTCGTATAATACAATATGTTTCATATGATACAATACAATAATAAATACATGATAATATATGTTTCGTATAATACAATATGTTTCATATGATACAATACAATAATAAATACATGATAATATATGTTTCGTATAATACAATATGTTTCATATGATACACTACAATAATAAATACATGATAATATATGTTTCGTATAATACAATATGTTTCATACGATACAATACAATAATAAATACATGATAATATATGTTTCGTATAATACAATATGTTTCATACGATACAATACAATAATAAATACATGATAATATATGTTTCGTATAATACAATATGTTTCATATGATACAATACAATAATAAATACATGATAATATATGTTTCGTATAATACAATATGTTTCATATGATACAATACAATAATAAATACATGATAATATATGTTTCGTATAATACAATATGTTTCATATGATACAATACAATAATAAATACATGATAATATATGTTTCGTATAATACAATATGTTTCATATGATACAATACAATAATAAATACATGATAATATATGTTTCGTATAATACAATATGTTTCATATGATACAATACAATAATAAATACATGATAATATATGTTTCGTATAATACAATATGTTTCATATGATACAATACAATAATAAATACATGATAATATATGTTTCGTATAATACAATATGTTTCATATGATACAATACAATAATAAATACATGATAATATATGTTTCGTATAATACAATATGTTTCATATGATACAATACAATAATAAATACATGATAATATATGTTTCGTATAATACAATATGTTTCATATGATACAATACAATAATAAATACACGATAATATATGTTTCGTATAATACAATATGTTTCATATGATACAATACAATAATAAATACATGATAATATATGTTTCGTATAATACAATATGTTTCATATGATACAATACAATAATAAATACATGATAATATATGTTTCATATAATACAATATGTTTCATATGATACAATACAATAATAAATACATGATAATATATGTTTCATATAATACAATATGTTTCATATGATACAATACAATAATAAATACATGATAATATATGTTTCATATAATACAATATGTTTCATATGATACAATACAATAATAAATACATGATAATATATGTTTCATATAATACAATATGTTTCATATGATACAATACAATAATAAATACATGATAATATATGTTTCGTATAATACAATATGTTTCATACGATACAATACAATAATAAATACATGATAATATATGTTTCGTATAATACAATATGTTTCATACGATACAATACAATAATAAATACATGATAATATATGTTTCGTATAATACAATATGTTTCATACGATACAATACAATAATAAATACATGATAATATATGTTTCGTATAATACAATATGTTTCATATGATACAATACAATAATAAATACATGATAATATATGTTTCGTATAATACAATATGTTTCATATGATACAATACAATAATAAATACATGATAATATATGTTTCGTATAATACAATATGTTTCATATGATACAATACAATAATAAATACATGATAATATATGTTTCGTATAATACAATATGTTTCATATGATACAATACAATAATAAATACATGATAATATATGTTTCGTATAATACAATATGTTTCATATGATACAATACAATAATAAATACATGATAATATATGTTTCGTATAATACAATATGTTTCATATGATACAATACAATAATAAATACATGATAATATATGTTTCGTATAATACTATATGTTTCATATGATACAATACAATAATAAATACATGATAATATATGTTTCATATATAGCTAAAATGTACCATATGTTGTCTGAACTATAATATATTAGATCAGATAAAAAGCAGTTCTCCAGACAATATTTAAACCTGCATCGACCGTTTTAATGTAAGGGGAACACATTTAGCATAAAGGCCCATTTTACATGCAAACGTTTTACACGTTTGACCCAATTAGAATTTAGTACTATTATCAAACTGATAACATAGAAAAGCTCCAACAGACGTTTTTCCTTCATTTTTTAAGCTTTCCATTTCTTTTGCAGTTAAGATAAGTCGGTTTTTACAAGTAGACTTGATATTTTCAAAGATTAATCATAAGTGAGATAAATATTAAGTGAGATTAACATTAAATAAGATCAGTCTTAATGGTAAGTGATATTAATATTGAGTGTGATTAACATTCAATGAGATAAGTCTTAATGGTAAGTGATATTAATATTGAGTGAGATTAAGATTCAATGATATCAGTCTTAATAATAAGTGATATTAATATTGAGTGAGATTAACATTCAATGAGATAAGTCTTAATGGTAAGTGATATTAATATTGAGTGTGATTAACATTCAATGATATCAGTCTTAATAATAAGTGATATTAATATTGAGTGAGATTAACATTCAATGAGATAAGTCTTAATGGTAAGTGATATTAATATTGAGTGTGATTAACATTCAATGAGATCAGTCTTAATAATAAGTGATATTAATATTGAGTGAGATTGACATTCAATGAGATAAGTCTTAATGGTAAGTGATATTAATATTGAGTGAGACTGGTCAGCTTTTTTTTTCATGCCAGCCAATGTTCAGATCGACAACCATTTCCCAAAACCAAAAGATACCTTGGGGCTCCAGGCCTTTTCTGTCGGTGTGAGGTATGGTTCAGCTCAGTCCTAAGAAATGCTGCCTTCCAGGCATTACTTTCTCTCTTTTGTGAGGGGTTGGTTTATTGCCGATAGCCTGAGTCGCCCCGTCGAGAAATGCCGACGTGTCTGTTCATGGCTATTTTTCTAGAGCCAGTGGGGCCCAACGATGAGCTTGCTTCACCACAACACCAACCACCTGGCCTTGTGCCACACCTTTTAAGAAGGAAGTAAATCTAATCATTCCGATAACCAAGGATTGATTGGACAGCACCAGGCTTTCTTTGATCGGGATGAGGTAAATACTCCGGCTCGATCCTAGATAATGCACCCTTCTAGGCATTACCTCTTCGTTTTAATCGCCCGAGGCACCAGGAAATACCGCATTAACTAATTTTACAAGTAACTTATTTTGTCGTTTTTTTTTGTTTGTTTTTTTTTCGTTTCTTTATACCTATTGAAAGATGATGAATACTATGAGAGAATTATAAACCAACAGCTGACTCAGAAAATAGCAAGTCGCCACATACCATCAGCTTTGTTTCGAACAAAGGGGGAAGAATTGCTGCCATCAACTGTCAATCTATCAATCTCATCAACCATTATCCCCGAGTGTGTTGCTTTGATCTGTGTTAACTCATTAGTTAAATAAAAAAGAAAAAAGAAGTTATTTGTGAAATCAGTTGATGTGGTTCTCAGGTAGCTTGAGAAGCTGGTGGCGAATGCTGGTACCCACATTAAATTCTAAATAACACTTTATGCTATACGCTTTTTTATTATCTTAATTTTTTGTAAGAATTATATTTCAAGTAATGAATGACGATCACTTAATAATATTTAGTTTCTTTCTAAATAGCCATAATCTATGTTAGCTGATCTGATTCGTGAGACACGCCAGCGTTGATACTATGAGCTTCAGACTTCTGCCCATCAACCACAACTTTTATGAAACTATCAGAGATAATTGAGAAGACATTTCCATAACTGGAAATCTTGTGAAGTAGACATTTATGCCAACCCCTATCAACGGCTTTTGGTATGTCGAGAGTTATTGCTCGAGGAACGAAGCCCCGTCAATAGATTCACTGATCCTGTGTATCGCCAGGTAAATCCGTCGAGGCATCTCGATCTAACCTGCCATTTGCACTTTTTCTTCCCAGAACATTTGGATACAATATAATTCCATCCGTAGAAGGCGTTTCTTCAGATGTAAACTTGTGCAATCTTATACAGAAGGCGAAATAGTAAAGAATTAACTCGCTGAGGTTCATTGCGTTCATCGGTTTTAGGTACTTGTAGAGAATTGTCTCGTCTGTAACCTTTTTTTTTTTTCATTTGCATCGGCCAATTTTTTGTCTGCCAATTTATCGTCTGCCAATTTATCGTCAAAACTCTGGAATGTCCGTTAAATTCTAGGAGATTTATTCTGCATAAGTTCTGGGATTTGTCCTTTACAATCAGTTCGATATTGACTTTCTTGCTGTCTGGGTGAGTCATGGTCCTTTTCAGTCTACAGAGGTCCATACTCCCAGGCTTTACCTTCTCTTTGAGAAGGGGTTAGTTTATCGCTAATCGCCTGAGGTGCTCCTACCAGGGAATGTCGACGGGGCTGCTCAGGCATTTTTGTAGGCCAAAGTGTGATAATCCTAGTGCACTGGCTTTCAACTTAACGCCTGACCTTGTGTCTAACCTCCTTGAGAGGTAAATAAAATAATTGCCCTAAATTATTACGGAGTGTATTCAACTCTAGACATCTAAGCTTATATTCATTAGAGAGTGGTTTCAAAAGCAGAAAAAGAACCTTCTCCAAATAGATTTCTTAACAACTAATCAAAATGGCTGCCTTTTCACGACTATCAATATGGAAGTAGAATAATCGGTTCCAAAGAAGACCTCCTCCTCCTCCTCCTCCTCATCCCCCTCCTGCTCATCCCCCTCCTCGTTCTGTCAGCGTTTCATTTTCGCGTTATATTGTGGTCAGCATTTTCTACGCAACGACATTAAATATGCTTTCAATTTTGTGCGAAAAATCTTCGTTTTCAAATTTAGCTAAAACTCATTACTTTTAATTTAAATAAAACTTACAGTACTTATGTTGAAAACAACTGGAGTTAAAGCGTGAACAATATTTGGGTAAATTTGTATATGAGAACCTTATGCTACCCCCCCCCCGCCCCAATAACACAACAACAGATTCTATTTTTTAGGCGATTACATGTAAACACCTTGAAATCAGGGTGCTAAAATATTTTTGAATTTAGAGTAGGAAATCGGTTTCACATATAAATTTTACGTAAAATGATCACCTATTTCCGAGACATAAGTTTCTAAACGGATAACGTTTTAAGGGCATATAATCAAGTAGGGTGATAGGAATATTGAATGCATGCGCAATGAAATCAAAATCTCTAACACAAGCACATGACTAAATCCTAATAAATTTTAAAGGTTTCTAAGAAATAGGTTTAAAAATCTTGGCGGTAAAAAAAATATTACATGCCTACCAGTAACCTTAAGTCCGGACTTAAGGTTACTGGTAGGCATGTAATATGCAACACGCATGCACTTTTTTCTTTTTAACATGATTTAACTAAAACCAAAAAATGGTTGTATGTCGTTCAACACTATCTAATCAAAAAGTTGATGATCATTTTACGTTAAATGTATATGATAAATTGGTCCCCTTCCACTCTAAAGTCTAAAATATATATTTTTACCGTCAAGCTTTTCAGAGTGTTCACACGTAATCACCCCAAAAAAAGTAGAATCTCATTCATCTTTTTTGATGAACTAGCACAGTCCTAATGTACAATAATACTTTCGTTTTTTTTTTTTGTTTGTTTTTTTTTTCAAAATTACTTTATTAACAACTGACAGGAAGTATATTTTTCTTTTTTGTTTTAATCAGAAGTAAAATAATTAAATTATATAGACGTTTTGCTTTTCCTTCTCTCCAAAAGCTGTCGCTCCCAATTAAAATTTCAGAACTTATCTTCGAGGATTATTCCTAGTTTCTCACGTGCGAGAATTAAACTTTCTTTCAAGGATAAAAAAAAAATCCTCACCCTCCTCAAACGAAACCAAAAATATTAAAATGACATCTAACATAAAGAGACGTGATAATTTTGTCCTCCCACCCCAAAAAATTATTTAACGAAAGTAATAGTTGATTTTTTTGTAAATCTAACTTTTTTCCCCTAACCCTAACCTAACCCTAAACTAACCCTAACCTAACCCTTTTAGTAAAGGTATCCAAAAAAATTCAAATGATAAGTTGCAAAAGTAATAAGGGTATCCAAAAACTTACATAAGAGTCGGAACTTGATCTTTCTAATTGATTGACAAATAGCCGTCTGCCAAGTAAATGGTCTTTTTTATCTGTATATTTCGGTAAAAGTCGGAACTTGATTCGACTTTCTCCGTTCGTAGCAACTACTATCACCTTTGGATACCTATTCTTAAAAACGTTCTTTTTTATTATTAATATTTTGTCAATTATGCCAACCAAGAAGCAGCTATTTTTGTCTGGCAGGGCAGTATGTAAGGATTATAATAAATATCTTTTAATTTTATGTCCGACACCACACGGGTTCTTTTATTCCTAACTAGCTGTGCTAATCTGGCGTTACCTGGGAATATTTATACTTTATTTTCGCTTTTTTTCTTTGTTTTTAGTATGCTGTTTTTGTTTTTGTTTTTATTTTTTAATAGAATTTTGATAGCTAAATTTAATTACTACGGTATCATTTGGTAATTAAATTCTAAATTTTACTTTTTTTATTTTGTAATATACATGATTTAAGAAAATTAGACCCTCTCCCGCCCCGGTGAAACCGGGTAACCTCTGCTAGTACTAAATTTTAATTAATGTTGATGGTTTTTATTAACTTCTACGTCTACGTACCCGACACTGCCCGGGAGTATTTTTCCATTCATTTTTATTTCGCTTTTCGGTGCTTAAGAATATGTACCCATAGATTTGTAGTCGTGACTAGAACAGTTCTGACTCCAAACAGAAAAAGCAGAATCAAGTTTCGACTTTACCAAGATATTCAGCAGACGACTACTTTTCAATCAATTAGAAAGAGTTATTGCGGAATGTTTTGGATACCCTCGGATTAGGATTAGTTTTTTTCGTCAAATAACGTCTTCGCAACAAAAAAACGCTAATAACACATTTAATTTGTGTTCGCTGAATGTCTTGGATACCCTCGGATGAGG
Organism: Sepiola atlantica; assembly: GCA_963556195.1. NCBI lineage: Eukaryota > Metazoa > Mollusca > Cephalopoda > Sepiida > Sepiolidae > Sepiola > Sepiola atlantica. Next base: position 13,686,295 of record OY744537.1, on the reverse strand, counting down.
ATTAGTTTTTTTCGTCAAATAACGTCTTCGCAACAAAAAAACGCTAATAACACATTTAATTTGTGTTCGCTGAATGTTTTGGATACCCTCGGATTAAGATTATTTTTTTCGTCAAATAATGTCTTCGCAACAAAAAAACGCTAATAACACATTTAATTTGTGTTCGCTGAATGTTTTGGATACCCTCGGATTAAGATTAGTTTTTTTCGTCAAATAACGTCTTCGCAACAAAAAAACGCTAATAACACATTTAATTTGTGTTCGCTGAATGTTTTGGATACCCTCGGATTAAGATTAGTTTTTTTCGTCAAATAACGTCTTCGCAACAAAAAAAAACCCTAATAATACATTCAATTTGTGTTCGCTGAACTTCGTAACGTTCGCCGGTCTCGGAAGTCTCCGATAAAACTCTGAATTGATGACGTCAGTACTGATTTTTTTTGTTTTGGATACCTAATCTTAATTTGTACCTGCTTTTCTTCATACTATGTCGTTTTATACCAAAGTATTTTTAATGATATTTTATAAGTTAAATTTATTTTGTACGATATCGTTTGGTTATTAAATTATTAATTGAACCAAATTGCTATAAAACTCTAACTAATTATGTTATGGTATTTTTAATCGGTCTCACATTTTTACTAGGCTGGGGATATTATAATAATAAGAAGAACTACATACAATACGTAGTTAAAGTAAAATAAATTGTTTGGGACTATTCAAATAATCTCCACCACCATTGTAATATTTACCCATTTATTTATTAATTTTTATTATCGCTTATGTTTGAAGTTATGTTTTGAAACATGACGTAAATCATAAATATATGACGTCACGCCAAAGTTATACTTACGTTGGAGAATATAATGGACAGACAGGCAAAATCTCTATTTATATAAGAAACATGAGAGAAGAATAGAAAAGCACATAAATAAATATGTATAAGTAAACAATGATTAACGGACACGATATAAAAAAAAAATAGAACTTGAAACTTCCTCAAATAATACCACTTCCGGTTTGACGAGAGGGGGGATTACGCTCAATATAGCTTTGGGCGCCTGGATTAGAATGCTTCGATAACGATGAGGCATCTCAGGCCTGGCTGATTAGAAATGTTCTCTGGGTCGGTAAAAAAACTTCATTCAGCTTGGCGGATTCACCTACTTGTGTTCGGTGACAAGATGAAGACAAGACTTTGCATCACGCCTTCATGCATCGTTTAGCTGTTGATCAATTAGTTGAAGGCTTCATGGTTCGCATGCTAAACCTAGTGGATTTTGAACTTGTCCCACTTTCTGGCAGTCGAAATTGGTCACCGATAAGCGATAGGGAAAACAGATTTATATTCTTGAGCCTGCTAGCAATTGTGAGAGGAGAGGGTTTTGTTTTACGGGGGTTGAGACCTTCACTTCTATTGACCTCACCTTATTCGAATTTTCCACCATCGCCTGAAAATCTGCATTAGTTCTGAGAAGTTGAAATCCCTGCGGTAAAATCTGGTGAAAGATGCGTGACTGTTGAGCGACTGTGCCGAGTAAGAGGAGCGAGCATTGGGTGGTATTTTGACATGTCTTAGGTTACCTTAACAAACATTGGCATTTGCCCCTTTTTAAGACTATTTTAGGACCTGTTTTTTTTTAATTTTTATTAAAGTTAAAAACTTAGCTAGTGTATATATTGTTTGATTAGGCCCGGATTCTTTTAATTAGGTGACATATAGCTGGATTTGTCAGCGATGCAGGCCACCTTTCGACGTTTCGAAGAAGGTGTATATGAATAAAGTGTAGGGGCCTGCGTCAACGTTTCAACTGGCAAATCGGTTTTTCATTTCTAACTGTGTAGTTATAATTTTTCGGGAAAAATGTTGACTTCTTCTCACGGAGAGGGTAATTCCTGGGAGGACAGTCTTATGGCAACAGAATCGATACTACACTACACACCCCCATTTAAAGATAATATAATAATAGATTAAATCAGAGGATTTTGTTGTTGTTTGTTTTGTTTTGTTGCTGTTTTTTTTTTCATTCATTTAAAAATTCCTAGTCACAAAAAATTACTTTTTATGGTTCCTTGGCCTTTTGGCTAAGATCAAAGTGTAGTATCTGTTCTCCACATCTCAGCGACATTTGACGTTTTACTAATGTCGGAAGTAAATGATCTCCCTTGAAAATGAAATTCAACGCTATCCTTTTTTTATGAACTCTCATTATATAATTTCGATAATTATAATAATTTCGATAATTATAATAATTTCGATAATTATAATAATTTCGATAATTATAATTATTTCGATAATTATAATAATAGAACTAAGGATAAAACGATTGCGTGTATAGAAGAAAATTTGGCAATGCAAATTCGAAATGTATATTACAGAATATCAATTTATTAGAAACTAAAAGAAAATAAATAAATATGCAAATGATCATATCGAGATCTGTTTGAGGACGTTTGGAGATTACAGTATTTCAAAATATTCTTATGCCATTAGAATTAAATAAGTCTAAACCGTTTTGATGTTAATATAGTTGGAATAGATAGAAAAAAAACTTTCGCATTTATTAATTTAGATAAAATGTTTAGTTTCCCAACACTTTATATATTACGTATGGATTTTAAATGGGTTGCAGTTTGTTAAGGTGAATGGGTATGATTGCGACGTTTTGATGATGGTCATAAATGAGATTAGCTAAGTTAGACAGTTAGTTTAACTTAAAGACCAGCCTTTCTCCACCCCCGTTTTTTCTTTTTACTCGTGCCGCATCTTTTATGTATTTTTTTATATACAGTGTAACCCGGATATAAGAGAACTTTTCTCAAGTCCCAAATTAGAGCCTGTGTTAATGTATATAAATTAGACCCGAATATAAGAGACCCAGATATAAAAGAAACCCGGATATAAGATAGATTTTCTCTGTTCCCGTCCTCCCCGATATAAGAGAGTTCGTTTAGAGTGACAGTGTGACACTCTCTACCTTATGATTTTGCTTTGTGTGTCTAAGGGTAGCGCCACCCGCTTTTCTGCCGACTTTGCTTGTCGTTGCATTTATCTGGACAGCATTTTCTGTTCTGTTAAGTCAGAAGTTTGTTTGTTTGTTAATTTTGCCACTGAAAACAGTTTGATTGCGATCATTGCGATTAGTGATGTCGGCGTCTCAACGAAAAACTCTGAGCATTTCTGAACAGTTGGAGCTCATCGAAGATGTCAAAGTGAAGAAATTCAAAATGGTCGAGACTTCTTCTTCGGTCCCGACAGCTCTCTTATATCCGGGTTACACTGTATATGTAAATAAATATTTAATATCACTTCCGGTACCAACTGCGGGACTACATCTACGGCAACGCAAAACCTACGTTGAAAAAGGGCATTATCCTCGAAATATCAGAAAGAACAGCGAGGGACACGTTAATGCTTGAAGACGAAACAGTAAGAAATAAAAATTAAAATACTACCCATAAATACCAACATTTTTGTCGCTCTTTTTCTCTCCTCTCCTCCATTCAGTCGACCCGGGGCTCACACATTTTGCATTATCACATACTTCTAAAATCGATTTTCTTTTTTCATTTTATAGTTAAAGAAAATTCGATTTGATGATCCGGTTTATCATAAAATATAGATGCTCTGGAAAATGTGGTACAATGTATTGTTCTTGTTTTGGGATAAAATAAATATTTTAAAACCAAGCAAATCTTCAGTTAACCAAATAAATCTAAACTCTTCAGTTTCTCGTCAAAGACATTTAAAGATTCGAGATTTTTTTTTATAAAAGTCCAAAAAAGTTTACACTTGAACTCGTAAACAAACAAAAACAAAACAATTTATATAAAACGCATTAGAATAAAATTCTATATCGAATCTGCCTAATGTTAACGTGGTAATAATTTGTACATTTTTTTAAATGGTAAAAAAAATCTTACAAATCGTTTATACATGCTAAAACTAGGCAGTTTCCGTTATTTTTAACGAGTTATCGAATGTTAACTATTCTGTACATTTACCGTCGAAAGAAATCGTTTCAACATGTTAAAACTAGACGGGTTCGGTAGAGAATTTCATTCTAATGCCTTTTATATAAATTATATGTTATTGTTTTTTGTTTTAATTTATGAGTTCTTGAGTGTTTACTATTTTGGCCTTTTACCAATTTTTTTTTTGGGGGAGGGGGTTATATTCCTCCCACAACGGTAAGATATGACACAAGGTCTGGAAAGTGGGATTTGAAAAGCCAGCGCCCGAGAAGATGAGCCCTCTGGCCTACAAAAAATGCCTGCCCCACCCCTCGTCGGCATTCCCCGGTAGGGGCGTCTCAGGCAGTAAGCGATAAACTTACTCACCCCAAAGAGGGGAGGCAAAGCCTGGAAGGATGGACCTCCTGGAACTGCATAGGACAAACCCGCAGACCGGCGGAATCAAGACCCGAAGGCCAAGACGATACCGGTCTATAGGGTATAGTATCCATCCGAACAGATACTACACTTTGATCTTAGCCAAAAGACCACTTTTTTTATTAACACAAAAGAAGATATAACGACCTCTGGTTACTGAATTTAAGTAGAAAACACTGAAACTTAGTTCTCGTATTTCTGCTTTTGTTACTCCGTCTTTCTCTGTCACACACACCCATGTGATGTCACCAGAATGCCGAAGGGTCGCTTACTGCACAAAGTGCTGCATAGCTAATTACATCTTGACTGTTGCTGGATAGAAGTTTAGAGAGACAACACTTTGAATATCCGCATAAAAATGCAGTCTGCATCCAAACCAACTAAAAAGCACCACCGCGCAATGTCTCCTCTGGTGACTGTTTTGTTAACACTGGTTGCATAATCTCAATGGGAATCATTAACGTCTGATTGGACTGTACAGCCATATGTGGAATCATTGGTAGCTGAGGAATGACTGTCGTCGTCGGATGACCAGCGTATGCGCGCTGCAGTGAATAACGTCACGGGCTGCGGGTTCGATATAAAAGAACTATATTATTAAATAAGGCCCTCATAACATAATCCATTTGTGTGAATCTTTTATAGTTAAACTAGCATAGTTACTCGGCGTTGCCTGGAGATATGGACAACGAACTAGAAGAGTTGAAAAGTGTGTGTAACATCTTTCTTTTTGAACTTCTCTATTTACCCTCTATATCTCTTTCACTTTTACTCCCCTCTCTTCTCTCTCTATCACTTTTCTCCCTCCCTTCTCTTTCTCTTTCCCTTCTCTTTATTCCTCTCTCTCTCTCTCTTTATTCCTCCTCTCTCTATATATATATATACATATATCACCATCCCCTCTCTCTCTCTCTCTCTCTCTCTCTCTCTCTCTCTCTCTCTCTCTCTCTCTCTCTATTTGTTATTGTTTATTTATCTATGGACGTATACGTTTCGTCTCTTTTCAATCAAGACTCATCAGCATAGAAGTACGACTATTCACTACCGGTCACACGATTCGAAACCTTGGATTACAAGTATTTTTCAACCCCAATCCAACGTCGCTAACCGATAGGCCAGTTCTGAACAGCTTATAAACAATGATAATTTTAACACATTTTAAAGGCGGCGAGACATACAGGCATTCAACTTCTACAAGTGAAGGAATGATGCATATAAAGCAAGTATATATATATATATATATATATATATATATATATATATATATATATTTCACAAGTACCACTTTTCACTCAAGGTAAATAGAAAAAAATTGCTCTTAATGATGACTCTCCTCTAACAAATGTTGTCAATGTTCATATTTTGTCTGAGGCAATACTAAAAAAGAATATGTGGGCTTTGTGGGTGTTTCTTGTGTTGTTTTTTTACTTTTAGGTGGACACACAAAGACAATTGACCTGTATATATTTTTCTATTGTATGTAAACAATGTATTTACTGGCTTTTATAGTTTGCTGTTGGCAGACTATTACTTAATTAAATATTGGTCAACCACAGGCGTTTATCGTCGTTTAATTTCTACACGTGTGCATGACCAACGCAATACGCTAAAGTTTAGCAACACCGAACGTTGTCAGATAATTGATTTAAACTCACTACACGCGCGCTGCTAACCTTGATAAAATAGAATATCAAATATACTCATTTTATGAAAGGTTGAAACAGGCCGGAAATGGGAGTAATTCACACGTGTTGCTATATGGAAAATAGTGAAACATGAATTAAAAGAAAGTGGCATTATGAGTCGAATAACATAAATTCTTTATTTGAAAAGTAACGTATGCAATTTTCTTTTCTTTATTTACTGAGTATATCCACTTTTGTAAGAGTGTGTTATATCAGTTGATAGAGAGAGAGAGATAATACGAAAGAGGGATGACATCAAATATTTGCGTGTTTTAGAAAGTAACCTATACGATGTATTTTCCTTTCTCTACTGATAACGTTTAGGTTATATGGATATTTGTCTCCAAGTAGATAACATTAAAGCCTACTTTCTTTTAATTAACCGTAGAATTACCACTGATCCTGCAAGTGAAAACAAAATAACCCACTAAGATTTTCTATTCAATTTTATTGTTTTTCTTTATTATTTGACGATACTAAAAGTATCATGTTTTTTTTTTTTATCAGCGAAAGGTTTTAGCGCAGAATTCATTTTCCGTTTGTCTGCTGCCATTTCCTGCAAGATACATCTGTTTGATATCAAACAGATGTATCAAAAAACATGTTTTATTGTGGCATTTTCTTCTTTTTCTTTGCATGCCTTTGAATCATGCGATCGTGCGACAGTTTGACTTTCTTTTTGTACGCAGTCCTTTGCATTATTGTTGTAGAGTAGAGGGCAGACAAGGCAGTGATGCATCGTATAGTCCTCCTCTCCATATTCGCAGATCGTTTGGTCTGTTTTGTAGCCCCCATCAAACCACAGCAATTCTTTCATACCCAGTTAAACACATGAAACAATTTAACGAAACTTGAACTCGCTATCAATCGGTCTTAGGAATTGCTATGGGGAAAGGACGAATCGAAGATTGCTCGTCTAAAAAACGAATCGAAAAAAGGTTGGTTTCAACGAAACTATTTTCGCTTTACACCGTTCGTTACGTTAATTAGTTGTCTGTAATACTCTTTGAGGATAATCTCCCTTTTTAACTATTATCTTAAGTCACCCATTAACAATTTGCACATGAATTTATGTTAATAATTAACTACTCACATACAGATCAAATTATATTAACTATTTGATCCGGCAGTTTACAAAGATGACACCTTAATTCTATTTTTACCGTTACTTTGGGGTAATTATGTAGTACAGTTAACAGAGCAGAAATCGAAACACACACATATATATACAACAAATAACTGCTACTAAACGCAATAAAATTTACTTTTTTACCTACCTGCAAAGTTTTAAACTTCTGATAGTGTTTTAAAGTTTTTTATATTTCAATACAAGATTTCGCCGATATCCAGTCTTTCGGAGACGGTAACAAATGTAAAATGGCCGACCATGTGTTGGTGCTACTGTTTTATCCATTAAAAATAGTTTTTTTATAAAATGACTTACCTTATCATTCCTCCTAAGGCCGACTGCAACCCCGGATTTAGAGTTAGTGGTAGTTAAGCCTTTTTTAATAAAAAAAATAATTGCTATAGATCAAGTTGTGAGTCATATTAAGTAATATATTTTAGCGAATTCTCCACACCAACGGACTTTTCCTTTGGTGTCTATTTTTGACGAAATGCAAAACAATTCTAAATCATCTCATATACAAATATTATATGATATATATATATATATTGTATAGTATATATATATTGTATAGTATATATATATTGTATAATATATATTGTATAATATATATGTATATATAAATATATTGTATAATATATATATATATATTGTAATATATATATATATATATATATATATATTGTAATATATATATATATATATATATATTGTAAAATATATATATATATATATATATATATATAGTATAATATATATATATATAGTGTATTATATTGTAAAATATATATATAGTATAATATATATTGTAAAATATATATATAGTATAATAGATATATATAGTATAATAGATATAGTATAATATATATAGTATAATAGATATATATATAGTATAATATATATATATAGTAAAATATATGTAATATAATATATATATATATATGTGTGTGTGTGTGTGTGTGTGTCCCCTTATAAAAGTGTCTGCTCTGGTGCCTCCACGACGTAAATTCACTAGACTAACCCGACAATCTGCAAAATGCAAACCATTCACCGTAGAGGTCCCCAGATGCTAAAGATATTTCTACTCCAAAAGCTTCTTTCTTCGTGCTGCTGGACTCTGTAACTTTCTCCTTGCTCCCTGTTTTCCGGACGGTACTGACATGCAGAAATTTAAAACTAATCTTAACGGACATCTAGCTGAACAGCTCTCAATCAAGGTAACCCCCCCCCCCAAAAAAAAGGCTCTCACACTTTGTCTCAGTAGCACCTTACGGCTGCTTTTTTTATGGGGAAGTATGTTAAATATATATATATATATATATATATATATATATATATATATATATATATATATATTATATATACATATATATTGTATATATATTGTATATATCTATATATTGTATATATATATATATTATATATACATATATATTGTATATATATTGTATATATCTATATATTGTATATATATATATATTATATATACATATATATTGTATATATATTGTACATATCTATATATTGTATATATATATACATTGTATATATCTATATATTGTATATATCTATATATTGTATATATATATATATATATTGTATATATATATACATATATTGTATATATATATACATTGTATATATCTATATATTGTATATATATATATATATATATATATATATATATTGTATATATATACATTGTATATATCTATATATTGTATATATATATACATATACATTGATATATATCTATATATTGTATATATATATACATATATATATATTGTATAATATATATGTATAGTATAATATATATGTACATTGTATAATGTGTATATATATATATTGTATAATATATATATACACATTGTATAATATATGTATATATTGTAATATATATATATATTATTTTATAATATATATATATATATATATATATATATATATATATATATATATATTGGGATTGCGCAACACTTGCTACATAATAGACTTTCCTAACAATCACCCTTGCAGGATGTGTCCATTGTTTCGAAACTGAACCGAACCCTTATTCTCTTGATCTATATTGTACACTAGTCTGTTGTTTTCATTTCCTGATTTAAATTCTTACCCAATTAATATTCTGCCAGTTGATATCTCTTCCTTTTGGACCAAGGGACTCCAGATTGAGAATCACTGTTGGCGAGCGCTTATGATATTACTGTTATTGAAATGTTCGATTCTCTTTATCTGTAATCATATTGAACTTCGGTAAACTGTGTTTAAATCTGCGTATTCAAAAGTGAGATACATTTGATCAGTCGTTTTTGTTATTGACACATATCAAGTAAACCTGTGCTTTCGTTTTGTGAGCATTTCCCTCAATTCCATCAAATTCACAGACATTTCCAAAAGTGCTGGCCGCTTCCGCATAGGGAACACCTGCAGCTGACAACTACAGTGTCCGACTGAAGAGATTTACGACAATGATAAAATAGATACAAACTAAACAAATCGTTAAGAATCGGCGAACGAAATTCAAATTCCGGCCAATGTTTACTATTTCTCCTTCTCCCCACTTCCCGGGAAGTGGCATCAGTCCAATATCGTTTACATGTTATCCCTCCTCGACCGATACCATCACAAAATACCCCGATGGTTTACTGGGAAGAGAATATCAGAGCGAGCACTTGGCACACCACACTCATGCAACTCATTTGTATGCTGCGCAATATTCTGTCGAGGCTTCCCGTAATCTTATGGTTTGCAATCATTTCTTTGGAAGCATTCGGTCACTATAATAAGTTTGAAGCACCCAGTAATCATTCGGTCAATATAATAAGCCATCATTGAATATTCCAGTTCTTATTTGTCTCCCCACGAGAGAAAAGTTAGACAGTCAATTTTGAATGCGGAGAAAGTCCAGCTCACCCAAAAAGGGTCACTCGTGATATCAACAAAGATACTTGTATGATCCCCTTGACATTCCTTCACAAATGAGGGTGCGGGTAATAAAACAATACTCCATCAAAAAGAGGAAGTGCTGCCTGGGGAATAATCTCCTGAGGCTTAACAGATACTACACTTTGATCCCAAGTCTGAGCAAAGTTTACTCAATATTTCGGACATCTCGAATCAGTGGATTTTTTAAGACCCTTGCCTTTTGGGTAAGATCAAAGCGTAGTATCTGTTCTGGTACTACACTTTATATTTTCTGTCCTCGGTCAGGGCAACAGAAATCCTTCTAGACTGAGGAATTTTATTTTTTTACCCAGTTCAGTGTGTCCATTTTTTTGGCCAGCTGAATTTTCCTCACATTAAAAACCGACCTTGCGTCTAACTCTGCCCTTGTTGAAAGGCAAGTAAATAGGGACCCTTACTAGAAACCTCTGGTTTCAAATGTTTATTTAGAGCCCAATACTTAACATGTGTCAATGAAGACTATACCTAAAGAATATTCACTGATAATATAAGGGGCATTTTCTCTGTGTGTCTGTCTATCCGTCAGATACAATATTTTTAAACGAATATCTTAACTTCTTTGAGAAATGAAAAATATTGCATTAATAGTAAACAATAAATTCCCAACAAATACAGAGGATGCCATAACCGGAAATCGAAAC
>OY744537.1:13665481-13672981 GCA_963556195.1 Sepiola atlantica | reverse complement strand
CAAAATAAACATTTTTAAATGACTACAAAAACAAGGGCATCATCCAATTTCAATGACTATTTCAGTATTCATTCATTTGTAACGTTGCGCCGCCCCGCCCCCCTCATTTTCTTTACGGACACCACATATGAAAATATTACTACCATGGTAACATTGTGCTCCCCATGTTCGTTATGGGCACCACATATGAAAGTCTGTAACATTTCTCAAATCCTTATGCGTGATGTTGCTTCTTATGATCATGTGTCACAAGGCCATTATTTTCGCTTAAGTTTCGCTCGTAACTCCGTAAAGATGCAACGTTACATAAAATTTTAAATCGATACTTGTTTGCTCAGGACGGTGGGTTCGTCTAGCATTTTGAGAAGTACTTTTCTGCCGCAAGTTAGATCATAAAACTCTAAACAAAACATTTTACATTGCTCACTTTATATATATCGACAATATCTTACTCTCACACTCATGTCTTTATATACATTGCGATCCTTGCTGGTGCCCCACTAGGGGGCAAAGTACAGGACGTCTTCGTTAAACGGCGTCAATGTTTGCTCTGTCGTCATTTTCCGATCGACTGACCGTATTTATCAAAGACTGTTGTTTTCTTTTTTTTCTAAACAACAAATCCAAATGTTTATTTTACAAATTTAACTGCTGATATTCATAAATCACCAACTGTTAAAACAAACTAAGGCTTGAATTCCAAAAGCGACTGAGATCTGCATTTCAATCTATAATCCATATTTTTATAGTTCGCTTTCATCGTCATCGTTAAACTATTACTAGTTATCGCATTAGTATCATCATCATCATCATCATTATTATTAGTAGTAGTAGTAGTAGTAGTAGTAGTAGTAGTAGTATTTTACCTCCCTACGGTTAATCACGTAAGACATTAATCAATTACGTTTTTTTTTTAAGTTTTAGAAAATAAATAGAAATGTTTGATCACTTTCACCCTGTCCTTTATTTACTTGACGCCACTTATCTTCTTGTATATAAAGTAAATGCAGTTGTCCTCTATTTCTTTGGCATTAATGGATTTGTTAACAAAAGGTGCATACTTAAAACTGTTCAGTCAGTCGATTTTTGCTGATATTAGTCTGTGTTCTTAAAATGAAAAATGAATTAATTTCGAATAGATTTCATCGAGGTTCATGTTTAATCCGATCAACAGTTTTAATAAAATATTAACGACAGTAAAAAGAGGCCCTCCCCCGGCAACGACAGGTAGGGGAAGTTAGTACTCCATATTTTAATTTCTAGGCAGATAAATAACTGAAAATGATGCCTCCATTTTCAAAAAAAAACATCAACTTTGAAATAAACATAGAAAGAAAGAGCAGGAAAGTGATTGCATGGTTCCTGCGTCTCTTTAATAGAAAGGTTAACCGTAGAATTCTCGCAGTTTGAAACTTTATGCTAAGTGGTAAGACTAAATCTAACCCTAAGTGATTGACTTTAATATGTTTGTTTTAATTACCTTACCGTGGTCAATATGGGCGGAGGTTCTGTTCTCATTCATGTAACGAAGCTCTCCGAATATAGCATATTATCAGGGTTTTTTTTTAATTGTAACAGACTTAAAAAGATTTTATCTGACTCTTTTTTCTCGCCAAAAGTGAGACTTTTTAATGTGATTTTTTTCTCTGTGAATTCAAGAATAGTTCCTCAAAAATGAAAACTGTATCACCCAAAAACATTTTTATACAGTTAATACTAATTCAAGAATAGTTCCCCAAAAATGAAAACTGTATCACTCAAAAACATTTTTATACAGTTAATACTAAGATACTTCTGATTTCTAAAAAAAAAAGATGTTTTCCAAATATTATGTGCAAATTAATGTCTATACAAAGTTAGGTATGTGTGTATGTTTATATGTATAGAATTAACTCCAAAACTAACTGACCGATCATTGCGAATTTAAGAAACACAGCTGCTAGACGTAAGGGTGGAACATGTGGGCTATATTTAGTTTAATGTAGGTTTATACAAAGAGGGTGAAGAGGGGGTAGAAGCCCTTCGTGAAAATTCAGATATCTCCGATTTTTCGTGAAATTTTAACAATAGGTATTAGACATCAATATTTTTATGGGCGTCGCTCCAGACAAGGCATGAAGCCACTTGATATAAGGAGCTAAAAAGAACGGAATGTGATTAAGTTGCATGATAGAAAAAAAGGGAGAGGAGGGAAGAATCCATTCTAAATAAGGGTGTGTTTTAACTGGCTGTGATAAATTCAGGGGTAAAATAATCGAACCTAAAGCCGAAACATTAGCATGGCAATGATGGGCCCGGTCATCTATGCCGGAAATACCTTAAGAGACACACATCTATGCGCAACAATGCAGTTGAGAATACCCCGGTACTTAGCGAGTGCTGGGGGCGGGGGAAGCCTTCAAAGATCTACCACTAAGTTCGGTCTCTTTAAAAAAAAATAAGGAAGGAATGGTGTTACAAGGCTGACAAAACAGTCGAGTGACACGATTAACAGAAGAAAACTAAATGTTTTTTGTGTGTTGGGTTTTAAATTGGCGATGGTGCGAAACAAACGGCTTACTTGTTCTTGTTAATCTTTCAAATATGAAATGTTCTCCAAATTTCAGTTTCTTTTGTGTATTTTGCATTTTAGTGTTATAATATGGGCACAATCTCCCATTTGAAAATTCTATTTTTTTAAAAAGATTTGCATTAAATTTGATTCATAATCATTAAAAGCAATTAAGCAAGATTCCTTGAATTTTAATTTCTTAAGACCCTTACACTTAAATAATAGACATTTTTTAGAATCAAAATGATGTCATGCATTTTGATCAAAATTGGAAAACGTATTCTAGACATGTGGTTTAGTGGTTTATTTTAATCTTCGTAAATGGACTTAAAAGTAGTGCAAAACTGTTCTGTTCGGAGAATTAATTTTCCCTTCCTGGGACAGGTATTTTTCTACGTATAAATTTACAATGAGAGTTTTAAAATGTTCCGCGTCTTACACGTACGAAAATAATTGTTATCAAATAACTAATATATATATATATATATATATATATATATATATATGACTAATTGAAAATGTAATTTTAATCCTGATATTTTTTTCCTTGTTTATATCTACTCTAGCAGGCACCCGGCCTTACGCGAGGACGAATGGGGAGTCTGTGTATTCCTGCTCCTTGCTTGAATCTCATTACCATTTCTATTTTTTAATTTTTATAAGTGTTTGTGGGTGGCTTACACTACTAACGCAGTCTCCACGATATTATCGTAAAATAAAATTAAAACAAAATTAATGCCACCATTAGATTCTCGTAAACGTTAAATTGAGAAACGTTGTTTGATCTCGTTGTACTATAGATTTTACAGACAATTGAATTTTCTATCAAAGGGAGATTAATCTTGAAAAAAGTTAAAGAGTCTTCGTTGGTAAGTAGAATGCTAACATTTCAATCAAATTATAAGTAAGAAAAATATATGTCTAGTATTATGTCTCTGATAGTGTAGAGGCAGCACTCTATTTACATTCGTGCGCCCAAGTCCATTTATTTGGGGTTGGGGGGGGGTTATGTCCACCAAAGAGATTATATTGGTTTCTCGAGCTATACAGACGCTGATGGTAACACATAGTTTCTATACTGCTGGAAACACAGAGTTTCTATACTGCTGGAAAACCAGAGTTTCTATACTGCTGGACACACAGAGTTTCTATACTGCTGGAAACACAGAGTTTCTATACTGCTGGAAACACAGAGTTTCTATACTGCTGGAAACACAGAGTTTCTATACTGCTGGACACACAGAGTTTCTATACTGCTGGAAACACAGAGTTTCTATACTGCTGGAAACACAGAGTTTCTATACTGCTGGAAACACAGAGTTTCTATACTGCTGGAAACACATAGTTTCTATACTGCTGGTAACACATAGTTTCTATACTGCTGGTAACACATAGTTTCTATACTGCTGGAAACACATAGTTTCTATACTGCTGGTAACACAGAGTTTCTATACTGCTGGTAACACAGAGTTTCTATACAGCTGGTAACACAGAGTTTCTATACAGCTGGTAACACAGAGTTTCTATACAGCTGGTAACACAGAATTTCTATACAGCTGGTAACACAGAATTTCTATACTGCTGGTAACACAGAGTTTCTATACTGCTGGTAACACAGAGTTTCTATACAGCTGGTAACACAGAGTTTCTATACAGCTGTTAACACAGAGTTTCTATGCTGCTGGTAACACATAGTTTCTATACTGCACGGTCCTTTTCACAAACCGTCACTTTCCTGACCCACCTTCCAGATGGTGAGTATCAGTAAGCCTCACATCTCGAATTATTCTTGACTACTCTGACGGAGGCTTGTGTGGCAGATGCTCATAGCTCACTCGGGAATGCTGATCACGTTGTGATAATGGTTGATATCACCCTAAACTTCCGACCCAAACCGAAAAACGACAAGATACTACCAACGGGCTGATTGGGAATCCGTTAGATCACATCAGAGGCGCCCCATGAAGTAAAACTTTTTTTAAAACGCGAAAATTCTATGATAAGCCTCATTCTTCCTAATTGTTTACTTCGACCTGTGTGACTGCTATTTCGTATAGGCAGCAAGAACTGCTCAGCTACAAATAGACACAAATTTATAGCATCAAGAAATCATCGTAAGAGAGTAATAGCCACATCTAAAAGTAAGTATACCGAGATGACCAGAAAGCAGAGTCGCAGAAATTAGAAACTCGCGATTTCTGAAAAATTCTACAATAGTGCGGTTAATAATGGGCAATTAACAATTCCCCACTACCCAACCACCATGATATCGTTTGTACGGCAACTAATAAGGCAACACTGCTTGTCCAGCGGTTGGCTTTAAACTCCACTTCGAACTCCACAAACCACTCTTTCCCAATTTTCAAACTACGGACAGAAGCCACGCTTGATTACTTGATCATCACCCCTTCTCATGTTCTGGATATCATTAAAAAAAAATTGACACCCTCCAAAGCATGTGTTATTCCTGCTATAGTAATAATGAAAATCATCTGCTAGGCTGACCCATGTCCTCTCAAACCTATAACAAATAGCTTGCCCAGTCTTGCTTCTCTGATAGCTGAAAAATTTCATCTGTGGTACCAGTTCTAAAAAATTCTCAAAGAACTGAGCCGCAAAATTATCACCCTATCAGTCTCTTTCCACTCTTTGTTAAAATCTTTGACTCATTAATCAACCTAACGATAGTCCAGCATCTCGTAAATGCTAAACTTCTTTCTGACCAACCGTATGAATTTAGGCAAACCCATTCTGTTGGGGATATCCTAGCGGTCATCATACACTGGATAAGGCAGGTGAAGCTATGGCCGTAGCACTTGATACATCCAAAGCCTTTGAAAAGGTCTGGTATGAAAATTAAGGGCATTACTACAAGACAGGCTTGTTCAAGAAATTGCAAGACGCTTTCGTGCACCAGTTTAAACATGTAAAAGCCTTCTTCAAGAAGAGGGTTCAGGACTGGATGGACTACTTCGAGAACTATCGGACAGTGGAAAATCGCACTGCAGCCAATGTAAATCGTCCAATTCATTCATGACTATCAAAAAGTATATAGTGAGTCAGTTCAGCAGAGGCTGAAACACTGTACGCACGAATAGACTGTAGGCCCTATAGATGTTGCTTATATATATATATATATATATATATATATATATATATGTGTGTGTGTGTGTGTGTGTGTGTGTGTGTGTGTGTGTGTGTGTGTGTGTGTGTGTGTGTGTGTGTGTGTATTAGTTCTGATTATAGAAAGATGGAAAAAGCACTCTGGCGCAAAACCTTTCCCGGGATTGGTTAAAAAGGAGGGTTTGTGATCGATTTCAATGCTGATTTCGAGAGAGCACCTAAGAGGCAATACCTTAGCTGTTGCGATTTCTTTCTCTGTGGCAACCTTAAAGACAGTTATGCGTGAAGAGCCAGGAGCGTAACGGAACTGAAGGAAGCCATAACGACGGTCAGAGTCATAACTCTGTCGCTGTGATCGGATGCCTCAAGAAATGCAGAGAGCGTAATAGAGGTCATCTCGAAAATTTGTTCTGGAATAAAGAAAAATAGTCAAAACAAAAACTCATGTTTTGATTTGGGGTTTAAAACACAAAGTTTCATTTAATTATTGCAGAAAATGAACAAATGAAGTCCATCGAAAGTTGAGGCCATTTTTTTATGAAGGGAGGAAAGGTCAGTATATAAGCATTGAGCCAGACGAATTTCTTCGGGAATGGAAAAACTATTTCCGAGTAGCTCACTTGCCATAATTATATCTATATTCTACTAAGTTTTACACTGGTATTTAGCATTGCTGAAATTAATATCGAAACAAAAATTATATACTTAATACTGAATATATATATATATATATATATATATATATATATATATATATATATATATATATATATATTATACAATTCATATTATATATGAATTAGTTATGTGTATATGTTTATATATTTGTATGTATAGGATTAACCCCTAAGCAATCATTATGAGTTTTGAAGCAGCTGCTAAACGCAAAGGGGGGTAATGTGAGTTATATTAAATTTAATTTACTTCATGTAAAGGGGTGGAAGCCTTTCGTCAAAATTCAGATTTTGTGAGATGTTAACAATAGGTATTAGGCATCAATTAATAAATTTTCTCCGAATTTCAGTTTCTTTTAAGCAATTCAATTAAACAAGATTCCCTGAATTTCAATTTTTTTCTAAGAGCTAAAGCTTAAGCCTTAAATTTTATACATTTTTTTAGAATAAAAATTATGTAATGTATGTTGATCAAAATTGAAAAAGGATTCTAAGCATATGGTTTAGTATCATTATATCTTGATATTAATCTTCGTATGGAGACATAAAAGTAATGCAAAACTTATATTCGAAAAATTAATTTTTCCCTGTCCTCAAAATCCGAATAACATTATTGAGGAAACTGCGTTAGATATTTTTTTAAATATAATCACAAAAGCACAATTACTTACAAAAATAAAACTAATAGTATATCACTATTTTGAGAATTGAATGGAAAAATCATAATGTGGGCGGGGATATGTATATGTTTAAACGATCCGTATAGATTATGTCTGAGCGAGAAACTTGAAATCGTAAAGTTAAATATGTAAAAAAAAACAAATCGTACAAGTGAAATAGCCACAAACTGTAAAATAAGCTTTACTCTAATGTAACTACTACTACTACTACTACTTCTACTGCTACAATAAAAAAGAATAATAAAAAAGAAATGAACACATGGGCAGTATCACTATTAAGATATTCTTGATCATTCATAGGCTGGACCAAAGAAGAACTGAGGCATCTCGGTCAGAAGACTAGGAAACTAATGACAATGCACAAATGCACTCCACCCGAAGCATGATACTGACCGACTCTACGTTAAAAGGAAAGATGGAGGAAGGGGACTGGTTAGTATAGAAGACTACGTGAACGACACAAAAAAAAGAA
>OY744537.1:13602981-13660481 GCA_963556195.1 Sepiola atlantica | reverse complement strand
TTTGTATTAAAAAATAAAATTATTCAGGTTGATGATGATGATGATGATGATGATGATGATGATGATGATGATGATGATGATGATGATGATGATGATGATGATGATGATGATGATGATGATGATGATGATGATATATGCTAGAAAATAACTGGAACGCTGTAGCCCCCCTTCAAAAAAAAAAACAGTTGTCTATTGCGAGATTTGAATCTACGATATCATAAAATATTGATACTGAAGGCAAACACTTATCAACAATGGCATCTATCTAACGAAAATAGTTTGTCTTTTCAACCTACTGAAATTAGTTCAACATAGGAGTTTTTTTTACCTCTTCACATAGATCTAAAATAGTTCGATTGTCTAAAATAAATAAACATAGATATAAAATTAAAATTCTTAGTAATGAATATTCAACAAATATGCTGTATGCATTTAAAGATTAAATTTTTTTTTTCTTTAAAGTAAATAATACGGCAAATGCATGAAATCATTAAACGTGAAAATTAGTTTTTCGGTCGGCTAAAACGGGGCGCGAAAAATGGCGGAACATTTGTTTCTAATGTTATTTTTTTGTACTTTTAATTTTAAATAAGTTTTAAAAAGGTTCAACATAGATAAAGACATCGGATCGAAGGTGCTGATTCAAATCTGCAGTTAGTTTGGCGCTTAGATCAACAGATTAACTGTGATGCAGCGACACACACAGAAAACTTTGCTTAATAAATATATATATATATATTGTTTCAGTGAAATCAAAAACGTATATTTCACAACAGATTTCAATACTAACAAATTTGTATGTTATACAGTAATGTTTAACAGAATACATGTAAAAAGAAAATTTAACAGTTCTGTTTCAGTAGAGAACTAACAAGTAATACGTAATCGGATGCGTCCGTTTTATTTATGAGTTTAACAATGAAAATCATATTGTCTTAAATTTAGACCGACATGTCATAGAAATGCATGGACGTGTTGGCTCAGAATATTCAGAAGTTATCCCCCTCAATTCTACTAGCCAACGAAGAATGCACTCTCTACATCTTGAAACCATAAATATCTAAATGCACCTACGTGCGAATTTAGAACCAGATATTGTCTTTCGGGCTTCAAACTAGTTGGACGTGGTCCAGTTTCCATAACTCTGACGCGGTTCCCGTTAGACTCTTTAATGGTCGATGCTATACGTTCCCAAATATCATCGAAGTATAATTCTTTATTCGTTTACCCTGGTAATGCATGTATTTTCGATTGTGTTTTGGACAATTAACGTAGTCTTTTAACGTAGCCTTGTCGTTAGTAACTACGTCTGTAATGTTCACTCCCTCTTATGTATCATGTTTCTTATGTTCCTCTTACGTTTCTCTTTAACAAATCGCCCCTGTGAAAATAAATGTCTAAACAGGGTGTTTCGAAAATCGATGGTTAACTTCGGGATTGTGTTCTATATATGCAAATAGATCCAGAAACGCTTGATTTCCAAATTATAATCTATTGACTATAAATACTGATCAACAGTCTTTATTGTAAATATCTAACACGTACACTGTTTGTGGTAGTGATGTTATTTCTACATATGAGATAGAAAAACACTATTTACATGACCGGATCACAAGTAAAATAAGCCTGGCCCTGGTGTTGCCACATACACTAACAAACCCATGAAAAATTAACTTAAACAAATATAAACCCGGTGGGGCTCAGAAGAAACATCTGAACATTATGGTCGGTAGAGTATCCTTTGATAGCCAATATAGGTGACCCGGTCGGTATCCTGCGAATGCTGGTCCTTTTACTTTCAGGTACCTAAATATAACAGACGAAATACAGGTGTATAAATATGATCAACACAAACCAAAGACCAAGCAGGCGAAGAAACTGACCACAAATGTTACTAATAATTGAGTGCTATTACAAAAGCAACTCCCTTAAAACGAAAAATAGGTTCCTTTACACATATATAGAATATAATCCCGAAGTTATGTCATCGATTTCCCCAAACATCTTCTGTTTTTAAATTCAACAGTTTTTTCATTATTGTTTTTTCACTTTATATTCTCATCTCGGGTGTACTCACGAAAACACAGTATGCACAAAAATGGCGACCATGAGTGTTTGAAAAAAAAAAAAACTAAAGATAGACTATAAAATATATTTTAAGACGTATCTGAAAATAATATTTCAAACTTCATCGTGATACATCGACCGACCGACAGACAGATCCTCATATAAAGATGATTTGCCTCGTCTCAATTAAGATGCGTCCATTCAATCGTTGCTTTTAGCGATGCAAATGTTTTTGCAAACTGAAGTGTGACTGATTGACCGACAGACAAAGAGGTGCGAGATGTGGTCTAACAAATACACCCCAGAGCAAGCCTCAATCAGAACAATTTTTCAGAGACAAGCTCCAGCCCTTGTCACAGAGTTGCATCTCTGTGCCTGTTTTATAAGTACTTACACAGAATGTGTTCCGATGAACTCATTGCCATTTTACACTCTCCCAGCGTAAATACTCCCGACCCACCCGACTAGCATTAAAATCCCACCCTTTCACTGTACAGATCCCTAGATGCCGGAAGATGTTTTTTCCTTGGACCGCTTGCCTTTGGAATTCCTTCCCTGCTCCCTGTTTTCTCGACCGTACAAGCATACAGAAATTTGAATGTAATGTAAACAAACATCTTGCTGCCTAGCTTCCAACCTAAGCTGCGCCCCCATCCACCCAACAAATCTGACGTTTCAGTGGCAATACGCCTTGTTTGGAGTGATTGAAAGTAAAAAAAAAATAGAATTAAAATATTAAAAAAATAAAAAAATGAGCCAAAATTGTTTTGCAAGATTGGACTTTTATGGTCACTCTTTGACTACTTGGTATGTTCCGAACAAAAATGCTGTCAGTCACCTTAATTCTTAAGCCTTTTCTCACACACTACTGAAGCTATATATCCCATTAAAAATATGCGTTTACCTATTTTTATTTGAATTTAATAACTATTAGGTGTTTATATATTTTTAACGCTAAATCAGGGTGTTATTTAAAAAGGAACATTTATGTACAAGTGTAATTAAATATAATAGGTGGTGTTATTTAACACCAAGTTCCTTTTTTAAATAATATCAATTTTGATTTCAAACGTACAGACAGGGACCCTCTATAATAGGTTGATAGGTGTAATATGTGGTGGTCGTCATGCCTCTTTTGGTGATAACTTCCTCCACAAATAAAAATAAAAATAATAATAAGAAGACTTACATGCAAAACCAACGGAAGTTTATTCACTGAAATAAACCATTAACAAATAGAACATATTTCCTTTTGGAATGAGTTCAGAAGTCCTTTCTTTAGTTTCAGGGTAAGTAAAAAGGAGAATGTCTTTTGTTTTGTTGAAATGCTCATATGTTATAAAATGTTAAGAGAGGCAATAGGTAATGTTCGCCTGTGAAATTGTATGAAGCGCGCGAAAGGTGAAATGGAAGAGTGATAGTAAGACGCGTGTAACCTCCGAATGAAGAGTCAGTTGAGAGAGAGAGGGTTTGATGTTTGTGTGTGCTTAAATACTATTTGGATAGGCTCCAGCGAGCTTAAGGAGAAAAGTTTAGAAAAATGTCTTTGGAGAAATCCCATTGGACAGAAATATCACGTGGTGTGCTCCCTACTCCGCCCGCTCGTTTTGAGTTGATTTAATATATAAGGTCACGTCGGAATTTGCGTGGGCGTTATTTTTTATTTTTCACGCGCCAATACAATTATATTCACACTGCGCGCCTAAATTGTATTTATCCCAAACAACAATTTTTATCCGAATCTTAACCGTGTCAACTGGCAGAAATATAACCAATCTTCACAAAAAATACACTCCAAATGTCAAATTGTGTTCTGTTTTCTATAATGTTCGACGGTTTTAAATATTTAACGAAGAATACTTTCCAACGTTGCGCATGAGCCGATAATAAATCTACAGTCAAATAATAAAGATTTTGAAATATAAAATACGACTTCGGAAATAGAAAAGCGGCATCTTTTGTAGTAGATCCCGCCAAAAAAGAAAGCTGTGGTCAGCCTACAGACGACCAAACAGTTGGATGAATCATGGCCGCTGATCTATGGGTAATTACTTAGGCACGCGTTTCGTGGAACAGCCTAGCAAAGGTAGTGACGATGTCTATCTTATCCAGGATTAAAGTTTTCTTTGGACAAAACATTCAAACGGTATATTGATGTACACATCTTCTCACTGGCCTTTTACATGGCTTGTTGCACTTTGCTATTGTTTGCCAATACATTTGATTTGATTTGCAAATTATTCACCCAAAAACAGACAAAAACCGATTGTAGCAATAAAAATGTTTTTTATTCCTTACGCAAAACGATGAAATCCATTCATGTAATTGAGTAGTTACATAAAAAAATCGTTTCTCTACAAATTCACACAGATAACGGTCCACCATTCCGCGATGCGTTCCACAGAAGTGTTCATTCGGCATTTTTGTACGGCAAGAAATGAAGATTTAATCGATTTTAACGTGGAGATCTGAAGCCTAACCTTGTTTAGACAAGACTCGCAAAAGTAGGACAAGGACGTGTGCACGCATTGCGCATGACTTGTGGAGCTTTTTTTTTTTCAAAACTCATTTTTCTATTAGTGGCTGGATAAACCTCCAATAACAACGGAGAGAAAGCCAAAATTCATGGAAATCTCTCTACTCTAATTTCATAAACGGATGATTCTAGTAAAAAAATAAATTATATTTGTCGTACTAAACCATTTATTGGCTTTCGGAATGTTTTCCCGAACGTTTTTCGATCAGAACTAACCATACGTCATAAGTTGTTTAGCCAATAGGATAGCTCGTCTCTCACCCAAAGAATGCATGACGATATTGTTTAGCCAATAGGATAGCTCGTCTCTCACCCAAAGAATGCATGGCGATATTGTTTAGCCAATAGGATAGCTCGTCTCTCACCCAAAGAATGCATGACGATATTGTTTAGCCAATAGGATAGCTCGTCTCTCACCCAAAGAATGCATGACGATATTGTTTAGCCAATAGGATAGCTCGTCTCACACCCTAAGTATGCATGACGATATTGTTTAGCCAATAGGATAGCTCGTCTCTCACCCAAAGAATGTATGACGATATTGTTTAGCCAATAGGATAGCTCGTCTCTCACCCAAAGAATGCATGACGATATTGTTTAGCCAATAGGATAGCTCGTCTCTCACCCAAAGAATTATGACGATATTGTTTAGCCAATAGGATAGCTCGTCTCTCACCCAAAGAATGTATGACGATATTGTTTAGCCAATAGGATAGCTCGTCTCTCACCCAAAGAATGCGTGACGATATTGTTTAGCCAATAGGATAGCTCGTCTCTCACCCAAAGAATGCATGACGATATTGTTTAGCCAATAGGATAGCTCGTCTCTCATCTAAAGAATGCATGACGATATTGTTTAGCCAATAGGATAGCTCGTCTCTCATCCAAAGAATGCATGACGATATTGTTTAGTCAATAGGATAGCTCGTCTCTCATCCAAAGAATGCATGACGATATTGTTTAGCCAATAGGATAGCTCGTCTCTCACCCAAAGAATGCATGACGATATTGTTTAGCCAATAGGATAGCTCGTCTCTCACCCAAAGAATGCATGACGATATTGTTTAGCCAATAGGATAGCTCGTCTCTCACCCAAAGAATGCATGACGATATTGTTTAGCCAATAGGATAGCTCGTCTCTCACCCAAAGAATGCATGACGATATTGTTTAGCCAATAGGATAGCTCGTCTCTCACCCAAAGAATGCATGACGATATTGTTTAGCCAATAGGATAGCTCGTCTCTCACCCAAAGAATGCATGGCGATATTGTTTAGCCAATAGGATAGCTCGTCTCTCACCCAAAGAATGCATGACGATATTGTTTAGCCAATAGGATAGCTCGTCTCTCACCCAAAGAATGTATGACGATATTGTTTAGCCAATAGGATAGCTCGTCTCTCACCCAAAGAATGCGTGACGATATTGTTTAGCCAATAGGATAGCTCGTCTCTCACCCAAAGAATGCATGACGATATTGTTTAGCCAATAGGATAGCTCGTCTCTCATCTAAAGAATGCATGACGATATTGTTTAGCCAATAGGATAGCTCGTCTCTCATCCAAAGAATGCATGACGATATTGTTTAGTCAATAGGATAGCTCGTCTCTCATCCAAAGAATGCATGACGATATTGTTTAGCCAATAGGATAGCTCGTCTCTCACCCAAAGAATGCATGACGATATTGTTTAGCCAATAGGATAGCTCGTCTCTCACCCAAAGAATGCATGACGATATTGTTTAGCCAATAGGATAGCTCGTCTCTCACCCAAAGAATGCATGACGATATTGTTTAGCCAATAGGATAGCTCGTCTCTCACCCAAAGAATGCATGACGATATTGTTTAGCCAATAGGATAGCTCGTCTCTCATCCAAAGAATGCATGACGATATTGTTTAGCCAATAGGATAGCTCGTCTCTCATCCAAAGAATGCATGACGATATTGTTTAGCCAATAGGATAGCTCGTCTCTCATCCAAAGAATGCATGACGATATTGTTTAGCCAATAGGATAGCTCGTCTCTCATCCAAAGAATGCATGACGATATTGTTTAGCCAATAGGATAGCTCGTCTCTCATCCAAAGAATGCATGACGATATTGTTTAGCCAATAGGATAGCTCGTCTCTCATCCAAAGAATGCATGACGATATTGTTTAGCCAATAGGATAGCTCGTCTCTCATCCAAAGAATGCATGACGATATTGTTTAGCCAATAGGATAGCTCGTCTCTCATCCAAAGAATGCATGACGATATTGTTTAGCCAATAGGATAGCTCGTCTCTCATCCAAAGAATGCATGACGATATTCGTCAAAAGATTTACGAAATGATTTTTTCGCGCCTATTCAGTAACTCGCTTCACATTATTTAAATACTAAATACTATTGGTATATCTATTAGTCTATCTGAACTTAGGGAAAAAAAACTGGTTGCAAAAAGTTATACAGGGTGGGCAAAAATAAGGGTCCTATTTTTAAAAATTCATAACTTTTTTATTTATTGATTTTTTTTATTTTTATTTTTAGAATAAGTAAAGGACCCCTTACGAAGCAAGCATGAGCCGTATTAGCCCTAAGGAACGTACCCTCATTTAGAAAACATTATTTTTGCTTAAAAAACTCAAAACAGTGTATAAAACAATACTTTAGTTTTTGTAAGTTTTAAGAAGTGTTTTTCGGCTAAAATTTGTTTTGTTTATTTCAAAAAATCTCGGAAGGGTCAGTCTACACACACATAAAGTTTGGTGAGTTTAACTTTTATTTTGTGGAAGTTATTCAAATTCAAGTTATTCAAATTTAAAGATAGGACCCTTATTTTGGCCCACCCTGTATAAAAACGAATGAATTACTTCGTGGCCATCGGAATGTTGAATGAATTTTAAGGCATTTAAACTGTCGAATAGAAAGTAATTTAAACTGTATTCAAAATTCTTAGCAAATCATCATGTAATTAAAAGTTTTGAAGCTATTTATATCCAATAATTTTATAAATCGAGATTAAAACATTACCTTAACAAAATTAGTTATAGTTTTATAAGATGTTGGTGCAATTCATTCAATAAGAACAACACAGTAAAAATAATTCATTTAACTTTGAATTTTTTTATGTTTCATAAAAAAGAAAATTGTAAACACGAACAATTGCATAAATAATTTTTTTTTTAAAGCGAAACAAAAATGAAAGTCAAGACTTCCGGATAACGCCAAGTAGGAACAGCTAATACATCTGTAAAGTAATACATTATTTTTTTAAAGTTGTCTTTTTTTTATTTTCAAGCGAAAATGTTAATATTTTTACTTTGAATATATATAAATATATCATTGTTATAACCCTCTATCTAAAAGGATATTGAGCCATTTATCTCCAATTCTGCTGTCTTCATTCTGCTCTGTTCCGATTTTGAGAAGTTTATTTTTGTATTACTATATATATATATATATATGTCAAAATCTTTTATTAACTAATAAAATTTTAAGGAAAGAGCGGACTCTACAACTTATGAATACAAGAAGTTTGCACAACCGCTCAGATCGATGTAGGATATGGGGGAGTTGTTATAGATATCGTAAGTATTTTTCGTGCAAGGAGTTGAGGTTTCATCTACGGGTGTAATAGATTCCATTTCTTTCGGTGTCGTATTTTTTGTTGAGGTTTTCTGATATCGCTGAGGTTTGATGAGTCTCGGTTTTGTATTTCAGAAACGCTCGTGTACATAACCAGCGAGCCAACGTCTATTAGAGATATTATCGTTTCGTAGACGAATCTGCGTATAACAATATTTATCAATAAGTTCTGCCGTCTCCAAACTACAGTCGTATTACGATTGTTTGGCATTTGAGAATAACGATTGCAGGTATGGACAGCCATGTTGGAACACAACGACTATTCGTAGATTGGCACGGATAATTGAACAATCATTTATGGATGGATTGGGCGGACGGGTGGACGTCGCTATTGAATCGTAATGGATTGACTGTAATGCATTACGTATATCTCTGATGGGCCTGATTGTTTCTTCCCATAATTATGTTTCACAGTGAATCATACCATTTATTATATAAAGCACAGTTCTGTGTGTCGATCTAAAAGTCAGAAACTACACCAGATACACACGCAATTTATAAATTCTTTTTCAGCGTTGTCTCGTGCAGAATATGGACACATATTTCATAATGATTCTTTTGGGGCCACCAGGAACATTTAGAGCGATTTTTTTCTATCGATCTTTTGTGTAAAACTCTAAAATAAACTTTTTTAGCCTTCAGACAAGGATCATATGTAGTACCTGTTCTGTTCTCGGTCGGAAGAGTGAAAATACTTTTTGACTAGTGGGCGATAAAGAGAGGGGGCGATAAAGAGAGGGGGATAAAGAGAGAAGTTTTAAAAGATAGATGTTGCACACACTTTTTAAGTTTTCTATTTTGTTTTTGTTGTTCATGACCCCCCCCCCCAGGGCACGTCGGGTAGCCATGCTAATCTATTATTAAGGACAGTTGTCTGTTTGTGTGTGTCAACTTAAAAGTCAGAAACTACAAAAGACACACTCACAAAGCTGATATATTCTTTTGTGGGTCAACAGGAACAAAATTAGCCAGGAAGTCGACATTTACAGCGATTTTTTTTCAATTGACAGAAAATGGCAGAGGAGGTGATATAGTTGCACACACTTTTTAACTCTTCCAATTGTTTTGTCCGTACACCCCCACCCCGGGCAACGCCGGGCAACCATGCTAGTCGTATATATGTTAAAAATTTAAATGAAACATGCAAAACATGAGTTGTCTTCCCCTCGAATGATATACACAAATATCATAGATTTTGGTGCATTTGTGCAAAAACTAATGAGAATATTTTTAGATTTTTTTTAGTGGATTTTGAGCAAATATTACTAATAAAATGATTTTCAAATTTTTATAAAGAAAAATTGCAATTTTTTTTTCAATTTAGGTTGCAAGAATATATTTTTTGTGTGGAAAACATCTTGAAAAATATTGATTGGGTGTTTGTTCGTTTCTGAACGTAAAGCTTGATAAAGTTATCTTTTAATAACTTACTTTTTTTTAAATGTTACTAAATTGTAATCTTCGTTATGGTGGTAGTGATAACAAAGAAGACAAAAACATTTTACCAAAAAATGCGATTGGAAACATCTTAAAGGAATACTCATATTTGTTTGCATAAATACCCGTCTTAAAGATACACGATTCATAATATTATTGCTGAGAAAGAAGCATAAATCGCTATTGAGAACATTGGTGGCAAAGCCCGTTTGGATGCCTCTCTCACCCAGACGGCTGTAATAAGCTCAGGCCCTACAGATACATAATGTATACTATTATACTTAATATTTGACAATGTGAGGTAGGTAGACAACAGAACATAAAACATCGACAGGCTGCCCCGAAAGCGTCCTCTCTTTTTTCCGGTCGAATGGTTCGAGAGTATTGATTTACTCCCCTCCAGGAGTTAGGCACAAGGCCAGTTTTATCTTACTCCCACAAGTAAGATGTGACCCACGGTCGGGTCGGGAAAGTGGGGTTTGAAAAGCCAGCGCCCGAGAGGTCAGCACTCTGGCCCCGGTAGGGGCGCCTCAGACAGTAAGCAATAAACTTACTCCTCCCCAAAGAGGGGAGGCAAAGCCTGCGAGGGTGGACCTCCTAGAACTGCACAGGACAGACACATTGACCGGCGTAAGTC
Organism: Sepiola atlantica; assembly: GCA_963556195.1. Lineage (NCBI taxonomy): Eukaryota > Metazoa > Mollusca > Cephalopoda > Sepiida > Sepiolidae > Sepiola > Sepiola atlantica. Next base: position 13,650,179 of record OY744537.1, on the reverse strand, counting down.
AAGCCCCGAAGGACAAGACAATACCAGTATGGGGTGCAGTATCCATCGGAACAGATGCTACACTTTGATCTTAGCCAAAAGGCCAGGAGTTTCGAGAGTAGTACGTGTTGGCCTTGTTATGTCTACTGATCCTCAGTCTATCATATTTACCTTTTCTGGGAGACATTTACAATTCTCCAATATTTTGTGTAAATGGGCCTTCCCCTGCTGAGACAATTTTCTGGGAGTTATATTTGATCCTTTCCTCAATAAAGGTTCACACAAATCCGTCCACTAACTTCTAAGTATTTACTGGAACGAGAAAGAAGTTTGATCCCAAGTTTTCTATCGCCTGATACTATGGCGGGTCAGAAATGGACGCCCAACAACCAAGCTTCAAATCATCAAATTCATAATATTGACTGATGTTGTCACCTTCCTTGTCATCGTGGCTTCCAGTCTAGTGATAGACCCAGTCCGTCCAACAGGTTTATTGGTCAGGGCAGAATAGTCTTCGTTGACACCTTAAGCCGGTTCTACTTTTCGTTAAACGTTTTATTTTACTGATTTATTTTTATTTAAAAGTCACTATCGAAACTGATGTGTTTTTATCATATGCTAAGTTCAGGTATTCCATGACTTTGTTGATTAAAGAGCATTGAGCTGCAACTGCGTTTCAATCTTCAAAAATACTAATACAAGATATATCTGCAAGATCGGTTTTTATATAAACAAATACGAGGATTCGTTTAAGATGTTTCGAATCAGATGTTTTGGTAAATTTTTTTTTGGTCATGTAACTACTATACCCACAACGAAGATTTTCAGATTACAATTTTTTTTGAAAATAACACTAAAAAACTAACATTTATTCAAAGATAATTTTATCAAGATTTACGTTCCATTACGTTTACTTATTATTTATTGTAAAAATATATTTGATCACAAAAGGGAAGCTTTATACGTTGGTACATTTTAAAAACGAGAGATTAAATTATTTTATGCGGTAAGTAAAAAGGTATTTTTGAAAAAGAGGTATACCGCAAAAATGTATTTAAAAATGACACCATCCTGATTCAGCATATTACGTTGGTAAATAAATATTTAATTGAAAATTATTAAATTCTTCAATACTTTCAGTTGATCTGTTTACCTTATCAACGGTGTTTTCAACAAAATTGCATTATCATTGCCTTTAAGAAATGCAACTTCTTACAAAAAAGTATTCATTTTGCATTATTTTTTATATCCTTTTGGGGAATATGATGGAGCGCGAGTTGCCCACCGGCCACAGTGAAAGGGGAGGGTAACGTCATGAGACGGATGACTTCTGTTTTCCGGTGAGCTCACCCTTCTGATGGATATCGTCCGCGTCTGACAGCCCACGGCTGGTCCAAGCCGCTGGCGGGCACACATCTTCCCCCCCACCCCTGGGATATTTACAAACGACCGCGGTTCACAGGAGTTTGCTTTTCCGGAGAAGCCAATAAACCGCGTGAATCTATTCGTGTCGTCCTGTTATTTATTTTCGGACAGTTTTTCCTTTTTCCAGCGTTATCGACATAAACCCTTCGAATTAAAGATGGCGGACAAGCAACTCAATAACTCGTCGCCGTCAACAGACGAGAATCGAGTCCGGTTAAACATGGGATGAGCAGCCATATCAAACACTTTGAACAAATTTCTTTTGTCAATCTTATAAATCTGTGCAAAAAAAATTAATAATTTAAAATGTAAAAAAAAACGTTCTTCTTCTTTTGTGTGAATCAGATGATTCCGGTGTTGGTATTAGTTTCCCCGATGCTTTTATAGTTAGAAATCTTTCTGGAAAGACATCGGGTACTTACGGGAAGGATCACGAGACGGTTACCTACATCCCTAAGATACTGTGGAACCGACTGGATTCGAACTTGGAACACCCGGGTCTTCAGTCCGTGTCGATATCCACTTAACCACCGTCACCTCCCTATATATGAAAAATGAAAAAACTAATAAAAAAATAAATAAATTTAAAAAAAAAAAAAAATTTAATTAAAAAAAAATATAAATAAATAAATAAAAAAAAATGTTTTAATTTTTAAAAAATAAAAAAATAAATAATAAAAATAATAAAAATAATAAAAATAATGATGATGATGATGATGATGATGATGATGATGATGATGATGATGATGATGATGATGATGATGATGATGATGATGATGAAAAAAGGTTGAATATTATTGATATAAGAAATTTTTTAAAAGATTAATAGATGGAAGTTGATTCGTGTTTTCAGACAAACGTCCGTTCTATCTATCAAAATATTTGTTACAAATAATTTAATAGAAAATTGTGGGTTTTTTTTTATCTATTTTTAAAAAATAGAATAAACTAAACGACCCATAAATATTGTCTTTGGACAGAGATAAACGAAAATATTCAGTTGTCATCCCAATACAAAACGACCAGCCATATGCATAACGGAATATAAAAACTATTTGGATAATGAATATACTGAATATTTATTCAGTTGTTCAACGAGAAAAAAAAAACAAGCAAAAAAACTCAACTAATTTGTTTCAAGATGCTTTCCACGGAAAAATGTATTATTGCAACCTAAATGTTGCCTTTTTCTTGTATTGTCGGTAGGTCGGAGAGGCCTGATTCAATCAATCGGCTGATCATGTCAAGTCCTTGCACAAGCACATTTACCGGTCGTATACGACAAACTGCATTTATAATTGACACTCAACCCTCTCATCCTTAAGATACTAAAAGGCGGCGGTTAAGGGCTGAGAGAAATGACAATGACCACTGTAACAACGTATCAGCATCGGACATTGTTTACCGAAAGACTCGAAATCAACTCTCAGCTCTAGTATACTGGTAGATGTATCGCCAGGGCGAACCCCTTGGTAAATTCTCAACATAAGTTGGACTGCGGTGATTGAAAGAGCACAGGACCAATGTAAAAAAATGAATTCTACGTGTCGTTTATTCAAAACACTCTAAAGGAGCCCATACCGAAACATGTTTGCGAAGTGGATTACGAAGATTCGTTATTTTTTAAGCCAACGACGAAAACCTATGAACAAAACTGCCTTATTTTATTATTGAAAAGGTTGTATCATCAAACATAAAATTGTATAATCAAACATAAACGGTTGTATCATCAAACATAAAATGTTTTATCATCAAACATAAAAGGTTTTATCATCAAACATAAAATTGTATCATCAAACATACACGGTTGTATCATCAAACATAAAATTGTATCATCAAACATAAACGGTTGTATCATCAAACATAAACGGTTGTATCATCAAACATAAAATTCTATCATCAAACATAAACGGCTGTATCATAAAACATAAAATTGTATCATCAAACATAAAATTGTATCATCAAACATAAACGGTTGTATCATCAAACATAAACGGTTGTATCATCAAACATAAAAGGCTGCATCATCAAAAGCAAAAGAAAACTTTCAAATGGGAACATTCTAATCGAAGTAGAAAATAATACGTAGTTTCTACAAAACAAATTAAAGGTTTTCATACCAAAAAAAATACTAAAAATCTAAAACGTGAATGCATCAAAAGGAGTGGTAAGAGGTTAACAACTTTTCGTATCTAGAGGAAATTTTTTTTAAAGAATTAAAATCACAAGACCTAATAAACGTCAAAATCAACAAAAAATAAATGACCAAATAATAGAAACGAACACTCATATAATTTGTATACGCCAACAATTACACCCAAATCAGACGTAAGCTACACGGTGGAAAGGTCGAACAAATAATCCCTAATCGATCCCCGTTCGATGCCATAAATGCCAGGAGTTTGACCATCACGAGTGCAATTGTAATGGGGAAAAGCAAATGCATAAAGTGTGGAGAGAAAGATCCCAATAACTTTACGGACGGATATCAGAATAGTTATAAATGTGCGGATTGCGGTGGAGACTATCCGATATGTGCAAGGATTTGCGAGAAATGAAAGAAAGAAAAAAAATTCTTGCTATTAATCACCCCAGAAGAATTTCTTTCACTGAAATATTTCTAAATATAGGCGCAGCCACAAAAAGAGGAGAAACCATACTCTCAAGTGGTATCTCCGGTGTCAAATACTGACATAGGCAATAAGTGTATATATAAGTAATAAATACAAGAATTGCTACAGCTTAGACCTAGAGACTGGTTAACTTTTATAAGAAGAGCAGAATTGGAAGGACCGGATCGCAGATAGAAAACCCCGGAAATAAGGAAAACGGATACCATTGTACACTCAACTCAACCTATGATACTATGGATTGTTCCCTCCCTCTCCAGAGCCGAGGAAATGATTCACCAAGTCGCACAAAGGCGATCGGAAAATAGGATGGGTAGTCAGCTAGGGAGTAGTCGAGGTGACAAAAGACCAGACATGGGATTTCCGGCATGACTATATATTTATAGAGGTCAGGGTTGTTTGCAATAGTTTAGTTTACGACAGTTGACGAGTTTTGCGGAAGTTGGCGACTAGCAGAGAAAATCAGATTAGAGAAAAAGTCGGGCGAAAGCGGCTCGGGGTAAACGAGCAAGTGATGAGATGAGCTGACGAGCGACGACACTGATGACCTTGACAGACAATTTAATCCCAGTTAACTAAGATGTGGACGGCGTTTAAAGGATCCTTCTCCGCGACAGTATCGCGCACACGCACGCACACACGCGCACAGAGTACAACCGATCTATATACAATGTATTGGAGTTTGTGTTCTTTCTCGTGAGTTTCTGCTGCTTTTATTTTTGTATTCTTATAAACCAGCGCTTGTACCCTCGGTGATCGCCAAGACGATGACACGGTCAGATCGAGAATGATAGTTTAAGAAGAAACCCACGGCACACACAGCGTTGTGGTCGGTAGTCGTCGAGAGGGTCGGCATAGTCTTATACACCTCCACTTACAAAGGAAAACCTTCCCTAAATATGATCGGAATATCAACTATTCAGTTACGTCTATAATACTTGACACTCAGCTTCCCGGGGAGTATCAATACTATTTAGAAATTACGTGGCCCACATCAAAATAAATACAGAGATAAAGATTCAATCGATTGTTATAAAGGTTATACTGCATAGAAAAATGAATATATGCTTAATATACCTTCTACCGAACGATAATGTTAATGGAAATTAACTTAAGAAGCTAGTTGACCAAATGTCCAAATCATTCATTCTACTATCGGGTTTTTATAGTCAAAACAATTTATGAGGTGCCAACACACAAACGGAAAGGGTAAAACCTTGGAAAGGAGTATTAATAATAAAAACAATCAATGTCCATTTAATATGGGTTCGTAAATGTATAAAAACCTATCTACTGGAAATACATGTGATATTGATTTAACCATATGCAAACCGCATTGCTTACACGGACTTTACATGGCATGTATGTGATGATACCTGTGACAGCGATAACTTCCCAATTGTCCTAAATAACACAGAACCTAATGGCAAGAAAATGGTCCGTTGGAAGACTACATTGGAAATGTTCAAAGAAAAGTTGTAAAGAAAAACTAATGGATAAAGAGTCCAAGAATGAGACAGTAGAGCACTTCGTAGAAACGCTGAACTCCATAGTAGGAGATTGTGTCTTCAAGAACGCAACACCAAATAGGCGAAAAAGATCCTGGTTTAACAACAGATGTTAGAGAGTAGACTACGAATAGCAGAACTAGATAAAACAAAACTGAACTATTAACTTCAAATCTGACAGAATAAAAATATACAGCAAAATCACGAAAAGAGATAAACGCAACAAAATGAGAGAATTCTGGTAAACGTACATTCACAGCAAGAACTTGTTCTGCTACCACCACTGCAAAAAAATTTACTTTCTTCCTCGTTGCACCTAAAACCAAACGTAATTTCAATAACTTCCATTCTGTGAAACGCATTACCACGGGACTACTTCACTGCAACATGGTCGTCTTCAAGTCCAATTTAAACAAATACTTGTCGAGCCGTTATGTTAAATAATCAAATTTTGCCCATTTCATTTATACTTTTCAATCCTCTCATAGTATCGTTCATCATCAAATTGAAAATCTCATTAACCCTTATCCTCAAGTGGCTTTTTGGCCTAGATAAGTGGTGACTCATTAGTATACAAATGTTATATCAAATTAAATTCCTCGTCTTAACCAAAGAAAATTTGGGAAATGATGAGAATAATTGGAGGTTAGCATCAAAGAAACACTAAAAAAAAAACAAAGAAAAAAAAACAAAGAAAAAAAAACAAAGAAAAAAATCAAAAACAAAAAACAAAGAAAAAAAACAAAGAAAAAAAAACAAAGAAAAAAACAAAGAAAAAAAACAACTGAAAAATGATTTTTTAAAAACTGTAACAAATCTGCTGGCTGAATCGTTTTCAAAACTATTCAAGTTCAAACGGTAAAAGAAAAGAATTTATAAACATGAAAGAAAAGTCCAATAGCTTATTGAAACTAAGGGAATCAAAAGACACTAAGGAATTAAAATATTGTTAGAGAACCGGATGACATTAATTATGAATTATCAAAGAAATTACCATAAGAATCACTAAAAATTTATTTTTTAAATTACCCATTCCCGAAACAGGAAACGACACTTCTTATCCACGAAAGTACAGTGCAATATCTGTAACGAGTTGTTCATGCAAGACAATGGAAATAATAATAAACGGGTTGATTTGGTATTTGGAATCCAACCTTATTTCCACTGTACAATTTGAATTCCGTAGTAAATGCTACATTTTCCAACTTCCCGATGCGTGTATAAACCGTTATGCACACATATAGTCGTCGTGAACCCAGGATCTTTTCGTCTGCTGATAAACTCACTCGGACGCCGATGTTTATTTTAAAAAATGGTTTATTTAAGAAGACAGACAGTTACACAAAAACACCAGAGAGGCAGATTACTTGTATACGCATGAAAGAGAAAGAAAGAAAGACGGACATACGGATAGCTCGTCTCGCCACACCCAGCCACCCTGTGCGCGCTACCGCCTCATTGGGGACAGCGCTTAGACACGTCTTTCCTGCTTGAAGCCTCGCCAGCCAAAGAGAAAGAAAATCTCCGAACGGGTATCACGTAGTTTCGTTTACTTACGTTCTGATTACTCTTGGCCTGGAAAAGTTTGAGTGACACATTTAAGTGTCACTCAAACTTTTCCAGTCAGAAGTCACGTGGTTTCACAACTTCCTTTTTGGGGTCACCTCTGATCCTTAAGTGTCACTCAAACTTTTCCATTCAAACACGGCCCTCGTTATATAGCTGCAAATAAGGCGCAATCGACCACTTAATGCGCCTTGAAACAAATATGATGGAAGCATTCATTTGGAACGAACATCTTATAGCTATTTTTCATCTGGAAAATGTTTGATACGACGTGGATGTATGGGGTGCGGAAAGACTTGTGCGACCAAGGTTGCCAAATTTTATCAATAGCTTCTAAGCTAAAAGTCTGGTTTTACCAGATCAGGCTGTCTGAAGATACCGGCTTCCTGACCAAAAATTCACCAAACATTGATGTTATTGTTCTATTCCTTTCCCTTTGCAAATCCAGTCATGTTCTGCAAAGTCAAAGACAAAAACAACAGTTTTCCTCTACAAAACAACTAAACCAAACACCATGAATAAATATTTGAAGACATAAAGAACTTGAAGCATAAAGACCTTTACCAAAATGATCGGATTCGGCATTAAATAACCTGAAAGGGTTGATATGCCGTAAAACGAAACAACTAAACCAAACACCATGAATAAATATTTGAAGACATAAAGAACTTGAAGCATAAAGACCTTTACCAAAATGATCGGATTCGGCATTAAATAACCTGAAAGGGTTGATATGCCGTAAAACGAAACAACTAAACCAAACACCATGAATAAATATTTGAAGACATAAAGAACTTGAAGCATAAAGACCTTTACCAAAATGATCGGATTCGGCATTAAATAACCTGAAAGGGTTGATATGCCGTAAAACGAAACAACTAAACCAAACACCATGAATAAATATTTGAAGACATAAAGAACTTGAAGCATAAAGACCTTTACCAAAATGATCGGATTCGGCATTAAATAACCTGAAAGGGTTGATATGCCGTAAAACGAAACAACTAAACCAAACACCATGAATAAATATTTGAAGACATAAAGAACTTGAAGCATAAAGACCTTTACCAAAATGATCGGATTCGGCATTAAATAACCTGAAAGGGTTGATATGCCGTAAAACGAAACAACTAAACCAAACACCATGAATAAATATTTGAAGACATAAAGAACTTGAAGCATAAAGACCTTTACCAAAATGATCGGATTCGGCATTAAATAACCTGAAAGGGTTGATATGCCGTAAAACGAAACAACTAAACCAAACACCATGAATAAATATTTGAAGACATAAAGAACTTGAAGCATAAAGACCTTTACCAAAATGATCGGATTCGGCATTAAATAACCTGAAAGGGTTGATATGCCGTAAAACGAAACAACTAAACCAAACACCATGAATAAATATTTGAAGACATAAAGAACTTGAAGCATAAAGACCTTTACCAAAATGATCGGATTCGGCATTAAATAACCTGAAAGGGTTGATATGCCGTAAAACGAAACAACTAAACCAAACACCATGAATAAATATTTGAAGACATAAAGAACTTGAAGCATAAAGACCTTTACCAAAATGATCGGATTCGGCATTAAATAACCTGAAAGGGTTGATATGCCGTAAAACGAAACAACTAAACCAAACACCATGAATAAATATTTGAAGACATAAAGAACTTGAAGCATAAAGACCTTTACCAAAATGATCGGATTCGGCATTAAATAACCTGAAAGGGTTGATATGCCGTAAAACGAAACAACTAAACCAAACACCATGAATAAATATTTGAAGACATAAAGAACTTGAAGCATAAAAACTTTGACCAAAATGACCTGATTCGGCATTAAATAACCTGAAAGGGTTGATATGCCGTAAAACAAAACAACCAAACCAAACACTATGAATAAATATTTGAAGACATAAAGAACTTGAAGCATAAAGACTTTTACCAAAATGATCGGATTCGTCATTAAATAACCCGAAAGGGTTGATATGCCGTAAAACAAAACAACCAAAACAAATCTTATCCAAAAATAATTAAAGGGTTCGAATGCAAAACGCGATAAATCCAATTTGTTTAAATTGAGAAATCAATAAAAAGACGAACATAACAAATCTAGACTCAAACTATAATTGTATTTCATTGAAAGCAAAGAAAATTTATGCCGATATTACATTATGTAAAGCAGGATTTGAGAGTACTGTTAAGTGTTGAAATACAACACTTCTTGTAGTGATAGTTTCACAGTTTTGCAAATGGCGTTTATCGCGTTTTGAATTCGAACATCATTCGTGTTTCCTTCACATTTTCAAATGTGAAGAGTTAGGAGGAAGATGTGCCGCTGTAACTCTGTTTAGTACTAAAATAAAGAAAATAATCAAGGAATTATCACCTTGAATTAATGAATCTCTGTACGTAGAGGATCTCACAATGTTACATATCAAAATATGTCCACACAACGAAAACAGCAATGCCTAAAGAAAACTGGCAGATGGACAACTCTAAATGGATCCAGGTTCTCTAAAAAAAAAAAACTAAATGCATCCATTTGTTTGTCATAAGAGAAAACTGGCAGATGGACAACTCTAAATGGATCCAGGTTCTCTAAAACAAAAAAATGTATCCATTTTTTTGTCATAAGAGAAAACTACACAATGACCCTAGTCTGCAAATTGCAGGCTCAGAAATACTTGATTAATACAAGTTTCTAGGGGTAATATTTGATCTAAAACTTAACATTTATTCCCCATTTGAGACACATAAAAGCTAAATGCACAGTGATATCTCGCATAGAGCGGGGGCTGATCGATACACCTTTTTGTTATGTTATGATTAGATGAAAATTGGACTACAGTAATTTCATATATCGATCATCGAGAAAGACCTACTAAAACATATTGACCCGATCTACCATGTAGGATTGAGGTTAATACTTAGACCCTTTAGAACATCTCTGGTTGAGATACGATATGCAGAGCCTAACAAAGCACCTACAGATATTAAAAGCCATAAGCTGGCCCTCGCCACCAGTACTATGTCAAACTTAAATCATGCCCATAAAGTCAATACAATAATATACAATAATATTTGTTATCCCCAAAAATGGAGACTTATTCCGAAGGAGCGAAAAAGCCATGAAACCGGTGACTTACAGATGAAAACAATTCTTCGAAAAGCGAATGTGGATTTGGCAATTATTCATAAGACAATCATACCAGATATTCTATAAAGACGCTAAAAATAAATTTAACCCTCTCCAAATTAAAAAGAAATAACTCTCCCGATAGTTTTCCTAGAGGAATTAGAGACAGTTCAGGGAAGAAACCTCCAGATATTTGCAAATTTTCACAGATGGATCTAAACTGAAGAAAACAGGATGTAATTCAGTATACAAAGCGGAAATATTTAAAAAAAAAAAAAAAAAAAAAAAAAAAAAAAACATTTTCCAAACGACACCTTCATTCAGTTCAGAAGCTTGCACAATCAAAATGGCTCTCGACTTCATCATAACATTAATGAATAAGTCCATTATCGTTGCCGATTCGCTATCGGTATTAGTATCATTAAAAGGCAAGACATTTGATAATCCATTAATATATGTTTTAAATGCTACGCAAATTTTAAAAAGTGGTTTAATGATAATCATATACAGATATGCTGGGTTCAAAGTCACTGAAAGCAGTCAGATTGCCCGTAAACGTAACTAAACTCAAAGAACTAAACTAAAAGAAGTTTCAAATCCCACATGCAGACTTTGAAATCAAAATAACAAATATACGCTGCAACTGAGACAGTATCGCTGGAACAGCGATGAACATAAACGTGATAGATAAACATAATAAATGAACATAAAAAATTGCTGAAAACTAAACCTACATTCGGAGAATTGGAGAAAAAAAACTTCAGAAAAAGACGAAAAGAGAAAATGATATGATCCAGACTTCGTATAGATCATACAAGGATAACACATTCTTACTTACTAACAGCAGAACAACAACCAATATGTATTTTTTTTTATTACTCGGACTACTGTTCTCATCTTGGATGTTATTCTCACAACGTTTCAGTCGATGTAAACTCCGACCCTTCTTCAGGTGCGTCTTGTGGAACTTTAAAATCTGTTAAGTGGTTTCGATCCACATATAACCATTTTGATCGGGTTTTTTTATTTTCATTGAATAATTAATCATTATAACCCGCTACACTACATACCATTTTCTTGGAGCTTACATAAAGTTAACATCATGGAATTATTTTAAGATACAATTTTTTTTTTAATTAAAAAAAAATAAAAATTAATATTACTTTAAAAAAGTAAACATAAATTTTCTTTTATAAATATGTATGCTACGTAAACATAAGAAAAAGTTCCAAGACATTTTAAAATTTATATTATTTAATTTTTATTAATATTAATATAAAAACATTGTACGTGAAAAAAGAAATTCCATGATGTTAATTTATAAAAAAAACAAAACTTTTTGACCTAGATTTAGATTTTTACTGAGATTATTGTCTTTTCGGACATCCATACTTACAAAAGCTAAACGTAGAGATTCTGTTTTTGGAGGTGTCGGTTTTTCTTTCGAATTACCGAAAATTCCAAACACCTGAATATTATCGCTATTAAGGTACACTCGCACTAACCCTAACTGACATCAGAAAATTTGTAAAGTGAAATGAATGTTTAACATGAATTAAGAACACAAACCATAGAAAACTATACTCACTTTACTGGATTCGCTATTAAATCACTGAAAATGTTGATATGTCGTAAAACAAAACAACCAATCAGGTTGCATTCGGCCACATATTGCAATGTTTCAATATGTAAGCATATGTGCTCTTAATAGTGTTATTCCTAATAATATGGTCGATAACACTTTAGAAGGCCGCCACCCCATGCGTAACCTCGAAAGGGGACACGACGGAATTGATACATCCAACCGATCGTTTTAAAGCTGTATAAAGTGAATCTTACTCTTTGGTAAACACTGCATACATTGATTGAACTAAAAAAAATTGGTACGTAGATGGGTTTTTTTCTATTAAATCATTGATATTTGCTCGTAGATGTATGCACCTGGCATAGTAGACTTCGTTTGAATATAATTGACAGCCAACCGTTTATTGTGGATGTTATTGCCAATGACCAACACGTGATACACTGGCTTCTATAATTTCTTCAGACAACAGTCACTTTACCTCTTTCACATCCAGAATTTGGGAGGGGGGATCATAAAAAAAACTTGTTTATCCTTTAATATCTATTACTAATGGAGATTTAGTATCCATCTGTCTGAAGCCGAACCTATACTATTGCTTCTATTAATGTACTACTGTACTATCTTTTCATGAAACCATCGTCCCAGGCATCATCTCCTCCTTTGGGGGTAGTATAGTATCTGTTCGTACGTCATGAGACCATCCTCCCAAGAATTATCTCCTCCTTTGAGGGCAGTATAGTATATGTTCGTACGTCATGAGACCATCCTTCCGGGCATTATCTTCCCTTTTGAGTATGAGCGGGTAGGGTAGTACATTTTCATTTATCATGATACCGTTCTCCTAAACATTACCTCTTCTTTTGGGAGAGGGGGGGGTAACGTACATTAACAATAAATTGGCACAATCGGTTGTTCATTAGCAAACTCAACACTTACATTATATACGAGGGGTGTTCAATAAGTAATACCCCTGACGCACTTCCAGATGTCTGATCCTGATGAATTTTTGTATGTGTAATGATTTATATCTGTATGCGTTGTGTTGCAAAACCTGAACTAATTGTGGTTTCTGATTTACAGATATTTGAACTGAGGCAGGTGTGAAATCGAGCCAGTTGAGTGTCGCGCAGTGATCCAGTTTTTGTATTTGAAAGGACGCACACCAAAGGAGACTTTTGATGAAATGAAAGAAACTTATGGTCATGATGCCCCATCATATGACCTTGTAAAACGCTGGCATCGTGAATTCAAACATGGCCGGAAGTCTATGGAAACAGCTCCCAGATCTGGTTGTCCCTCTTTTGCCATTGATGAGGCATCTGTCCGTCAAGTTGAGGCTGCCATTTTAAAAGATCGAAGCATTACTATTCGCCAAATAGCCCAAGAGGTCAAGATTAGTAAAGGGTCTGTGGAAACTATCATTTATGACCATTTGCATATGCATAAGGTGTCCGCCAGATGGATTCCCAGGTTGCCCACACCTTTCCAGAACGCGTCGGGTGCTCGAGGATGAATTTGAAGATGTGCCAAGAAGATGAGTAAAATATTTTCAAAAGACTGATTGCACAGGATGAAACTTGGGTTCATGACTATGATCCAAAGACCAAAGCCCAGTCAATGCAGTGGAAGCACTTGGACTCACCACCTCCAAAGAAGGCAAGGGTGCAGCCATCCGCTGGCAAGGTCATGCTCACAGTCTTCTGGGACCAGGACGGAGTAGTGATGACAGATTTCCTGGCACAATTACAGGAGCCTATTACGCTTCACTTTCGATGAAATTAAGAGAAGCTATCAAAATCAAGACGTGGGGCAAGATCAGCAAAGGTAACCTCCTTCTGCAGGACAACGCTCCGGTCCACAACTCGCATGCCGCCAGATCAGAAGCACGGACGTGTGACTATGAAATCCTCCCCCATCCGCCTTACTCTCCTGACCTTGCACCCTCTGACTTTCATCTCTTCCCAGCCATGCAGTTGTTTTTTAAAGGAAAGCGTTTCCAAGATGATGCAGCCTTGATTTCTGAAGTTACAACGTGGTGGGAGGACCAGCCTGAGGTGTTCTACAAAAACGGTGTCCAGAGCTGCATCAAACGATGGGAGAAATGCATAACTCTGGGTGGTTCCTATGTAGAGAAAGTCTAATAACTGTGCCAAGTTTCATTAATCTACTGCAATGGGAAATGGGTCAGGGGCATTACTTATTGAACGCCCCTCGTATACAAGCAAAACTATGCGATCGAAGGGAGCATATTCTTGCTAGCATGTCAAATATTTTTTATGCATTTTTTTTACTTTAATGGGGTGGATAGATCAGGCCTACATAAATGTGGTCGTATTGTCCCATCGGTAATTTATAGTGGGACTATGTATCCCAATGCTATTGAATGAAATCTAGGTTTCTCCTTTTATTATTCTAATTATTTTAAGAAGAAATGTGACCCGTTGGGTCACTCATTGAACTTAGATTAAATTGCTTGAATCAGGAAGACGTGAGTCTGCAAAGCAAGTTAAATTTTAAAAAGAATAAAGAGAAATTTCAAAATTAGTTTCGTTCTATTCGCTATATCTGCTTTTTTCATCCCCCCCCTCTCTCTCTCTCTCTCTCTCTCTCTCTCTCTCTCTCTCTCTCTCTCTCTCTCTCTCTCTCTCTCTCTCTCTCTCTCAATATCGTTTAAGTAACATTACTACTTTTTATGTTCCATATTGTTTATAATAGACCGTTTTATAATTTATTACTTTGACTATTAATAAAGAGAAAGAGACGGGAGTGAGAATGGCTAAAACTGTACAAAATAAAAGCGTGTTATCAAACAACATTCAGTGAGTATTAGACAAACCTTTAGTAAAAGATGGGTGATTTGGTGAGTAAATGCAAATTACGACAATTTTCAAACGTAATCACATAACTATGTAATTATTCAAAATGTATCATGTGATTAAAATATATAGAAAAAAGCCTTCGGCAAACAAACGTTGATTAACTCAGCTTTTGTATAAGAATGAATACAAATACGAAGTAACTTCGAAATAGAAAATAAACCTTTTTTCAACATGCAGCTTTTTACCTAAGTAACGTTATTGTATAAAAAATATAATTAACCTTCGAAATACATAATAGGTAAATGGGTACTGTTATCTATCTTGAACCAGCTGTCGTAACGTTCGACTCGGAATCGTTCGGCTGTCCTACGCAAACAGCCGAGTGTTGACGAGCCGATTGCGATTAGCCAATCAGCGAGCAGCGAGCAGCGAGCAGCCGATAACTTTGTTACAAAAAAATATGTCGTATTAACAGTAATTTTGGTAAGTTTTTTTGTTTTTGTTTCTTCAAAAAAATTTCTTTGTAAATAAAAATACAGTATTCATTTTATAACAGTAACCTCGCTATGTTTTTTTCCTGTTGTTTCTTCCAAAAAATTCATGTAAATATGTTTAATTTTCTTTGTTTGTTTCTTTAAAAAATTCCTTACTCTAACCCTAACCCCAACCCTAACCCTAAACCCTAACCCTAAACCCTAACCGTAACCCTAAAAAAAAACCAAAAAAAAACAAGCAAAACATTATCATAGGACGCGGCACCGTATCAAAAATGTCGGCTGCTCGCTGCTTCAGCTCGGCAACTCTCGGCCGTTTGCGTAGAACAGCCGAACGCTTCCGAGTCGAACGTCACAACAGCTGGTTCAAGATAGATAAGAGCACCGGTAAATGAATACAAGATTAAATAAAATAACTGCTTTTTAATTAATATATTGAGTGAAAAAAAAATGGTTGCCATATTGTCCATACAGCAATTTTTATAATCTGTGATACAGAACAGGAGACTTCGTTGATTTGGTCACATTGAACGAATTGGTGAGATTTCTTGGATTAATAAGTGTAGAAAAGGTGAGGGAACAGAGTCAAGTGGAAGTGGGGAGGGGGGGGGGCAAAACATACATGGGAGGTAGTGATAAGATAGTTTCGAAGTTAATTTCTAAAAGCCATGCCAACATGTAAAAATGGACGTTACACTGAATATGCTGCTGCTGATAAATTATCGGGCCAAAGTTGTTGAATTTAAAACAAAACTTAAAAACCAATGGATATTTTAAAATGTTTATTGCGATGTTAGTTAAAGGATTCGTGCATTGAGTGTCGG
This sequence comes from Sepiola atlantica, assembly GCA_963556195.1. Classification (NCBI taxonomy): domain Eukaryota; kingdom Metazoa; phylum Mollusca; class Cephalopoda; order Sepiida; family Sepiolidae; genus Sepiola; species Sepiola atlantica. Next base: position 13,634,205 of record OY744537.1, on the reverse strand, counting down.
TGTCGATTTTACAGCTACGGGCTTGCAGTTAGGGGAGAGTATCGAACAACTTTGGATGGGGAGCGTTCATTATATTTAATATGCGTATGGGGTGGTGGGACATCTGATTTTACCGAAATAGAGTGTCACATTAAAATGTCGGTTCAGACTATCGCGCCCAATTACTACATCAAGAGATTTTCAAGTACAATCAGTTGTATCTTATTTGTTAACACCGAATATCATCTGTTATGCAGCGTTCCGCTACTTTAGGCTGTAAAATGATAGCCGCCATGATAATAATAACGTAACAGGCCAAAGGTTCCCGTCTATACTTCATTTTTCTTTTTTCCATTAAAGAAATGGCTTTGCAAAACTCTCGGGATGTCGGTATCAATTAGCGCATGTTCTTTCAACATTTATTTTCATTTGTAACCCGAGTATCACGGTTAACTGAGAAAATAATGCGGAAGAACTTCAACTAGCATTAAAGATAGAAACGATTACTAACAAAAGATACAATGTGAACAGAGTAGCTTAGCAATTGATGGGTTGAACTAGTAATTCCCGGGGATTTATTTCACTCCCACCAATCTAAATGTGACAAAATGTCGGTTTAATGTGAGAATTCAAGCTCCCCACAAAAAAAAGGGGAAAACTCTGGACAGGTGCAAAAATAGTCGTCAACATTTCCCGATCAAAGCGCCTCCGACGATAAGCAATAAACAATCTCTCTTCAGAAGGAGGATGGACTGAATGGGGGAATAACCTCATGAGACGAAGCCGGCAATAGTTACACTCAACGTAACCTGAAGGTTAGTCTGTGAGGAATTTAACGAGCTAGCAACTCACGCAATATCTTGGTAGTTCTCATTCTTTTTATAGGACTAGCAGACGATTTTATTCTCCTTATTTTGGGGACGATTGTTACATAATGAGGCCCGTGTTCGAGTGAAAATATTTGAGTGTCACCTTAAAGGTTGGAAGTGACTCTGGCGGAAGTCGATAGAAACTATGTGACTTCCGGTCGGGGACTCTCTTGCTCTTTTAGCCGCCGAGATTTCAAGCAGAGAAGACGTGTCAATCGGCTTTTTCCAATGGGAGGGGTTAACGCTCTCTCTCTCTCTCTCCCTCTCCCTCTCTCTCTCTCTCTCTCTCTCTTATTCTTTCTTTCTTTCTTTTCTGTGCCTGTCTTTCTAAAGAAAGCTTTTATAAAGACACCGGCGTTCGAATGATTGTATTCCACTGACGATAAACAACAATAGTTCACAACTGGGTTCCACTACGACGCGGCTATACAACAGTTTGTATACCCATGAGTAAGCTAAAATATAACACGATACGAGAAATATATTTTAGATACTACCCTAATGATGAGCCATGTTACTTTAGGTCAAAGGCTTGCTTAGAGTTAAAGATCTTTTCTCCTCCCTCCTTTCTCTCTCCGTCTCTCTCTTTCTCTCTCTCTTTCTCTCTCTCTCTCTCTCTTTCTCTCTCTCTCTCTCTCTCTCTTAAGAACGACGTCATCATTTTGTGACATTATCCACTGTCCTCGGTTATCCCCTATCTGTTTTAATGAATGCCGTCATACTTTTAGTGACGCCATTAAGTGTGCACGGGGACAAGCAAAATCCTTACCTTTAATAGTAAATATAGATGTATAGATATATATGTCGCTTGTGTTTGAGTTTCCAAACGACAGTTTTTAGATATTTCTTATAATAATCTACGTTGATTTTGATTGTTGTTAGTTAAGGAAGTTTTCAGCTTTATTTAACGTAAAATAACCAGGGTTTTCCTGAACTTATTCCTATAATAAGATACAGCATTTAGTAGTGGAGTAAGACCATTACAACGTTAACTCTCTACAAAAAGTCTATTTTGAGTTTTTAAGTGATTACGTTTTCAGGCATATTTTGTGATTCCATGTTTTTTTTTTAGGAGGTATATTCTAGAATGTAGTTTTATAGATATGAAAAACACTTGAATTTGAAATCGATTTTCTTTGACTATCGCCAAGCAAATTGCGGAATGAAAGGGATAAGAAAAATCTCTTCTTTTTTTATATTTTACAAATTATAAAACGAATGAATTAGTTTTAAAAATTAAATTTACATCTGATAACTACTCGTTTTTTTTTATATTAAAAAAACGGCCATTTTGATATTTCTAGTTACCTGCCCTTACTTCGTTTCGAGTGTATTCAATAAAAAAACATAGTAGATGCAAATTTCTGGAAGAATATCAAAATAGCATTAGAGATATTTATTTTGTTTGTTTGTTTTTATAGAAAAACTATAAATTGGAAATATACGAACTATTCGAAAGAAAAAAATCAGCAATATGAGCGATAATATGAAAGTAAAGGACAAATAACATGTAAATGAAGTCCAAAAATCAATGAGTTCTGTCCGCTTTTCTTTTTACCTCTTTTTTTTTTCTAGTGACCTGTTTGATACATTTTAGCTTTCCATACTATAAAGTAGATGATTTGGTTTACGGATGGAATAGGAACGAAAACGAAACGAACAAGCTGAGTCTTGTTTTAAATAAATTCAAAGACAACGATTCTTTGCCGGTAGAAAATAATTACTTTTCAAATAAAAAATATGGAAGTGTATTTTCAGAATCCATCTATTACGTGTTTTGAAGTAGGCTATGAAGTAAAACAAAGTCACAAAAATATGAAACTATTTATTTTCATTGCAAAACAGGAGACTTTGTTAGTTTGGTCACATTGAAAGAATGGATGAAAGCGCTTGAGTTATAGATGTAGACCAGTTGAGGTTGCAGGGTCAGTTGGTAGGGAAAAGACAAAGAAAAACATAGGAGGAAGTGGTAAAAATTGATTTGAGAGAAAGAAGGGTAAATAAAGACCTGTATAGAGATAGGTTAGTTTAGAAGTCAATTTCTAAAAGCCGTCAAACACATGCCAGCACGTAAAACGGATGTTAAGCCGAACATACTGATGATGATAGATTATCAATGGGACAAAGAGTGTGTGCACTAGTCTGAAAAGTCGTAAAAACCAAACTTTATTTACCCAGCTGAATTTAGAAAGAACGATAATACATGGTGATTGAAAAGTAAGTCTCTATTAGAAATTGATCGTAATTTATTACTGAAATATAATTTTGCAACAAATAAACGTAAAGTGTATAGCGTGAGTTTTAATTTAGAATTCAATATTAGCGCTAGTATTCGCCACCAGCTTCCTAATCCGCCTGGGAACCGTATCAACTGATTTGTTTTTTTACTAATGAGTCATAACTTACGAAGGTTTAAAATACTTGAGGATAAGGATTAATGATATGGATAGATTAGGAATTGAATAATAATGAATACTATGAGAGGATTGAAAATATCGTCATACCATCCACGAAAAAAAAAACAGCCGACCCAGAAAACAGCTGGTAGCTTATAGAATGTGGGCACTAAAAGACAAAATAAGAAGGCTATCTCGTAACTTTCGCTTTCATTTGTTTTGTTCTTTACTCTTCATATTCCATGAACGATGTTTCTGACAAATGGGGGAAAATTGCTGTTTTCAGTGGATGGGTTGTGAAGATTTTCAAATCAATTCAAAGAAATTCAAATCAATCCATCTCGTCAATTTTTATCCTCGAGTGGTTTTCGCCTTAATAAGTGGTGACTTATTAGTAAAAAAAAAAACAACAAAAAAACGAAAAATGAGTTCCTTGTGAAATCAGTTGATGTGGTTTGCAGATGGCTTGAAAAACAGGTGGCGAATTCTTGCGCCGATATTGAATTTTAAATAAAAGTACATATTATATACTTTCTTTTCATATTCATTTCTTGTGCGAATTATATTTCAGTAATAAATTACAAACAAGGGGGTTTCTTCCTAATCACTTTGTAGTACCTGAAGAAAGAATTGAAATTTTTTTTTTTTTTTGTAATGGCGGTACATATTTTGTAATGAACGCTATTGGTTTCGGTCAGGTCATTACTCCCTGCTTACCATAAACTTGCGGGAATTGCGTTCGTTTTTTGTTGCCGAGATTTTTACGTTAATTTCTGTTGTTTTTGTTCTAATAAAAACTATGAGTATACCATAAAACATGTAGAAAAATAAAAAAATGGCGTCGAAAAGATACATACATGAAAGCTATCTTTCACTTGATCTGCTTTTTGCTAGTTTTGAAATCATATCCGAATTTATCTAAATGATGAATTCAGACGCTTACATGGCGGTTGCTTTCTTTGTGTCTCCCTGAACAGAATCAAATAACAAGATTCACATTTAAAGCAATAGTTGCTTAGCGAGAGATCGTCCTTTTTTCCTTTTGTCGATTATCTTTTTTATTAATACTGTGATTCCAAGACGGTCTATCTTTGATCATTCGCGCTGATGTTTCATATCCAAAGTTAAGAACGATCCATCATCATCATCATCATCATCATCATCATCACTTCTTCATGTTTGTTTTACATGTTAACGTACGTTGGACGATTTAATTTCATTCTATACAATACCAATGTAAAAATTGCATATTTGGATATAGTTACAGAGGTCGCATATTTGGATATAGTTACAGAGGTTGCAGTAAAAAATCTGTCCCCATTACAAGTTAAGAAGTGGGGAGAGGGCGTTGGATATTCTCCTGGCTTAGTAAGTCTTTTTAAACTCGCTATATGGCTTATTTTGTCTTTGATGGAAGGCAATTTAATGTCGTTACACACTTTTACTTTCAACAGAATTTTAAAAGTAATTAAATTCTCTTTCGGATTTAGAGGTTTGAAAGACAATGAGATTCACTGTCCAACACAGAGATTGAAATCACAACTTCAGATTTCCGGCGGTGCTTTTAATTCATACGTCGCCCCTTTTAATTTGAATGGTCACGCCATTGAAAGATATAAAGAGACAATGTAGTTTATTCCCGAAGTGTAGTGTTTTCTGTTGCCGTTCAAGGTCATTGTCAGTTAGCCAATTGCTGAGAAAGTCGAGCAGATTGAAGACAAGGAATTCAAAATAACTAGAGGCTCAAAGAAGCAGAGTGTATTCTTAATTTAAATTTCGTGTTGTTTGCAATTGTTAAGCAGTCAGATCAGCGACAAATAATTTAGTTTGTGGAATATTAAATTTAGTGTAAATTGAAAATTTTTACTTGCTAAACAAGTATTAGATTCAGGAAAAAATAAGTGAATTTGTAAATAAGTGGACTAATCTTCAGTCACGTGATCCATGAATTATAGAAACGATGCAAATTTTCAAGCATTTTTTTTTCTTTGTAAAATATTTAAAACTCATAAATTATTGATTCGAGTATTTTCTGACTTTGCACGATACGACGACACCTTTTTAACTTGATTTTATTTCATCAGAAAAGAAGGAATCCAATTTTGGAATTTGTCCTCAACTTGATGTGTCAACCATGAATAACCTACTACATAGAAAAGTAGTTCCAATACTTCTTGGCCATTTTGGCTAAGATCAAAGTGTAGTATCTTTTCCGATGGATACTACACCACATAAACTGGTATTGTCTTCGCCTTCGGGGCTTGATTTATGCCGGTCTATGGGTCGGTCCTGTGCAGTTCTAGGAGGTCCACTCATCCAGGCTTTGCCTCCCCTCTTTGGGTAGGAGTAAGTTTATTGCTTACTATCTGAGGCGCCCCTACCGGGGAATGCCGACGGGGCTGCCCAGGCAATTTTTAATGGCCAGAGTGCTCACTTTCTCGGGCGCTGGCTTTTCAAACCCCACTTTCCCGACCTTGGGTCACATCTTACTTGTGGGAGTAAGATAAAAACTGGCATTGTGTCTAACCTCCTGGGGAGGTAAATAGAAAGTCTTACTATTATTATTATTACTGGAGAGGAGGTAAATAAATACACAACGAGCAGAAAGTCGTACTCCTTTTATTATTGCCTCCAATACAAAACTATTTTTTGTTGTTTAAGAGCGACTCTCAAGGGAGATAATTTTACACTGCGTGCAAGACCTACATTTGCAACATATTTGCCATTTATTTTATTACTGACTTACTCTGCATTACCCGGATATTAAATATGCTGAACATCCATTTATTTTATTACTGACTTACTCTGCATTACCCGGATATTAAATATGCTGAACATCCATTTATTTTATTACTGACTTACTCTGCATTACCCGGATATTAAATATGCTGAACATCCATTTATTTTATTACTGACTTACTCTGCATTACCCGGATATTAAATATGCTGAACATCCATTTATTTTATTACTGACTTACTCTGCATTACCCGGATATTAAATATGCTGAACATCCATTTATTTTATTACTGACTTACTCTGCATTACCCGGATATTAAATATGCTGAACATCCATTTATTTTATTACTGACTTACTCTGCATTACCCGGATATTAAATATGCTGAACATCCATTTATTTTATTACTGACTTACTCTGCATTACCCGGATATTAAATATGCTGAACATCCATTTATTTTATTACTGACTTACTCTGCATTACCCGGATATTAAATATGCTGAACATCCATTTATTTTATTACTGACTTACTCTGCATTACCCGGATATTAAATATGCTGAACATCCATTTATTTTCACATACGCACACCAGACTAGCCACGATAACCACTACAACTGTTTGTTCCACTTAGGTTTCATTCAAAAATTCATTAACTCTGACATATCTGTAAAGGAATTCTTCTGGCTTAACTAAAAATAAAAAGTCTATTTAGAGTCACTCTTTCTCTAAATGCTGATTGAGACATTTAAAAACGATTACCGTGGTTACAGTGAGAGACGAGAAATACATAGATAACAAAGTGAGATGTGGGTGACTTGTTCACTTAATTACAAATTACGGCTAATTAGAAAAATTAAAATAGGATTCTTTTTCAAACGTAACTCAAACCATAGAAATATGGAATATTTGAGTCTGTATTTAGTGTCATTAAGGTATATAGGGGAAAAGCCTTTAGGAAACAAACGTTTATTAACTCTGCTTTGTTATAATATATAGCAGATTCGTTAGCTCAGTTGATAAAAACTCGGATCCCAGTGGTCACTGTTAATAGTGATTACCTGGTATCAAATATTCCTAAATACTTACTAATAATAATGGGTACAAATATTCCTAAATACTTAGTAATAATAATGGGTACAAATATTCCTAAATACTTAGTAATAATAATGGTTACAAATATTCCTAAATACTTACTAATAATAATGGGTACAAATATTCCTAAATACTTAGTAATAATAATGGGTACAAATATTCCTAAATACTTAGTAATAATAATGGGTACAAATATTCCTAAATACTTACTAATAATAATGGGTACAAATATTCCTAAATACTTAGTAATAATAATGGGTACAAATATTCCTAAATACTTACTAATAATAATGGGTACAAATATTCCTAAATACTTAGTAATAATAATGGGTGCAAATATTCCTAAATACTTAGTAATAATAATGGGTACAAATATTCCTAAATACTTAGTAATAATAATGGGTACAGATATTCCTAAATACTTAGTAATAATAATGGGTGCAAATATTCCTAAATACTTACTAATAATAATGGGTACAAATATTCCTAAATACTTACTAATAATAATGGGTACAAATATTCCTAAATACTTAGTAATAATAATAGTTACAAATATTCCTAAATACTTAGTAATAATAATGGGTACAAATATTCCTAAATACTTAGTAATAATAATGGGTACAAATATTCCTAAATACTTAGTAATAATAATGGGTACAAATATTCCTAAATACTTACTAATAATAATGGTTACAAATATTCCTAAATACTTACTAATAATAATGGGTACAAATATTCCTAAATACTTAGTAATAATAATGGGTACAAATATTCCTAAATACTTAGTAATAATAATAGTTACAAATATTCCTAAATACTTAGTAATAATAATGGGTACAAATATTCCTAAATACTTACTAATAATAATGGGTACTTATATTCCTAAATACTTAGTAATAATAATGGGTACAAATATTCCTAAATACTTAGTAATAATAATGGGTACAAATATTCCTAAATACTTAGTAATAATAATGGGTACAAATATTCCTAAATACTTAGTAATAATAATGGGTACAAATATTCCTAAATACTTAGTAATAATAATGGTTACAAATATTCCTAAATACTTACTAATAATAATGGGTACTAATATTCCTAAATACTTAGTAATAATAATGGGTACAAATATTCCTAAATACTTAGTAATAATAATGGGTACAAATATTCCTAAATACTTAGTAATAATAATGGTTACAAATATTCCTAAATACTTAGTAATAATAATGGGTACAAATATTCCTAAATACTTAGTAATAATAATGGGTACAAATATTCCTAAATACTTAGTAATAATAATAGGTACTAATATTCCTAAATACTTAGTAATAATAACGAGTAAAAAAAGCATACCGTCATATGAAATTAACCGTGCGCTCCAAAAAAGAGTCTAAGACAGACAGAGAGTGAGAGATTTTTTTCGTATTACCACTCGGACTTAGGGTGATCGTTAGGATTAAAGAAGGTATGTGTTTCTTTCATAATTTCTAATTCAAATTTTATTCTTGTTTTAATAGATTTCAAAATCAGATGTTAGCATGTGGCACAGGAGCATTTCCATCAATATTGTTCCACATTTCTGAGTGGTACATTGTCCCACGTTGATATTCACGTCAAGATGTCATTGTTAAAAGTCATAGAAACTACATGCTTTTCCTTAACCCTACCACTAACTCTGTGCTTTTTCGTCAAACACCGCCAAAAAATCACGTGATCTAGCATTTGGGGGAACAGCAATTCGGTACCGCAATTTTACCAGAGTACCCAATAACGTAGACCCCCACATTCACTATAATACTTTACTAAAATACACATGTGTTATTCCTACAGAAACTGACGTTCTTTCGTCTCATAGTTCTCCGAAATGCGGTTTCTGTCTTTTGCTCATTCTTGTTGTGATATCAGATAAGAAGATTCTAGTTTCCCCAAATTACAGCGAGAGTCAGTTTTAATGATGGTTTTTGTGCGGAGGAATTTAAATTCAAAATATTTTACATTTGTGTGCATTTCCAATTATTTTGTATCAACGAACTTCGAATCGGCTAAAAAATGAACAAAGAACTACTTTTTTTTTCTTGATCAAATTACAATCACGCATAGAACTATTTTTTGTTTTCTCTTTTAGGAAACATGACAATTTATTTTCTAAATAATTTTAAAACTGACACTTTATACGGTCCGTCACGTTGAACACAATTCTAATTTTTAAATTATTTATAAAAATATTCAGTTGTAACATTTTGTCTTCATTATTGTTACAACTTTAATAATAAGTAGTAGTCATCATCATCATCATCATCATCATTATTATTATTATTATTATCATTATCATTATCATCATTATCGTCATTATTATTATTTACTCACTAGGAGTTATCACACTGGTCATCGTCAGTGATCACCCACTGCCAACAACCTGTGGTATTCCCTGGAGTCTGAGTGACAACAAGTCTCCTCAGACTTCCAGTATGCTCCACCTCTTTTCGTTCATCACCGCTGATGATCTTGCGGTATCGCAACAGCCACCTACCACCGATTTCACGATGATAAGGGCCATTTGTCTCCTCTGGGGCCCGGGTGGCAACAAGCCTCCCCACGGTCCCAGAGCTGTCCGCGCTCTTCCAGTGGAGGTCTGGTTTGCGCTTTCCCTCCTCGACCCTCTGTCCATAATTTTCGTGGTGTCAGCCTATGCTTGCGCCTCTCTCTCTCGCGGTTGTATTTTCACCAGTTCTGTTGTCTTGTGCTTCCATGTGTTTGTACTCCCTTCGTTGCTTATGTGGGTTGGTTTCCGCATTCGAGGGCTTTACTATTATTATTATTATTATTATTATTATTATTATTATTTGTTTGTTATGCCTCTTTACGCATCTCCCCTTTTTAACTATCTTCTCAATTCAACTTTTAAAAAAAAGTTAACTCTCAGTACAGTATCGCTATCCAGATCAAATTCTGTCAAATATTTCATTTGACAACTCCCAAAAGTGGCCCCTCAATTTCTCCCTCCTACCACTTTCTCTGAATTTATTCAACCTCATCTTAAACTGATCCACGCTATTGCTGTTCTTAATCCGATCTAGCAACTTATTCCAAAAACATATTACTCTGTGAGCAAAAAAAACTTAACTGGTTAACAGATCTAGTTTTTGAAAACTGCCTTGACAATAATTTTTCAGATCTAGGAGAAATACTAATCAAAATGGCCGCCAAAGTTAGAACTGCCATTAATTATCTTGAAAGTCTCAATGATATTACCTCTCATTCCTCTCCTCAGCAAAGTAGACAATTCCAATTTGTCCAATCTCTCCCTGTAACTGAGTGTATGAGATTGACGTATATATCTCAATTCCAATGTTGACTGAACGATGGCGTATGCGAAAATACAAACAAGCTACGCCTCCAAATTCCATCTAAAAAACGAAATTAGATTTTCGTTTCAAAAACTAGCTCCCAGCGCCAATTTTACAAAAAGAAAGTAAAAAATGGCTGTCACGTGATGTGTTTCTCACTACGTCCGCCACACCATATGATTAAAATCCCGTTTTCGCACTAAAATAACACCATACGCTGAAATGCAATTTAAGCTGAGGTTTTCGTCGAGAAAAGGGGGAGTTGGAAAAAAAAGCAGCACACGGTTAACAAAAGGACAACGTTACCACCTCCCTCGCTCTCTTGGGCTTGGGAGATGCTGCCACTATTCAATTCATCCACACATACTACACACCCTGCTGACAAAAAGCGACACACACACACACACACACAAGTGCATACATGCCTATCAATTCTAAACTCACGCGCGCACACACACATCCGTACAACTATCACCCTGACAAAAGGCGACACGCATATTCATTCGTTAAGAAGGCCTGTTCAATCAAAAATGACGTCATACATTTTGGTGCGAGCGAAAAGTCAGGCTGTCGATAATGAATGATAGCTTTTGTAAAAAGTATTAGAAAACGTAAAAAATTGCAATTAAATAGAACACGGTCTGATTTATAGTGAAACTGAACTTATTCAATATTAATTTTACAAGAATTAATTTTTCAAAAAGAAAAGTTGTGTGCTGTTGCTGCATTAAAATAAATAAACATTATGTTGTTTCATGGATTTTCAAGACTAAAACTCGTTTTATCATTTTAATTAAGAACAATCTGATAACACTTTTCTTTACAGAATCTATTAAAATAAAAACATGCAAAGTCAAGCAAAGTCGATTATACTTTTTTTTAAGTTACAATATTAACCTATTTGTTTTGTAGAAACTATTCTTGGTTACGATGTATGTAATGACGTGTGTTCCTATTTACTTGCCTCTTCACGAGGGCAGAGTTAAACACAAGGTCGATTTTTAATGTGAGAAAATCAAGCTCCCCAAAAAGGGGATTGGAGCAAAAATTAAAATTGTCTCAATCTAGAAAGATTTCGCCTTCATTGACACATCAGAACAGATACTCTACTTGAAATTATTTATTTGTGAAAAAATATTAAAATTATTATTTAAATTTAAAAGGCCAAAGAACTGTAATTATGAATTTAGCGAACAAAAATACAGTAATTAAACAAACAAATTAAGAAAAGCGATAAATATTTTTTTCAATGAAAACGATAAATAAATAAATAATAAATTTTGTAAGTGTAATAAAAGTGAAATACTATTTGGATATAAGTATATAAATATATAAACATTTCGCTGTGTTTAAATTGTATTTCTTGTCCTGAAATCAAATTATTTTTAAAGTGTTAAAAATGTAACTTTAATTTAATGTTTCAATCGTCTTTTTTCTAGCACCACAAATATTTGAACTGTTTTATAATTTTATTAAACGCAAAGAACTTTTTCGCACAAAAAATAAACTTTGAACATTCTTTTTATATAAAAAAAAAAGTTTTAACGGAATTTCTAGTCGATAATATTTTATTGTTTACAAATTCTTTAAAAAAAATTGTGCCGACAAGTTCAATTTTATATACGTTCAAAATTAAATTAGAATTATGTATCAGGACAAACTAAACGTTTTATGGTATACAGACTTGTTATTGTTCAAAAAATATTTCAAACTTTAGGGAAAACAAGCAAGTATTTGTTTTTTATTTAATATTTTCCTATCAAGACAGGTTTGTCATCCATCTTGAATTTTAGTCTAAACGAGTTTTTTTTAATCGTTTTATGTAAGATAAAACGATACAAAAAACTCGTTTAGACTATCACTATTAGACTTCCACCTTGAAAACGACATGAACAAAACTATCAGTATCCTTTTTTAAATACTAAATTACTAAATAAAAGATGAAATAATTTAAAACAGAAATTACCACCGTCATATGTCTACTTAGTGTGTAACTGTTCCCTCCGTATTGTCTTGTTTATCTTAGCACCAACCGCTGTGAGGTCAGCAGAAAAACGAGACTCAATGGAATGGCCTTCTCTTTACGAAGGCAACGGTTTCGCCCACTCAACATGCTTTTGTATTTCTGGCTAGGTAACTTTTTACAACACCGACTTCAAAATCTAGTCGAAGGTGTCCTTTTCTTCTCTTCCCTATAGCCTTTTTCTCACAGAAGAAAGGCTGCTAGTCTTTCTCTACTATGTAGTCATTTTCATAGTAGGCGCTTGACAGAGCTCTAATCTATGGTTCTCCCGTCAAAAACATTCACAACTGAACTCGTCTGGTTACAATCATTGTAAATAATTTTCATTTCTTCATCTCTGTACCTAAAATTAAACAGAACTTTCATGAGCACAGTTTCTTTCCAGAAACTGCCCGTCTGTGAAACAATACTGCAGGGCTGCTTCCCAGCTGACTACAATATAGTCATTCTCAAGCCCAATGTTTTTTTTGTTAGTTTTTTTCTTTTTTAACATAGTTCACCCCAAACAAGGCAGGCCGCTACTGTAGACGTAAGGGGTTACTGAGAAAAAAGATAAGGGAGAAGTTTGGAGGGGGAGGTCAACCTAAATTGGGATCTGCGCAGCGAGATGTCTGTTTACATTAGTTTTAAATTTCTGCATGTCAGTACTGTCGGGGAAACAGGGGGTAGGGAGGGAGTTCCAGAGGCCAGCAGCACGAGAAAAGGAGCTATTTGAGTAGAAAGCTCTCCGGCATCTGGGCGCCTCCACAGTGAATGGATGGGATTTAGTTGATTGTCGAGTTGGTCTAGTGAATTTACGTCGAGGGGGCACCAGAGTAACCAATTCATCGGAGCATAATCCATTGAAGTATTAACAAGTTCCTGTTGAGCCGTCCTCTTTGATAAATAAATTCTACTAAGTTTCAACCATCGTTACCAATCCTCTCAAAGTGTTATCTCATCATCCACCTGACAAAATCATTAATCCTTATCCTCGAGTGGCCGTTGGGTCTTGATAAGCGGTGACTCATAAGTACATTAAACAATGAATAGATGATTTTATTAATCAGATGAGTGTTTATTTTTGTCTTGTTTTTAATAGATTAATGGTATTACAAAATCATTGGGGTTGCAGCAGTTGCAGCAGTTGCAGCAGTTGTGTTAACGCTCTATTTTCGTTTGCGCAAGTTTGTCCTTACACTTGGAGTGATTGGTACGTTATCCAATCAGAACATTTTGCGTGTGATCTACTTCCGCTGAACTGTCGTATACTGTTTTTTTTTTTTTTTTACCGCTTTTCACTAGTCGGATGTTTTGACGTCGAGCTGAATAGACGTTTATGCTCCTGTTTCATCCACAAACAAGACTTGACTACGTGAGACAAGTAGACTCAAGACCCAACCAATAGTACGAATTTACATGCGCCACCGACTCGGCGTGCTTTTGTATTTCTGGCTACGTAACTCTTTCCTGGTCTCTGCCTGTTTGGTTAGTGAAACTATGTATGAATAAAATTGATTTGAAATGTAAAGGAGGAGTTTGTCCTTTTTTTTTCTTACCAAACGAGGCCTCCATGATAGACATCTACTCAACACCCCTTTCTTATTACAATTGCTGCTCTTGTCCCTATTCTTACAAATGGCGATATTCTTCTCTCCTTTTAGAAGTGTTTAACACTCCTTTGTGGGGGGGTCTTTTTCTTTACAGTATGAATGTATAACTGACTGTTACATAATACCTTCTGAGTCTTCCTCAACCCATCCGCCATGGGGGGGTCAGCTGTCCCAAACACGAGTGCGCTCTTTACTGTTTAGAAGAAAATAGCTCCAATTCTAATCTTTTAACTTTTAATGGAAGTTTCCATTTTTCTGTTTACTTTAACCTGATGTGGAAAATACCATTTTTAACATTTTTTTTTTTTACAAACCCACACTCGATTTTCCAAGAAATGGAAAAAGCTTTGGAACTCCTCCATCAAGTAGAGACGGTGCAGTGTTTGCTGATTCTATCGTAACGATAAGAACGTTGAAGACGTAACCTTACATACAACTTGAAATTATGAAATGGTAACATCATAAAAAAATGTTAACAACTTGAAATTATGAAATGGTAACATCATAAAAAAATGTTAACAACTTGAAATTATGAAATGGTAACATCATAAAAAAATGTTAACAACTTGAAACATATTGCGTATTGGATGATTATCTTGGAAAAAGACTTTGACGTGAAAACACTTGTATCATCGACATATCATGATATGAAAGAGAAGAAGGAATTACACCACGGAAAGACAACTAATACTGAGAATATTCAATGCTACTGATATATCAATTCTTTATGGTTGCGAAAGATTTACAAATCGTTCAAGAAAATTACAGATGCTATTTCCATAGGCATAGTCCTAATGGTATTGGATGGATCACGAATGCAGAGGCTCACGAACTGTTATTTTTGAATAGTTCTTAATACAGAAGTGATATAAGTAAGGGAATTGGGCTAACAGATCATTGTGAACGCAATGGAACCTCTGTTCATGGACGCCGCGAACCACGAACTAATTGATCGGCGAACACCTTTTTAGTTTGGACCCGAGTGTAGTAATAACGAAGGTCGCAAATCACTGTTAACCTCCAAAGCAGCTCTCACCGCTCGACACGTGCACTCGCTTCACACACTCAGTTCCCCTGAGACGGTACGAGACCCGCTTTTATAATATCGAGTCACACCTAATTTCCATACGTGCAACGAGACTTTGGGAGATTTTGCGTGAACTGTATGTAATAAACATTCAGGGACGCCATGTTGGATTTCTTTCTTTCTTTCTTTCACTCGCAGTATTTATATACGAGATCAACTTGCTAAGCTTCTAGAACTGATTTTCACTCCAGACCTGAAATGGAAGACTTACATCCAATATGTTGTACATCCAATATGTTGTACATCCAATATGTTGTACATCCAATATGTTGTTACGGTTGTTGGAAAAAATGGTTGGATAATTCTACCGCTTTAAAAAGTATCTCAGTCCTGACACAATCATCTACCTATGTAAGAGTCAAATACGTCCTAAAATGGAGTACTGTTGCAAAATCTGGGTAGTGGGCGCTAAGAGTCCTCTGTCCTGCCTTGACAGAGTACAGAATCGACTTCGAAATCTAGTGGGTGGATCCTCTTCGCTTCCCTACAGCCTCTTTCTCATAGAAGAGAGGTTGCTAGTCTTTCTCTACTCTGTCGTTGTTTTCATGGCAGGTGCTCGGCTTAGCTCCAATCTATGGTCCCCCTTGTAAAACATTCACAGCAAAATCCCGTCTAGCTACAACAACTGAAAGTAATTTTCCTTTCTTCCTCTGTGAAACTAAAAGTAAACAGAACTTCCATTGACAAAGTTTCTCACCAAGTGTTAGATAATGGCCCTATGGGAATGGACGTGTCTGTTAGAAGTAGTTGGTTTGACTTGCGCGAATTAGCAGTCGAGTGCAGAATATGGCCTGTTCTCACAGTCGGAGCTAACAGACGTGACAGGATCACCGCGTGACGAGACCTCAGATCAAGGGTCAATGTGCACCTGCGAGAGGTTCTGTGACGTCACGGGCCTTTGTGAAGGAAGCAGAGGGATCTGTGACGTCACTCGTTCTTCGTGAGAAGCGAGTTTTAGCAGTCTGGGTTTTGGAGGCAAACCTATCAGACGTGATTTAGGATGTAATTCGCAATCTGATTAACGGAATTAATTCTCTAAGAAAATACAGGCGAAAGATCTCTTTCCCCTCTCCACGAATGGTTAAGACTTAATTGATAAGTAACTACAATAAAGCAGTAATTTGCTCTCTCTCTCTCTCTCGCTCTCTCTCTCTCTCTCTCTCTCGACGTTAGTGAATATCTCCAAGCCGATAGATAACTGACGCCTGTAATAAAAAGAATTGAAAGTTAAAAGGATTGTTTGTCTTCGGAGTCGGTCATGAAGTTTTTTGTTGTAGCGGCGAGATTCGGCAGAAAGAAAGAAGAAAGAATTAAACCACTAGACGACACGCCCCTCCACGCGACGAGGAAAGAAGAGAGGGTACGAGAAATTTAAAGGTATGCAAACTATATGATTTTTGGTGTTAAAAAGATGACGAGTGTTTAAACGAGGACTGCCACTGCCCGTTCCGGAACGAGTATGCGGAGCGAGAAATGCCGCGGCCCAAGCGAGGGGGGGTCTATGAAACACAAGAACTAGCCGCCTCTAGAACACAATACAACGGGCCTGCTGCTCAGCTGACTACAATATGGTCGTTTTCAAGTGCAATGTTGAAAAAATTATTGTCGAACCGTCCTTAAATAATCAAATTCTGTCCAGTTTCAACCGTCGTCTCCAGTCCGTAATGTGTTATCTCGCCGTCCATCTGACAAACTCATTAACCTACACTAGTATTCCAATTTCATAGCCATAGATTTGAAACTTTGGACTGAGTGCTATTTCCTAGTAATAATTAATTTCGCAAGAAAATGTAATACAGCAAGAGTCATTTATGACAAGTTTTCCTCCACAATGATAAAATGTGTTGTTTTTTTTTCTTTTGTTGTTGAATGTTTGGATCGTCAATGTTAACTGATAATAGTCGAGAATTTAATAGCAACCAAATGTGTTAGCATGGGGATTCCTTTAACGTAAAAATGACAACAGTTTCTGAGATTACATTAGTAATCGAACTTGTGATAGAAAACAGTGTCCGTGATGGGGGGGGGGGGCAGGATAATACAATATTGTATAATTCGTGTAAAAGTCGCCTTATCTTGGAGAATAGCTGCAATAATAACTATTGAAACGTGTTTATATAGAACGAGGTGTTTAATACAATTGTTATCTAATTAGAAAGAAATGTGATCTGTTGAGACACTCCTCGCGCTCGGGTTATATTAATGTCCAAATAAAATAATGACAAAATCTTTAATTAGTCTCTTTCTACTCTTATATCTCTCAGTGACTTTTTTCGTATTTCTTTTTACTTGCCGTTCTTCTCATCTTTCTTGCACACGTTTCGTATTTGTTTTGGAATAGTGTGTTTGTTTTTTTAGTATTAAATGAGCGTTTCTGAAGAGCAGCCTTGGTAAACCAAAGACTGTATTGTTCTTACCAGGTTGTGAAACGTGCGTAAGACTGAAAAGAAAAAATATAGGCATTCGTCAAAATAAAATAAATTTTTTTTAATAAATTTTAAAAAGTATGATTGTGGACTGATTTTTGGGGTCATTGGAATGCAACCAACCAGTATATATGTTCTGAAGCCGAAAACTTCATTGGGTTTGTTTTTTTAAACCAGATAGTAACTTAAGGGATGTATACCTTAAAAATATATTTTGATATAAACTCTGATATATATATATATATATATATATATATATATATATATATATATATATATATATATATATATATATATATATATATATATATAGTCTCGGAAGTTTCTCAACCATTAAAACTATATAAAAAAAAATAAAATAAAAAAAAATTAAAAAACTAAAAAAATTAAAAAAAAACAACTTATAGTCTCAAGTCTTCCAGTGGAAAATCACTCATGTAAGTCAATTTATTTTTTACAGTTATTATATTAGTTAGTTTCTAACACTATTTTAAGGGATCATCAGTTGTTTACCATGAAAAACTGTTTCGGGAATTTATATATATATATATATATATATATATAGTGTGTAGATTTCAATTTTGTGTAGAGAATCTGAATAACAGAGCTCAATGTAATTTAAACAGAGCAAAACAGAATTATAAAAAGAAAAACTATACACACATTAAGGTTGTACACATAATAACTTATTAGGAAATAAGTTATTATGTGTACAACCTTAATGTGTGTATAGTTTTTCTTTTTATAATTATATATATATATATATATATATATATATATATATATATATATATATATATATATATATATATATATATATACCAAACTGCAGGCAAATGATAAATTCAAAAATTTTGCAGACAGTAATAATGTTCTTTGAAAACTCAGAATGAAATTCCTTCAAATAAAAAAAGAACTTCGTCATAACTACAATTATAACTAGCCCCGAAAAAATCTGGCCTTATTATATTCTGGCCTATAAGTCAGTCGACTTTTATTGGTAAAATCTTCTACATTTTGGGCCGTTAGCATTCGACCTAAACACGAGTATATAAAGGACTATGCAATTAACTCTTAATTCCAAAAACATTATATAGCACTAATTGTTAATCACATTTTGTTTTCATCGGTTTGCCACTTCTACGACCTTCTTCACAAATACATTATGTTTGGTGAAAGGAAATTTCTTTGGTGGATAGTGTAGACTGGAAAGAATAGTTTCTCGGGGAACATAAATTTTAGATAATAAATTGATGACGCAAAAATGCAGACGATATAATAATACTTTATTTTATTCGTAGAACTGCCATAAAAATAATTACAATTTATGAAAAATGTTAAGATACCAAGTCTGCAATGATCTTTAACGTTGGAGTAATTTGCCAATATGAATATGTTCGATGTGTCTGTATGGATGTGGTGGGTTTGTTTGTGAAAGAAAATTTGTTTGCGTGCACGCGCATGTCTGTGTGATGTTTTTTTTATATTATTAAAGTAATGAATAAGTTTCAATTTGCGACATGGACAGTAATGTTGTGACAAGTCTTGCCAAATTTTGGTTCACCATTTTCTGACATATGCGGAGACAGACGGGGCGAAATTTTGACCAATTGAAATTATGAATGGAAAAAAATTAAGAAAATTGAATCTCGTCCATTATATATAACTCTGGCACAGCCCATTTTTGATCATGCTATTCAAGCACAAATACTTATCTACAAAAAAAGGAAAGCGTACATTTGGAGTGTGTTTAAGGGTTGGCAACCAGTATTGTGACAAAGAGCGGCTCCCAAGACTAAATCTATTCTCACTTGAGCAGCGGAGAATGCGAGGAGACTTGATTCTGTCGTACAACATCATCAACTTGAATTTAAATCTACCTTTCGATAAGTTTTTCATCCCAGCGATTAGTCGTGGTCTCCGCGGGCACCCGGGAAAGATGTGCCATCGTCACGTTCGTCTCAATAAAAGAAAGGCGGCATTCGCTATCCGTGTTTTCACTCTATGGAATAACATGCCGGAGGAGGTCGTGACGATGACTACCATATGCATGTTTAAAGCGGCATTAGGCAACCATTTAAACTGTATATGGATGTAAATAGCTTCTACCTGTCTCTTTACATGGCTTGTTGCACTTTGCTATTTTTTACCAAACAAATATGAATTTTAAATTTGGACATGATAAGAAGTGGGTGGAAAAGGTGACTTGGTCTCTCAACATCGGGGGTAGTGTAGTCGAATGTTCCAAGGGGGGTTTTCAGGTCAGCTCTTGTGTTTTCGAATATGCGGCGTACGTTGTACAAGAAATGTAATTGAAAACAATTGTTTTGAATGCATTTTCAACAAAGTGTATTGCGCATCTCTCCTGTAGTGAACTAACTACAATTGTCGAATGTTGTGTGACCATCAGATAAGCCGGCATTAAGAAGACATCTTAAATTAAGAAGACATCTTAAATTAAGAAGACGTCTTAAATTAAGAAGACGTCTTAAATTAAGAAGACATCTTAAATTAAGAAGACATCTTAAATTAAGAAGACGTCTTAAATTAAGAAGACATCTTAAATTAAAAAGACGTCTTAAATTAAGAAGACATCTTAAATTAAGAAGACGTCTTAAATTAAGAAGACGTCTTAAATTAAGAAGACATCTTAAATTAAGAAGACGTCTTAAATTAAGAAGACGTCTTAAATTAAGAAGACATCTTAAATTAAGAAGACATCTTAAATTAAGAAGACATCTTGTTCTGTTATAGATCCAACAATTTTCAGTTCGACTTCGTAATGGTTCAGAAAAAAAGAATTTAATTAAGTTATTTTAAGAACCAAACTATTACACAAAAAAACTTTTCAACTGGTAAAAGTGTTGTACAGTGTAAACTTTGTGAGCAAAAGCAGCATTTCATTCGTCGTTGTTATACTGAAGAGTCTTCGAGTAAAACATAAGCTAATCGTGAATGTGCAAAATACCACGTTTGCCTTTTTCTAAAGAACGTTAAACTTAAAGAAAACTATTCCTCTGCTCCTAACTAGTGTACCAACTGTGGGCATTCAGAAAAAAAACTTTATTTGTGCCTACACTGTATCAAAGAGAAGGTACTGATATCGATCCTGAACCAGTTTTCGTGAGGTTCGACTCGAAAGCGTTCGGCTGTCCTGCGCAAACGCCCGAGTGTTGACGAGCCGAATGGTACCAAACGACAATTTTGATACCGTGCTGCGTCCTGTGATTGTAAGTTATATTTCCAAGAAATGTTCTAAAATGTTCTAAAAGAAACAACAAAACAAGCAAAACATAACGAAGTTACTGTTATCAAATTTTTTTTTTTTAAAACTAGTTCAGGATCGATATCAGCACCAAAGAGAATGCATAAATCTAAACTCAACTGTCGTCTATTTCATACAGAACGTCGGATATCGTCTTTCTCGAAAAATCTGATAAGCTATTAAAATGTGACAGATATTTTCTAACTCTTGTAGAAATGTAGGATATTCTTTGGCTCGAAAAAATTAAACCAGAAGTTATTGGGTATTCAAATATAAACATGCGTGATTCTTTAGCGGTACCCGCTCTTTTATCGAGTACGATTTCGACATGAACTTTAAGTTCTATAATTTAGAAACCGCAAATAATTAATTAATTAACGTAAATTTTAAATTAGCTTTTATTCATGACAAAATCAATATTTATGTGCATGGCCTCTTCGGTGATGACATAATACAGATTACCAAAAATATTGAAATGGTGAACTGCGTGAAGGGATCTGCTTGGAAATTTCTGACAAGTGCTTCTCTTAAGAAATATGCCTAGATTTATATATATATATATATATATATATATATATATAGTCTCGGAAGTTTCTCAACCATTAAAACTATATAAAAAAAAAAAAATTTTTTTAAATATATTAAAAAAATATATATATAAAAAATATATATATATAAAAAAAAAAAACTTATAGTCTCAAGTCTTCCAGTGGAAAATCACTCATGTAAGTCAATTTATTTTTTACAGTTATTATATTAGTTAGTTTCTAACACTATTTTAAGGGATCATCAGTTGTTTACCATGAAAAACTGTTTCGGGAATTATATATATATATACGGGACAAAAAAGAATAGAAGTTAAAGAAAAACTTCGGTCAGTGAAGGAGAAATCCTCCTAGACTGAGACAATTTTAATTTTTATTCCAATCCAGAGTGCCCTTTTAGAGGGAAATGTATTAAAATCGACTTTATACCTAACTCTGTCCTCGTGGGGAGGTAAGTAACTAAGAACTCGCGCTATAATTTCTAGATATTCTTCACGCTCTGAGAAAATGTCATGAAAACAATAAAAAAAAATGTTACCCTTTTTTCTTTTCTTTTTTTACGAAAGTTCATTTAAAGAAAATGGTCAATATTGATTCTTTGGACATACGATGATTCCATTTGCAATTATGCCGAAGAAAAATTCGAAAATTCCATTGAATATAGAGATAATATCTATCGCATTTCTTTCCCTTTGTATAAAGATAACTTTATGCCTTCTAACTAGTGAGAAAAACTGTGTTTTAAACAGTTGCCAACAAACATATTTAGAGATTCGGCAGAGTTAGTCCAACATTAGGAGCGTGAAGATATTGAACGTCTCAAAGTGGCGCCACAAGATTGTACTAATTACATTTAGATATCCTAAAAGAGGGGCAATCAACTACAAAAACTTGTCTTTAACTGTTCGCTAAAACCTCCGGGGAAAATGCTCACTAAACGAAGCTGCCTATCCGGGCATCAATTTAATGGGAGATGCCGTTACTAATATTCTTTAGATCTAATAAATGTCATGTTAGCAAATATACGTAAGAACTTTCTCGTGATAAAGATTATAAAACTTGAGGTTTTGTTTCGCTTTGAAATGAGATAATCTTATTTGTTCCGGATATGCAACCATTATTTTCGATTGTAATGCTAATCCCTTTATCCTAAAGTTTGTGATGAAACACCATACAATTTTTCCTGGCGATATTCGTATCAGAAAATGAATTTCTATGTAGATAATCTGATTTAGACATGTAATTCTGTTAAATTATCGAAACTTGGTGAAGTGGACACCAACGTGGACTGAAACCCTAGGCGTGCCAAGTTCGAATCCTGTTTCTTCCATAGCACCACTTTCACTATGGATGTTGGCAACCTTTAGGTAGTTCCTCCTGTAAGTACTGATCCTAGAAAGAACTGGGGAAAACAATATCAATAATAGAATCGAACCGGTCAAAAGTCATATCGTACTATATTTTTAATATAGAAGTTGCTTCATTCAAGGCGTGAAGTCATTTGATCTAAAGAGCTAAAAAAAAATGAAAGATGATTATGGCAAAGACAGGAGATGCCTATTGACCCTAGCCTTGAAAAGTCCAAGTCTATAGACAGGAGAAAAACAGTCAGCAGAGAACAGAGTTCCACAAGCCTGCAGTTATTGGAAAGAAGCTACTGGAATAGGAAGCTGTGTTATAGCGAGGTATCAAAACAGCAAATTGATGAAGACCACTAGACCAACGAGTCAAACGAGCTGAAACAAAGGAAGCGTGGAATAAATCAGACGATTTTGAATAACACAAGCCCTAATAGTACTCATAGAAGAGACTGAGACTATCAACATCATATCTGTGAGAGAGAGGGTGCAGAGAAGAAGAAAGGGTGGGGCTAAACAAATTATAGATACGTTTAAGTTTATCCAAATTAAATACTCAAGCTAATGAATGTATGTAAAAAGATCATTTTAATCGTAGATCGTGGAACACAAATTATGAAAAGTGCAAATAAAAATGATGAATTATGAAAGTTTTGTAAAACATGGATGTGACCTCGAAAAAGTTTTAAGATACTAATCTAAAACACGCTGTCCAAATTTCTTGATCATTTATTGAGAAAGTTGTTGACACAAAAAGAAGAATATTAACCACAGCTGCAATGCGGTTCTACCCCCATCTGTTACTATCAAGGTTAAAATGATTTTGAGGGATTTCCGGTCTCAAAACTTGGACTGGGATAATGTTGTTTCAAGAGAATCTTAAATGATATCATTTGGCCACCGAGACAAACTTGATCCTAGATATAAAATCGATGAGGACAGACCTATAATAATACGATAAGGCATTTCGTGTTCGTACGTATGTTATCACCTTCCGCGCCCATTTATTGTAATGACATCGCCCCGTTATTAAATATGAAATACAATGCAAACAATTAATTGAAAATGTACTGGTGTTGTTAAGGTAGAAGATATGACTTTAAACATTTCAAAATTAATTGTTCCAAAATCGAATTCTGTCGTCCTGTTTAAGCTTTAAAAGGCTACTCTTTGCATCTTTTTTTTTTTTTACTTCAATGCCATTTTAATACACATCTAAGTGTTACAATGTTAAAGAATTAATTTTAAAAAGAAGAGACATATTCGTTTATCTATTTAAATGTTAACTGACAATGACAATTATTTTTACGAATGCGGATGCAATATTTTTCTGTATATTATTAAACCATGAACATATGTATTCTTTCAAGAGACACGTTAGGATTAACAGTAAATTATGCTGATAAATGGGAGGTGGCGGTGGCGAAATGATTAACAAGGCAGTCTGACGACGTGGAGGTGCTAAGTTCGAATCCATAGCATAACTTTCACTTATGGATGTTGGCAACCTTCACCTCTCATGTCAGTATCTACTTCTAAAAAAAAAGAATCGATGAAACCAGTGCCAACAAAAAATCAACCTTCACCTCTCATGTCAGTATCTACTTCTAAAAAAAAAGAATCGAGGAAACCAGTGCCAACAAAAAATCAACCTTCACCTCTCATGTCAGTATCTACTTCTAAAAAAAAAGAATCGAGGAAACCAGTGCCAACAAAAAATCAACCTTCACCTCTCATGTCAGTATCTACTTCTAAAAAAAAGAATCGAGGAAACCAGTGCCAACAAAAAATCAACCTTCACCTCTCATGTCAGTATCTACTTCTAAAAAAAAGAATCGAGGAAACCAGTGCCAACAAAAAATCAACCTTCACCTCTAATGTCAGTATCTACTTCTAAAAAAAAGAATCGAGGAAACCAGTGCCAACAAAAAATCAACCTTCACCTCTCATGTCAGTATCTACTTCTAAAAAAAAGAATCGAGGAAACCAGTTCCAACAAAAATCAACCTTCACCTCTCATGTCAGTATCTACTTCTAAAAAAAAAGAATCGAGGAAACCAGTTCCAACAAAAATCAACCTTCACCTCTCATGTCAGTATCTACTTCTAAAAAAAAAGAATCGAGGAAACCAGTGCCAACAAAAAATCAACCTTCACCTCTCATGTCAGTATCTACTTCTAAAAAAAAAGAATCGAGGAAACCAGTGCCAACAAAAAATCAACCTTCACCTCTCATGTCAGTATCTACTTCTAAAAAAAAAGAATCGAGGAAACCAGTTCCAACAAAAATCAACCTTCACCTCTCATGTCAGTATCTACTTCTAAAAAAAAAGAATCGAGGAAACCAGTTCCAACAAAAATCAACCTTCACCTCTCATGTCAGTATCTACTTCTAAAAAAAAAGAATCGAGGAAACCAGTTCCAACAAAAATCAACCTTCACCTCTCATGTCAGTATCTACTTCTAAAAAAAAGAATCGAGGAAACCAGTTCCAACAAAAATCAACCTTCACCTCTCATGTCAGTATCTACTTCTAAAAAAAAGCATCGAGGAAACCAGTTCCAACAAAAATCAACCTTCACCTCTCATGTCAGTATCTACTTCTAAAAAAAAAGAATCGAGGAAACCAGTGCCAACAAAAAATCAACCTTCACCTCTCATGTCAGTATCTACTTCTAAAAAAAAGAATCGAGGAAACCAGTGCCAACAAAAAATCAACCTTCACCTCTCATGTCAGTATCTACTTCTAAAAAAAAGAATCGAGGAAACCAGTGCCAACAAAAAATCAACCTTCACCTCTCATGTCAGTATCTACTTCTAAAAAAAAGAATCGAGGAAACCAGTGCCAACAAAAAATCAACCTTCACCTCTCATGTCAGTATCTACTTCTAAAAAAAAGAATCGAGGAAACCAGTTCCAACAAAAATCAACCTTCACCTCTCATGTCAGTATCTACTTCTAAAAAAAAGAATCGAGGAAACCAGTTCCAACAAAAAATCAACCTTCACCTCTCATGTCAGTATCTACTTCTAAAAGAAAAGAATCGAGGAAACCAGTGCCAACAAAAAATCAACCTTCACCTCTCATGTCAGTATCTACTTCTAAAAAAAAAGAATCGAGGAAACCAGTTCCAACAAAAATCAACCTTCACCTCTCATGTCAGTATCTACTTCTAAAAAAAGAATCGAGGAAACCAGTGCCAACAAAAAATCAACCTTCACCTCTCATGTCAGTATCTACTTCTAAAAAAAAGAATCGAGGAAACCAGTTCCAACAAAAAATCAACATTCACCTCTCATGTCAGTATCTACTTCTAAAAAAAAGAATCGAGGAAACCAGTGCCAACAAAAAATCAACCTTCACCTCTCATGTCAGTATCTACTTCTAAAAAAAAGAATCGAGGAAACCAGTGCCAACAAAAAATCAACCTTCACCTCTCATGTCAGTATCTACTTCTAAAAAAAAGAATCGAGGAAACCAGTTCCAACAAAAAATCAACATTCACCTCTCATGTCAGTATCTACTTCTAAAAAAAAAGAATCGAGGAAACCAGTTCCAACAAAAATCAACCTTCACCTCTCATGTCAGTATCTACTTCTAAAAAAAAAGAATCGAGGAAACCAGTGCCAACAAAAAATCAACCGTCACCTCTCATGTCAGTATCTACTTCTAAAAAAAAGAATCGATGAAACAAGTTCCAACAAAAAATCAACCTTCACCTCTCATGTCAGTATCTACTTCTAAAAAAAAGAATCGAGGAAACCAGTTCCAACAAAAAATCAACCTTCACCTCTCATGTCAGTATCTACTTCTAAAAGAAAAGAATCGAGGAAACCAGTGCCAACAAAAAATCAACCTTCACCTCTCATGTCAGTATCTACTTCTAAAAAAAAGAATCGAGGAAACCAGTTCCAACAAAAAATCAACCTTCACCTCTCATGTCAGTATCTACTTCTAAAAGAAAAGAATCGAGGAAACCAGTGCCAACAAAAAATCAACCTTCACCTCTCATGTCAGTATCTACTTCTAAAAAAATGAATCGAGGAAACCAGTGCCAACAAAAAATCAAGCCGTTCAAAAATGTTGTACCATGCTGATCCAAACAAATGAATTTTTATACAGGTAGATGAAGAAAGGAACCGTGAAATTCACACAGAATCCCGCTGGTTTATGAATATTTTACGACGTCTCTAGAGAAACTTAAGGTTTTGCCACTTATAGTATACAAATCAGTCCAGCCTTGTGTTTGCATCCATGACGCCAAAGATGTTACCTACGCTGCAATTACTAGCCGTATTTTTGGCTATGAAGTTTTTCTTATCTTTAACGAACGCTTAGTCTAAAATTAAAATTGGAGATATTATAATATCAGCATACATTTACTAAAAGAAATCAGAAAGTGGACATTAGGTTTACGTTCGGCCACTCCGTAACTCTGGCTTTCCTTTCATTTTGTCCTTTAGTCCTCACATTCCATGAACGATGTTTCTGACAAAGGAGGAAGAATTGCTGTTTTCTGGATCGGCGTGATATGTGGAGGTTTTCAATCTTCTCATAGTGTTAATCATCGTTCAACAGTCAATCTATCCATCTCTTTGACCTTTATCTTCGGGTGGCTTTTGGCCTTAATAAAAAAAAATAATTGAGTCTTAACTACTGAAAATATTATTTTATTTTCTACGAATATCTGACATCTGTGGGCAGTTTTATTGTTAGGTTTATCAAATTTAAAATCGACAAAATGGGACCTAAGTCTTCACTATTTGGAGAAAAAATTTTTTGTAGTAAATAACTTAGATTAATTTGATGGTATTAGCTTTTTGAAGATCTACATGTATTATTTTCTTAACCCTCGTTCTCGAGTGGCTTTTGGCCTTGATAAGTCCGACAACGTTAAAACCAAAAATCAATTTGCAAAAAGCAGACTGAAGGAAATCATCTAATGATTATAGAACTAAAGAAATGAAGTCTATATCAGTGAAGGTCAAATATGTTCCCACTGAACAAACCCCAACTGACTTACTCGAAATAGTGATAAGCTTTTAAAATATTCAGCAAAATCTAGATCATCTTTGAACCTCTCGATTTGAATGTCTCAGTGGAACTGCCATTAATTGATCTTCAATGTTTTAGTTTCAAAACTAAATTTATTGTGCAATCAGCTTCATTAAATAGTCATACTAACAACAATCATCAACCTGTGCCATCCTTTGATAAATACTTTGATTTTAGTAAATTTGGGTAATGTAACTATGCTGTCTCAAAATATGATTATTTCGTAGAAACGTACGACCCTCGGACAGCTAACATAAACTCTTATCAACAAGCAAGACTCTGAGGCATAGTATTATTTTAGACACAGATGTATTACAAATCGACAAAAGTAAAACACAGAGATGCCTAAAATGTCGGAATATTTAAAGGGATGAAAATCTCTTCATGAAGGTCGGATGGAAAAGCCATTAAACAGACCGAGAACAGAGCACCGGAAGCTACTCGCCCGATGTCACGGTTAGAAGAATCCCTTACGAAAAGAGAGTCAACAAAGGGAGATAAATGCTAATGGATTTATTCTACGCTAGACAGAGCAGTAACAGCTAATATATTTACGAGCAGGAATAGATTAAAATAAATTGACCAGAATCCTAGTAATAATGTATACTGTAGTTGTTTTGGGTAATGCAACAGTAAAGCGTTGCAGAATAAATTGCTTACTTTCAATAATTCTAAGGATATAAAGCATATGTGTGATGAATTAATAAGAATCGCCATAGCTTTATTAGACATTACAGTGCTAGTATTTTATGGCAACTGTAGCATGCAAGGCAACCATCGTTAAGTTTGCAGAGTTCTTTTAAGAGTTCCATTAAAGGGAGATAATCATGGAAGTTTATCATAACAACTTGCATTAGTACAGAAATTTGAATTTATTCTAAGACAAACAAAGGCAGGTAATCAGAGCTGATGATAAATTATGTAGAAAAACTACTTTGGATTGAGGTTATCAATACTGTTCTATTGGCTAAAGAGTGTGGACCTATTCACTTGCCCCCCCACGGGGGTAAAGTTAGACACAAGGTCGGGTTTTTAATGTTGGGGGTCCAGTTTCTGCAAAGAGGGGCACGCTGGATTGGGACAAGAATTAAAATTGGCTCTGACCGAGAACAAAATAAATTAAGTGTAGTATCAGAACAGATACTACACTTTGCTCCTAGTCAAACATGTTGTGATTAAATCTACATTAATCAAAACGGTGTGTGTTTCAGGGTTTTGCACACCTAAAGTGTGACAAACTGTAAAATAAGTTATTTATCATATGCCAAAAAATTAATAATCTGACTTTCAAATATCCTAAATCTGCCAATCTACGTAAAAACAATATCGTTCAACCATTTCAACATATTGAGATTGATTGCACTAAACATATTTTGGGAAAAACGTGATTGCAGTGTTGGTACCTTGTAACTCTAGAACATTCAGTTCGAACTTGAGAATATTTATGTAGAACTTTATATTTAATCCACGGGGTAGATTGTTCTCATCCCGTCAACCATGACCTGGGTTCGACATAAATATTCACAAGTTCGAATGGATGCACCTGAAGATGGTCGGAGAATACATCAATCGAAACGTTGAAAATAATGGTCCCAATAATCCAAATAATTTGTATCATTTGGAATATTCGGACTTCTGTTATCATCTTGGATGTTAATCTCACAACGTTTCGGCCGAGTTAACCTCCGACCTTCTTCAGGTGCATCTTGTTAAACTCAGTGAATTATTTAATCCACGGGAGTATCTTGTTCTCGTTCCGTCAGCCATGATCGGGTAGAAGTCTTTTTCAATTCATAATTGTATTCATAGTATCGCCCGCATTGAGAATTGAACCTTCAATCTCCAGAAGATTGTCACTTAGAACTGATTACATAGCACTTATATCCGTTGCGCCAAAAAATTATCAATCCTCATCTCAAAACTTCCGAAACATACAATTCTTTTTGCTTTTATCATTTTGTTTCTATTGTTTTTTTAAATATATTAACAAAATGAAAAAAAACGACAGAATATACATTTAATAAATACATAATTCAACATTTGACAAAATATGATTATTAGATTTAAATTTAACAGTTCAATTTTATATACATTAAAAAGTTAATGTCAACCTTTACTTTGCTGCTGTCCTATAATATTCTTTTTCAAATTTCAAATCGGATCTATTTCCATAAAAGATTAAACGTTCTCGAATCAGATACTTGTTCTATGGACTCAGATCTCGAAATAATAACTCCAAACTATTTTCGTCGTCCTAATGGCCTAGGGCCAGTATTAAAAAAAAATAGATAATCAGGACTTTTTAAAATCTGACTCTCCTTTCAAATCAAATTTAATCAAATCGATTGAAGCTCACACTGCTATTTTAGCTAAATACTGCAAGATTTGGTATCATGCTTATTTCTTTAGTTTGAGGGAACAGTATAAAGATTTGCATGTATTCAATTTTTTTCAATATAATCTGTGTTGATGGGGTAATTCTTGTAAAAATCCCAGCAAAAACCATTTTGACTTCTGGGAAGAGTTTTGGAATGTTTGTCCCAGATATTAATGGTAATTCTATCCATATATTGCAATGTCCTGAAAAGAACCAAAAACATCAGAGGCAAAAGAAATCCCTCGAGTGATCCTTATGTATACCATAAAATTAAACATTACCTAAAACTAATGCGATTTGTGCACTGAAACCTGTAAGTTATATCTTTGTGGAACATTAAATCCCAGATTCTGTAATTGAATTCCCCGCTTCAAGATAAATTTAAAATTTTAAAAAGTGAACATTTTAAAGTTTTTGGGTTTTTTTTTAATTTGGAAAATAGGGATCCAGCCTTGAGATTTTCTCACCAAAATCATTGAATTCTTTCTAAACAAAAAAGGGATTTCTTTTTTTTTTTTTTTTTTTCATTCTAAAATTAAATCTCGGCTTTGGAATTGTTTGTAAAATGAAACAAAAATGAACTCTTATTCTACTAAAGATACATTGTGTATCATTGTGTATCATTGTTTATATTTGTATCCTTGTTAAGGGTTAATGAGTTATCAGGACAGTTTATGACAAGTATTTATTGACATCGGATGAAAAAAGGAACTTGTTGTAACCCTCAGGGAAGCAATCTTGAGGCAACGTGTTTCACAGATTGGAAGTTCTTAGAAATAAATCCCGTTTCATGTAAGGCACACAGAGGAAAATGAAGTTATTTACAATGGTTGTAGCATGGCGAGTTCTTGTTATGAAATTTTTACAAGGAGGAATCAGAGATTGAAGCGCAGTTGAGCACTTTCCATTGTTTTGTTTGGTTGTTTTGTTTACGGCATATAAACCCTTTTCGGGTTATTTAATACCGAATCCAGTCAATTTTATAAA
Organism: Sepiola atlantica; assembly: GCA_963556195.1. Taxonomy (NCBI): domain Eukaryota; kingdom Metazoa; phylum Mollusca; class Cephalopoda; order Sepiida; family Sepiolidae; genus Sepiola; species Sepiola atlantica. The sequence continues at coordinate 13,603,070 of OY744537.1, read as the reverse complement.
GGTTTTTATGCTTCAAGTTATTTATACCATCAAATATTTATTCATGGTGTTTTGGTTTGGTTGTTTTGTAGAGGAAAAATCTTGTTTTT